>OZ024788.1:3764475-3901262 GCA_964017065.1 Haliclona indistincta | reverse complement strand
AGAAAGAGGAGAGGGAGGGAGGGAGGGAGGGAGAGAGAGAGAGAGAGAGAGAGAGAGATAGGATAACATAAAACCAAAGTTGTGAAGTGATTCTGAAGCTTGCGGAGGGCTCACTTTTCAAAGTAGTGCAGACTGGGTGTGAGAACTATAAAGAACAATAGCACGACAGCACCACATTGAAACGTATTGATAGAACCAATGAGTTTCTCAAACTATGGGGAAAAGGGCCTTGTAATTTTTACATAAAATTATTGCCCTGAGCACATACTAGTGGAAATATGAAGAATGAAAACGGCAGCAGAAGGCCTCCAATGATACTGAGAGATATTCCAATCTGACCGAGACTGAACCCAAGACCACCTTTGCATAGCAGATGATGACAACAACAAAAGCACACACAGACATAATCATGATGCTGTACAACTCACCATGATATCTATCAGTAGCACACCAGAGTGGGTACACCTCATCAAATGCGATAATGACGAACGAGAAGGCACAATAAGATAACACAGACAATCGTGTGGTTCTGTCACTGTGATGAAAAAAATGGCATACAAAATAAAATAAAGCTACATAAATTTGGCTGATCATTAATAAATTTTGAAGCACTACAGAGGATAAAGGACATGTTGTATTTACCGAACTTCTTCCCAAAATCTGGCGCCTCTTATTTGTCGCCGCGTTATCACTGAATTTTGGCAAGGACTTCACTTAAGCGTTCGTCACAGTCAGCCAACAGTCCAAAACAAAATTCTTGTGCATCATAGAACAGAGCTGTACAAGTGTCTCACTGCTTATTACCACACCTCCAAATCTTCAGCACTTCAGGAACTAGTATTCCGCTACAATAGGCTCTAAACATCGGGCAAGCAAATTCGAAATTATTTATTGATGCTGAATTTAAAAAATACAGGCTAAGGCTTCCTTCGGTCTATTATGAAAATGCACTTTATCAATGGTTCCTTTATCAATGCTACATGTATGACATTTAGAGTAAGTATACCTGATGAAAAACTTGAGGTCCTTCAGTGACTTGATAAAGCCAGAGCGAAGGCTTTTTGCCATCTTCATCAGCCGGGATCTTATTCTGCTAGCACTGGTATGAGTCTTGTCACCGTCTCCACCCAATAGAGTATCTTGATCAGAGTCATCACCGATTCTATCTAACTCAATTTCAGTCATCACATGATCTTGCTCATCTGTTCTCTGAACCAGCGAATTAGACAATTTCTTGCTAGTTCTTTCACTATCACCGTATAGCCCCACATCAGTCAGATGTGCTCTAGAGTCTATAGATACTGATATTGTCACATCTCTGTCGTAATCATTAATAAGTCTTTCACGTTCAATGTCCCCGTTCACTTCACTCTTCTTGGTAGACACCATATTGTCACCATTGCCTGGGTCATCATGATCTGATACAAGTGTCTCTGTATTCTCATCAGTTTGTGAGTCAGTTGATGATCTGTCCTGTCCAACAGCTGCAGTGGTTTTAGTCCTACAAGGAATACAGCAATCATGACAATAATGACTAAAGTACGACAATATTCAAGCTCTGTGACATTGCACATCAATCTTTAAGGTTATGGGATACTGATGTGATGGGTGTGGCTGTGAAGGAGCTTGCTCTACGTACTGATACTTGGAATTCTTTTAGAGCAATAATCTAAGCTGTTCCTAATGCTGTTCGGGTGCTAAGGCAGGCCCAAAATTGTAACCAGCTTGACAACTATAAGTTTGGAGGTACATAGCAACAGTACAGATTGCAGATTGACGAGAGTTTTTGAATTGCTTTTTCCTGAAGTGATAAACTAGCTAAACATTGCATCTCCAATGCCAAATCCATGTACACATCCCTACGTAGCTCAAAGACAAAGAGAGAAACCGCTAATCAATCTCTCTGGAAGGCCTTTCTTTACCATGCAAATCAAGCAGCATCCTTTGCATTTTTCTTGAAGAAGCTTATTTTTGCTTACAACACAAACGTAAAGAAAATACATTGATAAACCGCAAACAGCTGACAGCATACCTGCCCCAGTATTCCGTAATCTTAAAGCATTTCAGCTTGTGGTAATGTAGGTTATAAACCGAGGTAGAGGTGTATATGGGAATTTGGATACCGAGGGCGAAGCCCGAGGAATCCAAATTGACATATGCAGCAAAAACCGAGGTTTATAACCGGTTTAACCCTTTAATTACTAAATTATCCAGCTGAAATTTTAACCTCGTAAATGCTGACCACTTCTCTCGTGAATATCTCGTGTGTCTTTTGAGCTACTGGTCTCAAATTTGCGTCCTTTTACCCCAGTGAGTAGCCGCAATTGCCCACACTCAAGTCGGTCAATATGCCCCTCCCACTTCGAAAGTGAAGCCGATAAAGTGCGACGACCTCGTCAAATTTTGCTCAAAGTTAGTACTTTGGGGCTGGCTGCTGAAAAGTACACACAAATAGCAGTGGTTTTGGTGAGTGCAAAATGTAGCCCAGATCATAGAGAATGTCCAAAAATGTGTTTCCGAGCACCCTGAAGCCATAAAATGTTCCAATTTTCTTGGCAGCCATTTTGTTTTTCCTAAAATGTTGTGGATTTTGCACTGAAGCCATAGAAAATGCCGTCACCATAACGTTTAGCGCAGGGGGCGCGCCGAAAACCGGTCAATTTTTGCGGTTATTTGAATTCTTCAATTTGGCTTAATTTTGGGATATTTTAACACTTTTTGATAAAGTTATGGTGTCTGAAGTATGTATGTCGCCAAAAGGCGACATTAGGGGTTAAAGGGTTAAACTATGATTTCGACTTACCTGGAGAGAAAATAGCACTCTTGTACCAGCAAGCTACCCGAAACGGCGCAAAACATACAAACAGCGTGACAAACGGCGCTTAGTTTGCTGCCCTAGTGTGCGGTGGCGCGATGTCTTTTACACCCGCCCACGCACAGGTCAATACGCGAATTTGGATACCTCATTACATCAAAGAGAATTATTCATATCATAGTTTAAAATGTGTTAACCACAGTTCTTTACTCACTTGTTGTGTCCTAGTGTCTCTGGCATGATCACAATAACAATGACAGCAGATACTGCAAACAACGCACCACTCACAATACAGGGCAGAGAGTATGGAAATGTAGTGAGGAAGGAGTTAACAACTGGATCTAGAACAACAACAATAATGATGCAACCTCAATAGAAAATTTCAGCATAGTTGAGTCATAGATCTGTAGTGATTATGCCCTTGGTTAATAGATAACTCAATCCGCTCACACACACACACACTCTCACACACACTCTCTCTCACACACACACACACACACACACACACACACACACACACACACACACACACACACACACACACGCACACGCACACGCACACACACACACACACACACACACACACACAAACTCTGTTTCATGCATGTCTCACCTGTTATAGTAAGGTTGTATTGTCCCACAGGGTCGGCTATAGCTCCTGACAGTGCTGGTCCTATAACTAGTCCAGTACCAAATGCTGATGCTTTAAGAGTGCCAACAATACCTTGAGTAGAGATGAAGAGCAACTGAAGCACTGAAATGTATAACGCGACATACCATTAAAAAATCCGACCAGGAATCTTAAGAAGACAGCCAAAGCAAATGAGTTGCTATTCCCAAATGCTACAGAGGCTAACCCAGTTAGTATAGCACTGACCACTAGCACAGGTTTGCGTCCCTTGGAGTCGGCAACGGATCCCCAAATATAACTGAGAAGAGGATAACAGCACATGAGTGAGGAAGCTCGTACAGCTAGGAGGAGGTGACATAGACTCACTTTGATACAAAGCGTCCAAAGAATAATGACGAAGCCAATAATTAATGTACACTAAACACAATAGTAATGGTAATTAACACATTCCCTATGGACCTCAGATTAAAAAACCAACATCAATTTTGACAAAAACACCAAGCACTATTGAAGCTCTGTCAACAAAAATCTGCTTCCAGGCTATGTCCATATACTCATCTGATACTGCTAGACTACTACTACTAGTACTAGCTAGCTAATAGTACACCTAGCTGTATCCTTAGGGAGGAGGAACCTGACCATGGACGGGAGGAAGGGAAAGATGAGAGTGATAACTAGAGTAGGTCGTGGAGAACTGAGGGAAAAAACCACGCTAGAAGGCAGACATGGTAAATTCATGAGCTTCAGGAGCATTAGGGTTAAAATGTGCTGGTTGGGTGGGGCTCGTCAAGAGGTAGTCTCGTCCCCAGACCAGACTAGTCAAGAGGTCACCGGTACCATCGGTTTCATTTCCGAGCATGGGTAACTTGTCGTCTTATTTTCGCCGGCCAACTACTAATGCAGGCACAAGAATCGGCGAGACGCTAAATTTTACTGTTAGTTCAGACGACTCTATCGAGAATGTCAAGCAAAAGCTTCAGGACCAGATCGGGATACCACCTGACCAGCAGCGCCTCATCTTTGCTGGCAAACCGCTCGAGGACAGTCTTACCTTAAGTGATTATGACATTCACAAAAATTCATCTCTTTCTCTTCGCCTCGCTCTTCGTTCGGAGAATGTTTACTTGCACTTTTACGTAAAACCTCCCTCTGGCAACACAATTGCTCTTGAGGTTCACCCAGACACCTCGATTAAATACATAAAGCAGCATCTTCAGGATTTTATTTCACCTGACTGGCAATGTCTTTTCTTTGCTGATCAACAGCTTGAAGATGATCGTACTATAAAAGACTACAACCTTGAACAAGGGTCAACTCTTCACATTACATGGCGTTTAAGTGGTGTCATGATAATAGTCTATGTCAAGACGCTTACTGGTAAAATTATCACTCTTGAGGTTGACTTAGCCGAATCAATTGGGAATGTCAAAGAAAGGATACAGGACAAGGAGGGAATTCCACCTGACCAAATGACTATCAGCTTTAATGGCAGGGAGCTTAAAGATAATCGTACCTTGAGTGATTACACCATCAAAAATGAGTCAATCCTTCTCCTTGTTCTTCGTCTGAGAGGTGGTGGTGGTGGTGGTGGCGGCACTATTGAGATCTTTGTCAAATCTCTTATTACAGGCAAAACCATCACTCTTGTGATGACTGACCTAAAATCCTCAATCAAACGTGTCAAACGGATGATTCAAGACCAGGAGGGTATTCCACCAGTTCAGCAACACCTTATTTTTGCTGGTGAGCTGCTTGAGGACAGTCGTACCCTAAGTGACTACTGTGTTGAAGGCTACAATACTCTTCAGCTTGTTCGTACGTTAATTTTTATTAAACCCTCAAATGATGAGAAATACATTCTACATGATGTTAATCTAACTGACACTATTAAGATTGTTAAGCAGAAGATCCAGGATAAAGAAGGAACTCCACCTGAACAACAGTTGCTTACATATTCAGGAAGAAAACTTGAAGATAGACATCGTCTATGTGACTACGGTATTCACGATCAATCCACAATAATGCTTGCTTATGTTAAAATTTCTTTTCAAATTTCCATCACTATTGCTGAAGATCAAATCATCACAAGACTCCCACAAGGTGTGGGAGTGAAGCTTGCTGCGGAACTTCAAATTCCAAATCGTGGTTTTTATGCAGTCAAATATGACTCTTGTAGTGAAGCTCAGAAATCATCCTCAGCACATCCACTTCAGTGTAGTCCTACAGATCAACAAAAATTGTCCTTGCGCATATTCCAAGAGAAAATAGCATCAGTCATTCCTGACAAGTGGGAAGATGTGGCTATCGAGCTAGATCTACCAATGGCTACTATTCGTGCAATCGAAAGAGAGAGACAAGGAAATTCAAAGCGTTGTTTTGCTGAAGTATTTGATCACTGGCAGAAGAACCCCACCCCTCAACGACAGTTCTGTTGGGACACCGTTATCAAAGTGTTGAAGTCACCCTCTGTTAATGAACCAGTACTAGCTGGTAAAATCTCACAACAATTTTCCTGACGTTGTATATGTAACTGTGTGGAATATTTTTTCTAGTTCATAATTTTTTCATAATTTTTGTTATTGATTATTCTAAACTTTATCATGATCATGTGATGATGAGTGTTTCTGTTCTTGTCCCTGGTTTACTAACTCGTGTTCTTCTGTTCTCTACTGACGATATCTTCATCATTGTTCACTACTTTCTGCTTGTTGATGGTCTGGGGTAGGCAAGCCACCATCACCATCACTACCAGCATGATGATACCAAATAATTATGATAAAGATGAGATTGTAGTTCAGAGGAAAGCCGAGACCATTAGTCAGTGAGGCAGAGTAGATACAACCAGCAGACACTGGAGATACTGTCCAGCTAGTAGTACAAAGAAATCGTAACTAAGACTAATGTACACACAATACATCGTACATATAAGAACACTGACATTTGGACAGTGGGTTGGAATGCAAATTTACTATTACTTTACTACTAATAATTATAAAAAATTAACTGCCTAATTGCAAATTTCTCAAACACAGAAAATCAGCATACCTACAGAGCAATAATTTATGGGTATACTTACATTCAAATCTCTAACTCACACTAGACTCACTACTTGTTAAGGATGGTCTACAGCGCTTTGCAGTTATTTTGTGTCATTTGACATAGGAATTAGACAGCTCCCAACATTGCATGACGTAGCATGAGGTCATTGTGGGAAGGTAGAGTATTTAAAGTGGTGGTGTAGATAATGTAGTGATTCTAGGGTTGTGCATCGTCACTTCTCTGACTCCCACCTACCCGCCCATCAGAAAAGTTATTTTCTTAGAATTAATTGTTCATTCAGAGTGTTCCAGGATTCAGGGATCAAGGATGCTGTACGAACCACCATAGTTGTATAGTACTATGGAATTTTGTGTCGTTTTCCTTTTGAATGAATGAAGCTTGCAAGAAGCTTGCTACAGCAGCTACCTCCAAATGCCCTGGTACTAAACATGGAACTATAATAGTGGGCGTGGTTGACTTCCTGCAGTAGTTGTTGGGTGGGGCTCCTCAATGCTTCCCGTCTGTTCACAGTCTCAAAAGTTCTCTGATTTTTACCAAGACTACTTTACTAAAACCCTAACTCTTGAGGTTGATTCTATTATGATTGTGAAGCAGAAGATCAAGGGCATGGAGAATATTCCACCTGACCAGCAGAGCCTTGTGTTTGCTGATAAACAGGTTGAGAACAGTCTCACTTTGCTCAGGGTTTGGCATTTGAAATGAGTCCACCATTTATCTTGTTCTTCATTCTAAAAAGGCTTGTTAAAATTTTTAAAGACTATTACTGATAACATCATCCCTGTCGTGATAATTCCTACTACAACACAAAAATATCATTGACTTTGTCATAATCTAACTATGCAGCTGCACAACAGCAATAGTTTGGACCACAAGCTTGCAATCTATGATAAGACTCTGACCGTCCACCTTCAAGCCGATGGACGGATTTTTGGTTGTGCTAGGCTGGCTGACTGGACGGCTTTCGTAGACATGGACAGCTCCAAGGCATGTCCATTTAGTCTTGCTTGGGTCTGGGTAAGTCTCAAGATTACGGAGAGCTTGAAGACCACAGAGCACATCACAGGGTTTGGTAATGGAATCACACTGTCTTCTGACTGCAAATGTCCAGCCCTAATGTCCTCCTTTGATCGCCATGCTGGTACAGACAGACTGGGCGATTGTTTCATACTCATTGTGTACATTAGGATTAAGCTGTGTCAGTGGAGAGGGTGAAGTAGTAGCACTTTCTTGCTCTTCAGATTGCAGGCAATTTTTTTGTGTCACTGTCGCCCTACAGAGCATAACACCAACAAGGACACATACTAGCACAACAGCTGTGACTTTTATGTACATCACAAGAGCAATTGTTAGAAAGGTTATACCTGCCACAGAAACTGGCACTAAAATGATGTAGAATACATCATTAGACTTGATCATTCCAGCAGTCACCATGATAGTGAGGATGGTCACACAGACAATGACTGCAACCACAGCACTAGTGACCCAAGGGTGGGCGATGGAAAATGAAACAGCATTTTCAATATCCTTTCTGTAAATGGTAAAGCCAAAGTTAGCAAACAGTGGCTTTTCTACAGCATGTTCCTGAGCAGCCATTTACATACCCCCGGTAGTCACGTAATGTGATCGTGACATCACGTACGATTTGCACGAGTCCCATATCCGGTCGGGGTCTAATGTCCGCTCCTAGAAACGACAAGTTTCTTTTGCACAAGTTGTTGCCGTTTCTCACTATTATGTAGACAGTAGCTATATAATAGTGGCTGTCGCCAGTACGCACAAGCAAGCTGAGTTCACTTGCGTGCTTTGGTGAGCGATCATCTATGCATCAGGACCTTGCAAACAATTAGACAAGACAGTTTGTCCTTCAAAGTCTGCTGTATGTCAATGCACACATGCATGTGTAGCTGTTGGTAAGTATTAGAATCCTGGTCGTAGTAGAACTGGCTGTAAGGTGATGGGTGTCACTGGCTTGTGGAAAATGATAGCCCGAGTGATCGGTAAATCAGTAGAGTGACTGCAGTGCTGGACTGCTACTAAGAGTAGTGGAATTGACAGAAGCAACCGTATACATCACTGGAACATAATTATTTTGAGTCCATTGGAAGGCTTTATCCACCCACAAATACATGGTGTAGTTGCATTTTGAATAATAATTTAACACTGAAGTTCTCCATTCTTGCAAACTTAGCCACCAGCTCAGATGCAATACTACTACAATGCACAAACTGATTTTTAAGATAGTATTATAGTATACTTTCAGCAAAACTGAGAAGACTAGGCTAGAGCTCCACCTAATAATTTATTTATGATAACAAACCAGTACTAGCTAGAAAAATCTCACTACAATTTGCTGACGTTGCACATGTACATCAATGTTCATTTTTTCTCATTCATAAATAAATTTTTTCATAATTTTGTTATTGAATACTTTTAAACTTTATCATGATCATGTGATGTCGTCACTGATGAGTGTTTCTGTTCTTGTCTCTGGTTTACTAACTCATGTTCTTCTGTTTCTCTACTGACGATATCTTCATCATTGTTCTCTACTTTCTGTTTGTTGATGGTCTGGGGCAGGCAAGCCACCATCACCATCACTACCAGCATGATGATACCAAATATGATAAAGATGAGATTGTAGTTCAGAGGAAAGCCGAGACCATTAGTCAGTGAGACAGAGTAGACACTACCAGCAAACACTGGAGCTACTGTCCTGCAGTATACAATTAGAGGGGAAAAAATAATTTTTTGATGGTGGGTTGGATTGCAAACCTACTGTTACTACAAACCATGTCTGGACATGGCAATGTAAACCTTAAAGCCATTCGCTGCACACAATTATGTGCATAGATTGTACACTATGAATATCATCATGTTGCTTGTGAATATCGTTATGTGCTGTATGGGAGTGAAGCCTCTCTCTGTAGCTCGGTAAATGGCGACTTTCTGGTGAACAGTTTTTGCGTCAAAAGTTAGCGAACATTATGACCTTGTTGTCTTGGTTGTATGAAATCAAGAGCAGTGCCAATGGGTAAAAAACTTGTCTAAAAGTTGCTGTTCAAGAGTTATGGCTCAAAGAAGGCGATTAGTCGCCTGGACTTTTAGATACGGATTCACTTCTCCGCGCTAGCTTACTGCGACATATCTATCAGTAGCACACCAGAGAGGGTACACCTCATCAAATGCGATAATGACGAATGAGAAGGCACAATAAGATAACACAGACAATCTAGTGGTTCTTCCAGACTCTCAATGGCATTTGTTCGCTAAGGCTGGGACAAAAGTTGACCATGATGCACGTTACGACTACACATACCCAAACTGCTGGTTTGGTTAGCTCTAACTACCTGGTCTACCGTACAGCTGGCAATTTCATGACAGAAAAATAGATTTGAAAATGCACCAAAACAAGATATTTGCTGATCTTTCCCATAAAAACTTTCACGAACAGAGTCAGTAATTTTTCAAAAATATTTTCCCGCAATACGATAACTATCATGCATCTTGTGCACTGTTTATACCTATCTCTGAGTCACCTGAATAATGCAGTGAGAGTGGTCCCTAGTCCATTGACTGCTCCGAGCTTATCAAACGTGACAGAGTTATTGATAAAGAGGAAGAGAGCTCCAAAACAAAGAGTTCCTGACAACCGTAACATCATCAGAACAACAATCAAGAAAGACCATAATAGATACACACTGGAGAGAGAGAGAGAGAGAGAGAGAGAGAGAGAGAGAGAGAGAGAGAGAGGGGAGAGAGAGAGAGAGAGAGAGAGAGAGAGAGAGAGAGGGAGGGTGGGAGGGAGGGAGAGAGAGAGAGAGAGAGAGAGAGAGGGAGGGAGGGAGGGAGGGAGGGAGGGAGGGAGGGAGAGAGAGAGAGAGAGAGAGAGAGAGGGAGAGGGAGAGGGAGAGAGAGGGAGGGAGGGAGGGATGGAGAGAGAGAGAGAGAGAGAGAGAGAGAAAGAGAGAGAAAGAGAGAGAAAGAGAGAGAGAGAGAAAGAGAGAGAAAGAGAGAGAATAGCATTGTGAAGTGATTCTGAAGTTTGCGGAGGGCTCACTTTTCAAAGTAGTGCAGACTGGGTGTGAGAACTAAAGAACAATAGCACGACAGCACCACATTGAAATGTATTGATAGAACCAATGAGTTTCTCAAACTATGGGGAAAAGGGCTTGTAATTTTTACGTGGTCCATAGTTTTCTCCGAGCACTTACTAGTGGAAATATGAAGAATGAAAACGGCAGCAGAAGACCTCCAATGACACTGAGAGATATTCCAATCTGACCGAGACTAAACCCAAGACCACCTTTGCATAGCAGATGATCAACAACAAAAGCAAACAGACACATAATCATGATGCTGTACAACTCACCATGATATCTATCAGTAGCACACCAGAGTGGATACACCTCATCAAATGCGATAATCACGAACGAGAAGGCACAATATGATAACACAGACAGTCTAGTGGTTCTGTCACTGTGATGAAAAAATGGCACTGTGAAGTATAAATTTTGGCAACAAAAATTTGGCTTATCACTAATAAATTTTGAAGCCTGCAAATTTTGGCAAGGACTTACCACACCTCCAACTCTTCAGCATTTCAGGAACTTGTATTCTGCTACAATAGGCTCTAAACATCGGGCAAGCAAATTCGAAATTATTTATTGTACGCTGAATTAAAAGAAATACTGGGTTCACTTGGTCTATTATGAGAATGCACTTTATCAATGGTTCCTTTATCAGTGCATAAACCATACTTCCCGTCACATCAAAGGCACCGCCAGGTGCGTTATAAGCCATAACTACCTGCACGCGCAAAATGGCGTCGCACGACGATCGACTACGGGTTCCACCGAGCCTCGTGACAGTAAGAAATGGATTATACAATATAAACCATGGCTTCTAGGTTGTTATGAGCAATATGAGACCCTCGCCAAAGATATCAGCCCTCGGCTTCGCCTCGGGCTGATATCTCGGGCTCGGGTCTCATATTGCTGATAACCACCCGGAAGTCATGGTTTATATATTATATAACATTAGAGTAAGTATATACCTGATGAAAAACTTGAGGTCCTTCAGTGATTTGATAAAGCCAGAGCGAAGGCTTTTTGCCATCTTCATCAGCCGGGATCTTATTCTGCTAGCACTGGTATGAGTCTTGTCACCGTCTCCACCCAATAGAGTATCTTGATCAGAGTCATCACCGATTCTATCTAACTCAATTTCAGTCATCACATGGTCTTGCTCAACTGTTCTCTGAACCATTGAATTAGACAATTTTTTGTTAGTTCTTTCATTATCACCGTATAGCCCCACATCATTCAGATGTACTCTAGAGTCTATAGATACTGATATTGTCACATCTCTGTCGTTATCATTAATAAGTCTTTCATGTTCAATGTCCCCGTTCACTTCACTCTTCTTGGTAGACACCATATTGTCACCATTGCCTGGGTCATCATGATCTGATACAAGCGTCTCTATATTCTCATCAGTATGTGAGTTGGTTGATGATCTGTCCTGTCCAACAGCTGCAGTGGTTTTAGTCCTACAAGGAATACAGCAATCATGACAATAATGACTATACATGTAATACGACAATATTCATGCTCTGTGACATTGCACATCAATCTTTAAGGTCATGGGATACTGATGCGATGGGTGTGGCTGTGAAGGAGCTTGCTCTACGTACTGATACTTGGAATTCTTTTAGACCAATAATCTAAGCTGTTCCTAATGCTGTTCGGGTGCTAAGGCAGGCCCAAAATCGTAACCAGCTTGACAACTATAAGCTTGGAGGTACACAGTAACAGTACAGATTGCAGATTGACGAGAGTTTTTGAATTGCTTTTTCCTGAAGTGATAAACTAGCTAAACATTGCATCCAATACCAAATCCATGTACACATCCCTACGTAGCTCAAAGACAAAGAGAGATGTCACAAAAACCTCTAATCAATCCCTCCAAAAGGCCTTTCTTTACCATGCAGACCATGCGGCATTCTTTGCATATTCTTCAAGAAGCTTATTTTTTGCTTACAACACAAGACGTAAACAAAATACATTGATAAACCGCAAACAGCTGACCGCGTACCTGGCCCAGTATCCCGTAATCTTAAAGCATTTCAGCTAGTGATAAGTACAGCTGAATAATTCAAAGAGTGTTAACCATGGTTCTCTACTCATTTGTTGTGTCCTAGTGTCTCTGGCATGATCACAATAACAATGACAGCAGATACTGCAAACAACGCACCACTCACAATACAGGGCAGAGAGTAGGGAAATGTAGTGATGAAGGAGTTAACAACTGGATCTGGAACAACAACAATAATGATGCAACCTCATTAGAAAATTTCAGCATAGTTGAGTCATAGAACTGTAGTGATTATACTATTGGTTAATAGATAACTCAATCCGCTAAGTCGACACTAACACACACACACACGCACACGCACATCACACACACACACACACACACACACACACACAAACTCTGTTTCATGAATGCCTCACCTGTTATAGTGAGGTTGTATTGTCCCACAGGGTCAGCTATAGCTCCTGACAGTGCTGGTCCTATAACTAGTCCAGTACCAAATGCTGATGTGAGCACAGTCATCCCAAATGCCTGATTAGTGTTGTCAGACGATTCTGACAGAGATGCTTTAAGAGTGCCAACAATACCTTGAGAGAGATGAAAAGCAAATGAAGCTCTGTGATGTATAATGTGATTATACCATTAAAGAATCCGACCAGGAATCTTAAGAAGACAGCCAAAGCGAATGAGTTGCTGAACCCAAATGCTACAGAGGCTGACCCAGTTAGTATAGCACTGACCACTAGCACAGGTTTGCGTCCCTTGGAGTCAGCAATAGAGCCCCAAATATAACTGAGAAGATGATAACAGCACATGAGTGACCGAAGCTCGTACAGCTATCTAGAAGGAGGTGACACTGACTCACTTTGATACAAAGCGTCCAAAGAATAACGACGAAGCCAACAATTAATGTACACTAAACACAATAGTAACACATTCCCTATGGACCTCAGATTAAACCAACATCAATTTTGACAAAAACACCAACCACTATTGAAGCTCTGTCAACAACAATCTGGTTCCTACGTCTATTATGTATCTATACTCATCTGATACTGCTAGACTACTACTATAATACTAGCTACTAGTGTACCTGGTATGGAGATTTTTGTCGGGACCCTTACTGGCAAGACTATCGCTCTTGAGGTTGATCCAGCTGATACAATTGAGAATGTCAAACAGAAAATTCGGGACAAGGAGGGCATTCCACCTGACCAGCAACGTCTCATCTTTGCTGCCAAAGAACTTGAGAATGATAGTACTTTGAGCGATTGCAACATTCAAAAGGAATCAACTCTTCACCTTGTTCTTCGTCTGAGAGGTGGTATGGAGATTTTTGTCGGGACCCTTACTGGCAAGACTATCGCTCTTGAGGTTGATCCAGCTGATACAATTGAGAATGTCAAACAGAAAATTCAGGACAAGGAGGGCATTCCACCTGACCAGCAACGTCTCATCTTTCATAGCAAGCGACTTGAGGATGGTCGTACTTTGAGCGATTACAACATTCAAAGGGAATCAACTCTTCAACTTGTTCTTCGTTTAAGAGGTGGTATGGAGATTTTTGTCGAGACCCTTACTGGCAAGACTATCACTCTTGAGGTTGATCCAGCTGATACAATTGAGAATGTCAAACAGAAAATTCAGGACAAGGAGGGCATTCCACCTGACCAGCAACGTCTCATCTTTGCTGGCAAAGAACTTGAGAATGATCGTACTTTGAGCGATTACAATGTTCAAGATGAGTCGACTCTTCACGTTGTTCTATGTGTGTTGCAGATTTTTGTTGAATCCTCTTTTGCTGAGACATTTACTTTTTTGCTTACCAAAACCAAATTCATTTAAAATGTCAAACAGAAGATCCAAGACAAGACGGGAATTTCACCTGATCAGCAACGTCTCACATTTTCTGGTCTTATTCTTGAAGACGGACGGCGCCTATGCGATTACAACATCATTACTGATTCTACGATAAGGTTAGCTCATGACTTTGAAATCTCTGTCCGTTTCACTGACAATGAACAAATCACTAGAGCTCCACCGGGAGTGAGAGGGAAGCTTGCTGTTGAACTAAGATTTGATTCTCGTACATTAAAGTATGCATGCGAGTTTTGCGGTGAAAGTCAGCAATCATCCTCAACACATCCACTTGAGAGTAGTCCTACAGAACAACAAGAGCTGTCTTTACGTCTCTTTCAAGCAAACGTAGCAGCAGCCATTCCAGAAAAATGGAATCATGTCGGTATTGAACTAGACCTAAAAAAGCCTACAATTCGTACTATAGAAACAGAGAAGCAAAATCTCCAGGATCGTTTCATCGAGGTATTTGATCACTGGCAGAAGAACCCCACCCCTCAGCGACCGTTCTGTTGGGACACTGTCGTTAAAGTGTTAAAATCGCCTGCTATTAATGAGCCAGAATTAGCTAGGAAAATCTCACAACAATTTTGCTGACGTTGTACATGTAGCTGTGTGGAATATTTTTCTCATTCATAAATAATTTTATCATACAATTATAATTTTTTTCACATTGTACGTTAATATGCTACTATTATTTTTTGTCCTTAAATACACACAATTTTAAAACTATTTTCCTCTTTTCAATAATTTTTTCATAACTGGTTTTCAAATTAATCTTTATGTGATGTCGTCACTGATGAGTGTTTCTGTCCTTGTCTCTGGTTTACTAACTCGTGTTCTTCTGTTTCTCTACTGACGATATCTTCATCATTGTTCACTACTTTCTGCTTGTTGATGGTCTGGGGCAGGCAAGCCACCATCACCATCACTACCAGCATGATGATACCAAATATGATAAAGATGAGATTGTAGTTCAGAAGAAAGCCGAGACCATTAGTCAGTAGATACTACCAGCAAACATTGAAGCTACAATGTACATGTACTGTGAGTATCCTGCAGTAGTACGAAAATGTAATCAAGACTACACACTTACATGTAAGAACACTTTTATTTTTTGGAACATGTATATATGTGTGGGAAATTTGTGAGAGAAAACAGTGTGACAAATTTTTTTTGTGGTCTGAACAAAACAAAAATAGAAGTAGTGATAATAATGCAAGGCAAAAATAAAGGCAGAGTTTGGAGGACGCTAAGTGGTTCAGGATATCTGACATTCTGATGAGACCAAGTCCATCACTTTGGAGATTCTGATGGCATGTCCACAAGATGATCGGGCTCCACGAATAGATTGGATTGAGGAGCGTAGAAGAGAGAAGGAAATGTGACATTGCAACCAGCATAAAACAGTGTTATAATGCTCCTCCCATTTTGGCATAATGACGTCTTATTTTCGCCGGCCAACTAATGCAGGCACAAGAATCGGCGAGACGCTAAGTCTTACTGTTAGTTCAGACGACTCCATCGAGAATGTCAAACAAAAGCTCCAGGACCAGATAGGGATACCATTTGACCAGCAACGCTTCATCTTTGCTGGCAAACAGCTTGAGGATAATCATACTTTGAGTGAGTATACAACATTCATAAGGAGTGGACATCATCGCTTCACCATGTTCTTCGTGCAAAAAATTGTATGCTAATTTTTGTTCAGTCAAACCCCTGCAGACGAGACCATCACTCTTGAGGTTCATCCAGACAACACAATCGAGAATTTTAAGCAGCATCTCAAGGACTTGTTTCCACCTCACCGACAATCTCTTGTCTTTGCTGGTGTGCAGCTTGAGGATGATAATACTTTGAGCTACTACAATATTCAAGATAAGTCAACTGTTCAACTAATACCTTGCTCAAGGGATGACATGAATGTTTATATCAAGTCCCTTACTGGCAGGACTGTCACCCTTGAAGTCGACCCAGCTGACTCCATTGGGTATGTGAAGCAGAAGTACCAGGATAAGGAAGGTGTTCCACCTGACCAGCAGCATATCATCTTTGCTGGCAGGCAGCTCAAGGATAGTGATACCTTGAGTGATTACAACATTCAAAATGAGTCAATTCTTTATGTTGTTCTTCGTTTACTTGGTGGAATGCAAGTTTTTGTCAAGACTCCAACTGCCGGCAAGACCCTCCGCACTCTTATGGTTAACCCAGCTGAATCTATTGAGGATCTCAACACAAGATACAAGAAAAAAGAAGACATTCCACCTGACCAGCAACGTATCATCTTTGCTGGCAAGCAGCTCAAGAATATTCATACCTTGGAGGATTACAACATAGAAAAGGAGTCAACTCTTCACCTTGTAATTCGTTCAAGCTATGGCAAGATAATTTTTATCAAGACTTCTAATGACAAAATTCTACTAGATGTTAGACTAACTGACACTATTCAGGTTGTCAAGCAGAAGATCCAGGAAAAAGAGGGAATTTTGCCTAGCCAGCAATTGCTCGTGTATACTGGGAAAACGCTAGACGATGAATGCCGCTTATGTGACTACGGTATTAGCAATTGGTCCACGATAATTCTTAGTCAATCGTTCCAAATCTCAGTCACAATTGTCGACAACCAAATCATCACAAGACTTCCACAAAGAGTGGGAGTGAAGCTTGCTGCAGAAGTTCAAATTCCCAATCGTGGTTCTTACTCTATCAAGTATGACTCTTGTAGTGAAAGTCAGAAATCATCCTCAGCACATCCACTTGATAGTAGTCCTACAGAACAAGAACTGTCTTTACGTATTTTTCAAGCTAACGTAGCATCAGTCATTCCTGACAAGTGGGAAGATGTGGCTATTGAACTAGACCTACCAATGGCTACCATTACTACTATCGAAAGAGAGAGACAAGGAAATTTACGACATTGCTTTGCTATGGTATTTGATCACTGGCAGAAGAACCACACCCCTCAGCGACCGTTCTGTTGGGACACTGTTGTCAAAGTGCTGCAGTCCCCTGCTGTTAATGAACCAGTACTAGCTAGAAACATCTCACAACAATTTTGCTGACTTTGTAGATTTATCATGCTCATAAAATAAACCGTGAATCACCCCCAATATTGACATAGTTGAGCACTCTTGCTTCTGCCGCATTATAATAACTGAAAAACAATTAACAGCTGCTACATGCATGGGCACACAATTCAGATGATATAAGACAGTAAACACTGATGTAAATTCTGTAGATGCTGCAAGCACACTAATTCAGACAGATCACAGATGGAAATTTTACATAAAGTGCGTGGTACAACTTATAATATCCAATCTGTTATTTTTAGTCTGAGAATTATTTTTAGTCTGAGAAAATCATTTAGCAACCATCAAGGAACTAGTGTTGCTACAGCTATAGCTGTGGAAGTTAAACTCAGCAGTCTACAGTTGTTGTACTGTTGTCAAAGTGCAGTCAGTTAAGGTACATCATCACATAAGATTGCAGAAAATTATACTACACAAAATAATTACTGATAAAAATAAAATAATTTTATCGTCACACGATGTGAGCTCTTTCAGCATCGTAATGTATGCTAGTCTGACCTTGATAAAATTATTATAACCAATCAAATTTGTTCCTTCAGCACTGCAGTGCACCAATCACTCTGAATTCGATTGTTGCTAATGTAACAGATATTCATTACTCGTATGACGTCATGGTAGGTGGGGCTCATTTACAGCTAGCTAGCTCTCGAGTCGAAAGGGCGTTGTCTCTATTCGCGCCATTACTTCGACGGAGTCGGACCCACCCATATTAGCTGTCCTACGACTGACCCTCACTCAAGTTGTTGTACTCTAGATGAACAGCGTTTCCTGGCAGCCAACTGACAGTCAAATGAGTATCAGAACCGGCGAGACGCTAACTCTTACCGTTACTTCAGACGACTCTATCGAGAATGTCAAGCAAAAGCTTCAGGACCAGATCGGGATACCACCTGACCAGCAGCGCCTCATCTTTGCTGGCAA
Source organism: Haliclona indistincta (assembly GCA_964017065.1). Classification (NCBI taxonomy): domain Eukaryota; kingdom Metazoa; phylum Porifera; class Demospongiae; order Haplosclerida; family Chalinidae; genus Haliclona; species Haliclona indistincta. The sequence goes on along the minus strand of OZ024788.1, from coordinate 3,882,796 downwards.
GCAGCTTGAAGACAAGCGTATCTTGAGGGATTATAACATTGATAAAGACTCCACTCGGACGCTTCACCTTGTACTTCGTCTAAAGAGTCAAATGTACATTTTTGTTGAAAATCCTTCTGGCAACACAGTCACTCTTGAGGTTCATCCAGATCACTCAATCGAAACCATCAAGCATCATCTTCAAGATTTGATTCGACCTCACCGACAATCTCTTGTCTTTGCTGGCATGCAGCTTGAGGATGGTAATACCTTGAGCTACTACGATATTCAAAATAAGTCAACTGTTCTACTCGCTCGAGCTCCTTATGCAAGAAATCCCATGAAAATATTTGTTAAAACGCTCACCGGGATAATCACACTTGAGGCTGTCTCAGCTGACTCCATTGAATATGTCAAGCAGATGATCCAGGAAAAGGAGGGGATTCCAGCTGACCAGCAACGTTTTATCTTTGCTGGCAAGCAGCTTGAAGATCAACATACCCTAGGTTATTACCACATTCAGAAGGAATCATATATCCATCTTGTTCTTCGTCTGAGAGGTGGTATGGAGATTTTTGTCAAGACCCTTTATGGCAGGACTATCACTCTTGAGGTTGATCCAGCTGACACCATTGAGAATGTCAAACAAAAAATTCAGGACAAGGAGGGAATTCCACCTGACCAGCAGTGTCTTATCTTTGCTGGCAAGCAGCTTGAAGATCATACCGTAGGATATTACAACATTCGGAAGGAATCAACTATCCATCTTGATCTTCATCTGAGAAGTGGTATGGAGATTTTTGTCAAGACCCTTTATGGCAGGACTATCACTCTTGAGGTTGATCCAGCTGACACCATTGAGAATGTCAAACAAAAAATTCAGGACAAGGAGGGAATTCCAGCTGACCAGCAGTGTCTTATCTTTGCTGGCAAGCAGCTTGAAGATCATACCGTAGGATATTACAACATTCGGAAGGAATCAACTATCCATCTTGATCTTCATCTGAGAAGTGGTATGGAGATTTTTGTCAAGACCCTTTATGGCAGGACTATCACTCTTGAGGTTGATCCAGCTGACACCATTGAGAATGTCAAACAAAAAATTCAGGACAAGGACGGAATTCCACCTGACCAGCAGCGTCTTATCTTTGCTGGCAAGCAGCTTGAAGATCATACCGTAGGATATTACAACATTCGGAAGAAATCAACTATCCATCTTGATCTGAGAGGTAGTATGGAGATTTTTGTCAAGACCCTTTATGGCAGGACTATCACTCTTGAGGTTGATCCAGCTGACACCATTGAGAATGTCAAACAAAAAATTGAGGACAAGGAGGGAATTCCACCTGACCAGCAACGTCTCATCTTTGTTGGCAAGCACCTTATGGATGGTCGTACTTTGATCGAATACAACATTCGGAAGGAATCAACTCTTCACTTGGTTCTTCGTCTGAGAGGTGGTATTCAGATTTTTGTCAAGACCCTTACTGGCAAGACAATCACTCTTGAGGTTGATCCAGCTGACACCATTGAGAATGTCAAAATAAAAATTCTGAACAAGGACGGAACTCCACCTTACCGGCAACATCTCATCTTTGCTGGCAAGCAACTTGAGGATGGTCTTTCTTTGAGCGATTACAATATTCAAAGCCATTCTACTCTTCACCTTGTTCCTCGTTTGGTATATGATATATGCATTTCTATTAAGACCTCTAATGGCATATTGTCACTTGATTTCAGAAACACTGACACTATTGCAATAGTCAAAGATAAGATCCATGAGAAAGAGGGAGTTTTACCTAACCAACAATTACTCACATACAATGGAAAAGAGCTTGAAGATGAATGCTCTCTACATACCTTTTGCATCGATAATTCAGCCACATTAGAGCTTAGAATATCTTTTGAAATCTCTGTCACTATCGTTGATGATCACACTATCACAAGAGTCCCACAGGGAGTGAGAATGAAGCTTGCTGCTGAAGTTCAACTTCCCAGTTCTTCTGCTGTAAACAATGACTCTAGTTTTGAAAGTAGTCCTACAAAACAACAAAAGCAATCCCGTCACTTTAAAGAGAACGTAGCATCAGTCATACAGATTTTCATCAAGACACCCTATGACAAAACGGTTACTGTTAACATCGATCCAGCCAAATCTATTGAGTGTCTCAAGCAGATGATCCATGATATAGAAAGGATTCCACCTGACCAGCAGGTACTGACATATACAGGAACAAACCTTGAAGATGGACAAAGTCTAACTTACTACAAGATTACTCATCAATCCACAATAATGCTTGCTGTTCATGAGGAAGACACCTTTCAAATCTTAGTCACTACTTCTGGCAAACAAAGAGTGGCAACGTGCCATATCAACGAAAAAACGAGATTTGCTATGCAGCTATCAACTGGCACCTTAGCTATAAAATATGACCCTGTCAGCAAAAACTGCCAAAAACCCACTCTCGCACATTCACTTGATTTGCATAGTCTTGCAGAACAACAAGAGCTGTCATTACGTCTTTTTCAGGCAAACATATCGTCGGCTATTCCTGACAAGTGGCAAGCTGTGGGGATTGAACTAGACCTACCAATGTCTACCATTCGTTCAATTGAAGCAGAGAAACATGTGAATCTACAGCGTTGCTTTGCTGAAGTATTTGATCACTGGCAAAAGAACCCCACCCCTCAGCGACCGTTCTGTTGGGACACGGTTGTCAAAGTTCTGCAGTCAGATGCCGTAAATGAACAAGCACTAGCTAGAAAAATCTTACAACAATTTTGCTGACATGTACATCAATGTTCATTTTTCTCATTCATAATAAATTTTTGTCATAATTTTTGTTATTGATTACTTTTAAACTTTATCATGATCATGTGATGTCGTCACTGATGAGTGTTTCTGTTCTTGTCTCTGGTTTACTAACTCGTGTTCTTCTGTTTCTCTACTGACGATATCTTCATCATTGTTTACTAAGGTAGATGGGCGTAACTCCGGACGGGGTGTAACTCTGGACGCGCAATAGTAAATATTCGCAACTTTCACTACGAGCAAGCTTATGCTTCCAAACTTGCGCTATAAGCAGCCCAAGGCACGCCTTAGCAATGAACAAAACTAAACTTACAGACATTGAATTTGCGTTCACTAGCAGGTACTTACCACTAGTCGCAGATCTTTGAAAAATTGTGCTAAAAACGTTCGTAGCCCGTCTATAATTATTAGTTGCAGTGTTCGAAGTGCAAAATGCAAGTTTATTTCCTTTTTCGAGATAATACCAAAGCATGCTTTGCAGTATCTTGTATTCTTCTCAGTGATATTTCATCGCAATGGGCGAGGGGTCCGACACTGCGTGATTTCGCGTACGAGATTTCACTGATTTCAGAGTGATTTCACTGGTTTAATTAAGCGTGGGTGTTAGTATACGGGAAACTGGTCAGTATACGGGGAAAATACGGTGATTTCACCCATGATTTCAAGATTTCAACTGTGATTTCACCAGTCAGCGTACGAGATTTCACTTGTGTCGGACCCCTCGGCAATGGGTGTGTCCGTAGTTAGCAACATGTCCAGTTTTCAGTGGGGGCCGAGTTTCACGCCGTACAAACAGTCAGTGGATGTTTTCGTTTACTCTCATCTTCGGAATTTGTAGCACAGTAGCGTACTAGAAAATGCTGCAGATCTGATGGTGATACCGGCTTCTACAACTGAACGCCGACCGTTTACGTAAAGTTCGTCCGGAGTTACGCCCATCTACCTTACTTTATGCTTGTTGATGGTCTGGGGCAGGCAAGCCACCATCACCATCACTACCAACATGATGATACCAAATATGATAAAGATGAGATTGTAGTTCAGAGGAAAGCCGAGACCATTAGTCAGTCAGACAGAGTAGACACTACCAGCAAACACTGGAGCTACTGTCCTGCAGTATACAAGAGGGAAAATAAATAATTTTTGACGATAGGTTGGATTGCAAACTTACAAACCATGTCTGGACATGGCAATGTAAGCCATTCGCAGCACACATTTATTATGTGTATAGATTGTACACTGTGAATATCATTATGTTGCTTGTGAATATCGTTATGCGGCGACCACAACAGAGCTGTATGGGAGTGGTGCCCCTCTCTGTAGCTCGGTAAAATTAATGGCGGCTTTCTGGTGAACAGTTTCTGCATCAAAGTTAGCGAACGTTATAACCTTGTTGTCCCGGTTGTATGAAATCAAGAGCAGTGTGAATGGGTAAAAAGCTTGTCTAAAAAAGTTGCTGTTCGAGAGTTATGGCTCAAAGAAGGCGAGTAGTCGCCTGGATTTTAGATACGGACTCATTTCTCTGCGCTAGCTTACTGCGACGCCTACAGACTCTCAATGGCATTTGTTCGCTAAGGCAGGGACAAAAGTTGACCCAGAAGCTCAGACAATTCATGATGCACGTTACGGCTACACATACCCAAACCGCTGGTCCGGTTAGCTCTAACTATACTTGGTCTACCTTACAGCTGGAAATTTTCGTGAGAGAAAATAGATTTGAAAATGCATCAAAACAAGATATTTGCTGATCTTTCCCATAAAAACTTTCACGCAGTAATTTTTCAAAAATATTTTGCCGCAGTACAATAACTGTCATGCATCTTGTGTACTGTTTATACCCATCTCTGAGTCACCTGAACAATGCAGTGAGTGTGGTCCCTAGTCCATTGACTGCTCCGAGCTTATCAAACGTGACAGAGTTATTGATAAAAAGGAAAAGAGCTCCAAAACAAAGAGTTCCTGACAACCGTAGCATCATCAGAATAACAATCAAGAAAGACCATAATAGATACACACTGGAAAGAGTGAGAGAGAGGGAGAGAGAGAGAGAGAGAGAGAGAGAGAGAGAGAGAGAGGGAGAGGGAGAGGGAGAGGGAGAGGGAGAGGGAGAGGGAGAGGGAGAGGGAGAGGGAGAGGGAGAGGGAGAGGGAGAGGGAGAGAGAGAGGGAGTGAGAGAGAGAGAGAGAGAGAGAGAGGAGAGGGAGAGAGAGAGAGAGAGAGAGAGAGAGAGAGAGAGAGAGAGAGGGAGAGAGAGAGAGAAAGAGAGAGAAAGAGAGAGAATAACATAAAACCAAAGTTGTGAAAGTTTGCAGAGGGCTCACTTTTCAAAGTAGTGCAGACTGGGTGTGAGAACTATAAAGAACAATAGCACGACAGCACCACATTGAAATGTGTTGATAGAACCAATGAGTTTCTCAAACTATGGGGAAAAGGGCCTTGTAATTTTTACATGGTCTATAGATTGCCCCGAGTACTTACTAGAGGAAATAATTATGAAGAATGAAAACGGCAGCAGAAGACCTCCAATGACACTGAGGGATATTCCAATCTGACCGAGACTGAACCCAAGACCACCTTTGCATAGCAGATGATGAAATAATCAACAACAAAAGCACACACAGACACATAAACATGATGCTGTACACCTCACCATGATATCTCTCAGTAGCACACCAGAGTGGATACACCTCCTCAAATGCGATAATCACGAACGAGAAGGCACAATAAGATAACACAGACAATCGTGTGGTTCTGTCACTGTGATGAAAAAAATGGCATACAAAATAAAATAAAGCTACATAAATTTGGCTGATCATTAATAAATTTTGAAGCACTACAGAGGATAAAGGACATGTTGTATTTACCGAACTTCTTCCCAAAATCTGGCGCCTCTTATTTGTCGTCGCGTTATCACCGAATTTTGGCAAGGACTTTACTTAAGCGTTCGTCATAGTCAGCCAACAGTCCAAAACAAAATTCTTGTGCAGAGTTGCACAAGTGTCTCACTGCTTATTACCACACCTCCAAATCTTCAGCACTTCAGGAACTAGTATTCTGCTACAATAGGCTCTAAACATTGGGCAAGCATTGGGCAAAATTATTTATTGATGCTGAATTTAAAAAATACAGGCTAAGGCTTCCTTCGGTGAAAATGCACTTCATCAATGGTTCCTTTATCAATGCTACATGTATGACATTTAGAGTAAGTATACATGTACCTGATGAAAAACTTGAGGTCCTTCAGTGATTTGATAAAGCCAGAGCGAAGACTTTCTGCCATCTTCATCAGCCGGGATCTTATTCTGCTAGCACTGGTATGAGTCTTGTCACCGTCTCCACCCAATAGAGTATCTTGATCAGAGTCATCACCGATTCTATCTAACTCAATTTCAGTCATCACTTGATCTTGATCATCTGTTCTCTGAACCATTGAATTAGACAATTTCTTGTTAGTTCTTTCACTATCACCGTATAGCCCCTCATCAGTCAGATGTACTCTTGAGTCTATAGATACTGATATTGTCACATCTTTGTCGTAATCATTAATAAGTCTTTCATGTTCAATGTCCCCGTTCACTTCACTCTTCTTGGTAGACACCATATTGTCACCATTGCCTGGGTCATCATGATCTGATACAAGTGTCTCTGTATTCTCATCAGTTTGTGAGTCGGTTGATGATCTGTCATGTTCAACAGCTACAGTGGTTTTAGTCCTATGATTAGGAATACAGCAAGATAGAAAATCATGACAATAATGACTAAAGTACGACAATATTCATGCTCTGTGACATTGCACATCAATCTTTAAGGTTATGGGATACTGATGCAATGGGTGTGGCTGTGATGGGTGTGGCTGCGATGGGTGTGGCTGTGAAGGAGCTTGCTCTACGTACTGATACTTGGAATTCTTTTAGAGTAATAATCTAAGCTGTTCCTAATGCTGTTCGGGTGCTAAGGCAGGCCAAAATCGTAACCAGCTTGACAACTATAAGCTTGGAGGTACACAGCAACAGTACAGATTGCAGATCTGTACTGCTTTTTCCTGAAGTGATCTGTACTGCTTTTTCCTGAAGTGATAAACTAGCTAAACATTGCATCTCCAATACCAAATCCATGTACACATCCCTACGTAGCTCAAAGACGAAGAGACATGTCACAAAAACCTCTAATCAATCTCTCAAGAAGCTTATTTTTGCTTACAACACAAAACGTAAACAAAATACATTGATAAACCGCAAACAGCTGACAGCATACCTGCCACAGTATTCCGTAATCTTAAAGCATTTCAGCTACAGCTTGTGGTAAATGTGTTAACCATGGTTCTCTACTCACTTGTTGTGTCCTAGTGTCTCTGGCATAATCACAATAACAATGACAGCAGATACTGCAAACAACGCACCACTCACAATACAGGGCAGAGAGTATGGAAATGTAGTGATGAAGGAGTTAACAACTGGATCTAGAACAACAACAATAATGATGCAACCTCATTAGAAAATTTCAGCATAAGAACTGTAGTGATTAGCGACGCTAACAAGGCAAAAAGCAAAGCAAAGTGTCTGGCTGCCACAAGGGTCACGCGTACCTGGCGAAGCCAGGACACCTGTGCACTAAGCAGGTACTGTGTGCCGGTGCATGCTACGCAATCTCCTGGAGCCGGGCAAGGAACTCGCAGGATCACCAACTGTGCCCCTCCCCCTCCTGCAGGTCACGGTGCGCACCCAAAGTCCGCGCCCACCAACGCCTTTAGTGATCAATGAGACACAGCCAGTGTACTTAACTCCCCAGTACAAGACCAGCTAGGTACCCGTTTTACAGATGGGTGGGTGGTGGGCTGGAGTACTCATGATCTTTTTTTTTCTTTTATTGTTGGCACTCTTAAAGCATCTCTGTCGGAATCGTCTGACAACACTAATCAGGCATTTGGGATGACTGTACTCACATCAGCATTTGGTACTGGACTAGTTATCGGACCAGCACTGTCAAGTGCTATAGCCGGTGTCCTTTGGGTTATAAGCCCGAGACTCTACCAGTTGAACCACCAGGGCACCCACACCACCAGGGCACGTACCCACTGACGCTAACACGTCAGTGGACGCTAACACACGCACACACAAACTCTGTTTCATGCATGTCTCACCTGTTATATAGTGAGGTTGTATTGTCCCACAGGGTCTGCTATAGCACTTGACAGTGCTGGTCCTATCACTAGTCCAGTACCAAATGCTGATGTGAGTACAGTCATAGTGTTGTCAGACGATTCCGACAGAGATGCTTTAAGAGTGCCAAAAATACCTTGAGTAGATAGAGGTGAAGAGAAAATGAAGCTCTGTAATGTATAATAACACGACATACCATTAAAGAATCCGACCAGGAATCTTAAGAAGACAGCCAAAGCGAATGAATTGCTGAACTCAAATGCTACAGAGGATGAGCCAGTTAGTATAGCACTGATCACTAGCACAGGTAACTGAGAAGAGGATAACAGCACATGAGTGAGGAAGCTCGTACAGCTAGAGGGAGGTGACACTGACTCACTTTGATACAAAGCGCCCTAAGAACAATGACGAAGCCAATAATTAATGTACACTAAACACAATAGTAACAGTAATTAACACATTCCCTATGGACCTCAGATTAAAAAACCAACATCAATTCTGACAAAAACACCAACCACTATTGAAGCATCTGTGATAGAGAAGGTCGTGGAGAACTGAGGGAAAAAACCACTGACATGGTAAATTCATGAGTTTCAGGAGCATTAGGGTTAAAATATGCTGGTTGGGTGGGGCTCGTCAAGAGGTAGTCTCGTCCCCAGACCAGACTAGTCAAGAGGTCACCGGTACCGTCGGTTTCATTTCTGAGCATGGGTAACTTGTCGTCTCATTTTCGCCGGCCAACTAATGCAGGCACAAGAATCAGCGAGACGCTAAATCTTACGGTCAGTTCCGACGACTCCATCAAAAATGTCAAGCAAAAGCTTCAGGACCAGATCGGGATACCACCTGACCAGCAGCACCTCATCTTCGCTGGAAAACCGTTCGAGGACAGTCTTACCTTAAGTGATTATGACATTCACAAAAATTCATCTCTTTCTCTTCGCCTCGCTCTTCATTCGGATAGTGTTTACTTGCAACTTTACGTAAAACCTCCCTTTGGCAACACAATTGCTCTTGGGGTTCACCCAGACACCTCGATTAAATACATAAAGCAGCATCTTCAGGATTTTATTTCACCTGACTGGCAATGTCTTTTCTTTGCTGATCAACAGCTTGAAGATGATCGTACTATAAAAGACTACAACCTTGAAAAAGGGTCAACTCTTCACATTACATGGCGTTTAAGTGGTGTCATGATAATAGTCTATGTCAAGACGCTTACTGGTAAAATTATCACTCTTGAGGTTGACTTAGCCGAATCAATTGGGAATGTCAAACAAAGGATACAGGACAAGGAGGGAATTCCACCTGACCAACAGACTATCAGCTTTGATGGCAGGGAGCTTAAAGATAATCGTACCTTGAGTGATTACAACATCAAAAAAGAGTCCATCCTTCTCCTTGTTCTTCGTTTGAGAGGTGGTGGTGGTGGTGGCGGCGCTCAGATCTTTGTCGAATCTCTTATTACAGGCAAAACCATCACTCTTGTGATGACTGACCTAAAATCCTCAATCATACGTGTCAAACAGATGATTCAAGACAAAGAGGGTATTCCACTGGTTCAGCAACATCTTATTTTTGCTGGTGAGCTGCTTGAGGACAGTCGTACCCTAAGTGACTACTGCATTGTAGACTTCAATACTCTTCAGCTTGTTCGTACATTAATTTTTATTAAACCCTTAAATGATGGGAAATACATTCTACATGATGTTAATCTAACTGACACTATTAAGATCGTTAAGCAGAAGATCCAGGATAAAGAAGGAACTCCACCTGAACAACAGTCGCTTACATATTCAGGAAGAAAACTTGAAGATAGACATCGTCTATGTGACTACGGTATTGATGATCAATCCACTATAATGCTTGCTTACGTTAAAATTTCTTTTCAAATTTCCATCACTATTGTTGAAGATCAAATCATCACAAGACTCCCACAGGGAGTGGGAGTGAAGCTTGCTGCTGAGCTTCAAATTCCCAATCGTGGTTTTTATGCAGTCAAATATGACTCTTGTAGTGAAACTCAGAAATCATCCTCAGCTCATCCACTTGATAATAGTCCTACAGATCAACAAGAATTGTCCTTGCGCATATTCCAAGAGAAAATAGCATCTGTCATTCCTGACAAGTGGGAAGATGTGGCTATCGAGCTAGATCTACCTATGTCTGCTATTCGTGCAATCGAAAGAGAGAGACAAGGAAATTCAAAGCGTTGTTTTGCTGAAGTATTTGATCACTGGCAGAAGAACCCCACCCCTCAACGACCGTTCTGTTGGGACACCGTTATCAAAGTGCTGAAGTCACCCTCTGTTAATGAACCAGTACTAGCTAGTAAAATCTCACAACAATTTAGCTGACGTTGTATATGTAGCTGTGTGGAATATTTTTCTAGTTCATAATTTTTTTCTATATTATTTTTGTTACTAAACTTTATCATGATCATGTGATGTCGTCACTGATGAGTGTTTCTGTTCTTGTCTCTGGTTTACTAACTGATGTTCTTCTGTTTCTCTACTGACGATATCTTCATCATTGTTCACTACTTTCTGCTTGTTGATGGTGCAAGCCACCATCACCATCACTACCAGCATGATGATACTAAATATGATAAAGATGAGATTGTAGTTCAGAGGAAAGCCGAGACCATTAGTCAGTGAGACAGAGTAGATACTGTCCTGCAGTATTACAAAGAAATCATAACTAAGACAAACATACAGTCAAGTAAGAACACTAACATATGGACAGTGGGTTGGAATGCAAATTTATTATTAATTTACTGCTAATAATTATACAAAATTAACTGGCAATTTCTAATTTCTCAAACACAGCAAATCAGCATACTTACAGAGCAATAATTAATTTTTATGGCTATACTTACATTCAAATCCCTAACTCACACTAGACTCACTGCTTGCTAAAGATGGTCTACATGAGAGAAATAATTATTATTTGCAAATTGGGATAGGTACAATGAATCACATAAAGGTACTAACAGATTCAACGCTAAAATTAGTCACACAACTCTAGCATGAGGGTTCTGCAAGGAACATTGCCAAATCATAAATAGCCAATTTTTTACACTAAATAAGACAATCGCAAATACCTTGACACCTTGTTATCATAATAATTATTATTGCAATTATAATTGTGATGATGTGATGATTAAAATTTTGCATAAAGATAAGAGATGCATGCTGCTGCACTAAGGAACCTTCAGTGCTGTCTGTAGATTGTATTCAGGAGCAGGAAATGTGATCAGAGTAGGGAAATACTTGCTGTGCAGTCCTAGAATAATGAAGGCTTATGGTGTGTGAGCGGACAGCTGTGGAGAAAGGGTCAGCAGATAGACTGGTATCTGTTGACCTCTTTCCCTAGACTTTCCCAAAGCTGTGCCTAACCACTGAAAAATACCTGTTTACACTGTTAGGATCAGCTATGTAAACAAATGAAAGCTGTACATACATAATTGGTAACTCCTTGACAACTGAGCTAGCTAAGGAGGAGCACGTGACTTTAACCCATGCACCCACGCGTTGACGACCAGACCACGTCACCTCGTTGTTGGGCGTGTCACTGTAGGCGTGGTTTCTTCTGGTCTGATCTGGAACGATGGCGATTTTCGAGCGCTCTTGTACGCAGCGTTTCCGGATTGTGTGACTGATTGCAGCTATCCAGGTACATTTAGATGACTGCGCCAGTAATTCCTACCAGTTCTGAATGCTTGCCATTGACCAATAGACAGAAGTAAGTGCAGCTAGCTATCTCGCTTGCTCGCTCGCTTCTTCCTCTTGCAAGCGGCTCGGGCCCCTTCGGCTAGACACGCACAGACACTACAAACATATCTTATCATTCACACAGTTCATATCTGTCTCTCAAAAAAAAAAAAAAAAAAATATGTTCTTCACAGGATCGGAACCTTTGATCCTCAAAGGGCCGACAGCGGAAACTTGTAAAGATGAAGGTTCCGCCTCCAAGCCCGACAAAGGGGTGGTTTCACGGTACTTGAATGCCGCCTGCATCTCATTTCCTGTACAATAACCATTATAACTTGTGTTATTAATAAATTATTAATAAGTGGTCACTTACCATGAATATTAAGTAGAATTGTAATTTTACAAGTTTTCAGTGATCAAAGAGATATCATTGGACAACTGAACACCGATAGAATCCAATCCAACTTTATGAGCACATTCAGAATGATTTGAAGGAACCCTGAATGTGACGACAACACAACAGCAACCAAAGAACTACAGCAGAAATGAACATACATTTTTTTTGCCGTCAGGTCTAGTACCCAATCCTCAGTACAGCCAGAAAGGTCACTGCAGGAGGTAACAAAGCAGCCAAACAAGCAGACAGAGAGACAGACAGACAGAGAGACAGACAGACAGACAGACAGACAGACAGACAAGAACAGTGCAAGCAGGTAAACTATAGCTTGTGGTATGCATCATAACAGCCAAGCTTGCACAGACGCACACGGCAATGACAGCAGGCAAAGCTAGTGTGTTTACAGGGCTTTAATTTCTTCTGTTGACAGTAGCGACACTCACCCCTTTTCATTTTAAGAGCCTTGACACTAACTAGCCGGCAGGGCTCACTAGCAGCGTCAGGACAAGGCTGTGGCAAGCAAGCTCGCTTGTGTGGTTTCCGGGCACTATCGAGAAGACAGTGCACCAGGTCCATACGGAATGCTAGTGAGTCCCTAGGCTTTATCAAGCAATGATTGCAGTTGTGTTTGTACAGCAGATGTGCATTGCTTACTGCTATGTCAAAGAGGTGGAAAAAAATTCGCAGCCAAGGACGCTTACATCGGTGATCGTTACCGTACGACTTTCGAAGCTGACCAGTTCGATCTACACCACCCATGAATTTATTGTATGCTGGAACTAGCGGAGGGCAGGTTTGCTTTACAAGGAGCTTGCGAACAGGAGCTTTTGTCGTCATGCTAGGTGGGAATGCATTGGTCATGAATCTGACTAGTTTGCGATCTTCATATGCAAAACAGTTCACCTGTGACACACCTGTACCTACAGTAACACACTTGTAGTCACCCTTTGTAAACTTGAGTTTTTTACCTTTGAGGCAGGCAGGCAGCCAGCCCTACGCTGTCAGATTTAACTGTGCCGACAGTGTAGATATGTTTCTTACGCAGTGCAACAGTCAAATCAACACTAGTGAAGTAGTTGTCCAAATACAGTACATGATTAATGCCTTCAAACGGCTCCACCAAATCTAGCACTACTCTCTTAGCCAATCCTTTTTCTGGCTTAGCCGTGCACTTTCCAGCGTAGAGCTGGAAGTTACACAGATATCCACAGCACGAGCACGAGAGGCTCCACATCTTGAAGCCTCTCTTGACAGGTTTTTTGGGCATTACGACCCTTCCTTTAGCCCTACCCTTGCACTTTATCATCAGCTCGTCAACTACAATCTCCTGAGTAGGGTTATAATTACGCAGGAATTCTGTCTGCAAACTGTGCACCAACGGCTTAACTCTGTAATGGCGGTCACTCTTATCTACCATGGGATCATCATCATTCACAAGGTGCAAATGCCGCCGCAGAAAGTCGAATCTGTCCCTAGTCATGCACTGCTTGATCGGTTCAACTCCCAGGTATTCATCGTTGCTCCAGAACATGCTGTATCTGGACATACCGTGCACACCCATCGCCAAAATTATGCCTAAGAATGACCATACCTCCCTAGCTGTAGTTGGTGGTGCTTTACGAGCAAGACCTTGTGCCTGACGCTTGAGCATGTACCTGTTTGTCTCATCAGCTATTAGCTCACACAGTGGCAATGTCCACAGCCTCTGTAAATACTCTAGGGCGTTATTATGCCGAGGGTCTATACCCTGGGACGGACCGTGTGTGCCTAAGAATGTGGGATACATACCAGACTTTAGAACCTGACAGAGAGTTGCCTCCTTGATCTCGCGTCTCCTCTTGGGACTAGGAGGCTCTAATGCTTTCCCTCTGACCAGTATTCTCTCCAGACCTGTCTCTCCCTCCTCATCAGTGTCTTCACTGCTGTCCCCTTCAGAAGAAGCTTTCTCTCCCTCCTCATCACTCTGCTCACTGCTGTCTCCTTCATAAGAAGAGTCACTGTCATCAGAGCTCTCTCCTGAAGCGAGGACAACCCTCGGTAATACAGTGTGCACGTGCTCGGTAATCATAGAACTAACCAGTTGATTTCTCCCAGTCGCTTTCTTCAGTCTCGCTTTCTTCAGCCTCCTCATACCTGGATAGGCTGCAGTCTTCACTGCCATCGACGGAATAGCCGCCGGACTCGAGTTCTGAGCGTTGGACGGACGAACTAGCCATGACAACGCAAATACAGAATTTTTACCAATAACTCCTTGACAACTGAGCTAGCTAAGGAGGAGCACGTGACTTTAACCCATGCACCCACGCGTTGACGACCAGACCACGTCACCTCGTTGTTGGGCGTGTCACTGTAGGCGTGGTTTCTTCTGGTCTGATCTGGAACGATGGCGATTTTCGAGCGCTCTTGTACGCAGCGTTTCCGGATTGTGTGACTGATTGCAGCTATCCAGGTACATTTAGATGACTGCGCCAGTAATTCCTACCAGTTCTGAATGCTTGCCATTGACCAATAGACAGAAGTAAGTGCAGCTAGCTATCTCGCTTGCTCGCTCGCTTCTTCCTCTTGCAAGCGGCTCGGGCCTCTTCGGCTAGACACGCACAGACACTACAAACATATCTTATCATTCACACAGTTCATATCTGTCTCTCAAAAAAAAAAATATATATATATGTTCTTCACAGGATCGGAACCTTTGATCCTCAAAGGGCCGACAGCGGAAACTTGTAAAGATGAAGGTTCCGCCTCCAAGCCCGACAAAGGGGTGGTTTCACGGTACTTGAATGCCGCCTGCATCTCATTTCCTGTACAATAACCATTATAACTTGTGTTATTAATAAATTATTAATAAGTGGTCACTTACCATGAATACTAGTACATTCATGGAATGGCAGGGGCGAGCCTGAGCATTGATATAATTTAGCCTCGTTAGTGTATAGTTGTGTATAACATAAATCATAATTCAAGTTATGTGGTGAGTCCAGATTTTAGTAGACAAGTCTGTATTATGTGAACACCAGTTTCACCACAGATTTTTGTGCTATAATGTTAATATTTAACAGCGCTAATGGGTTTTGTTGATGGTGAATAGAATCAATAGTTTGGTTATGTTCAGATGGTACACTTTCTCCAACTATCTCTTGCTGAGTGTGTTCCTTGCCTAGGCGTCATGGGAACAATGTACCTGGAAGATGTGACAAGTAGGATTCCTCGGTCTCCTCACTCACTGCAGGCGGCTCTACTGCTATCACACACGAGCTCATTAGACGTACCTAAGTTACTGTTTGCTCTGTTGCAGCTACTGTTTTCCGCCGGCGTCTCCGGTATGCCCTTTGATATTCCTTTTGTCGCTCCAGTCGTCCCGGCTTTCACGTTGATCGGGTGACTCTGCCTCGAGTCGTCGTCGCTTTCTGGTAGCGGCCTTGTCGTGTAAAGTTGTTGCTTTTCAGGTGTCTCTGATCTATGTTGTTGTCGTCTCTGAGTCATCTCATAATCTTTCTGCATCATTGCCAGAATGCCAGCATAGATTTGAAACCAAGCGCCAATTATACTGTGTGCACGTACTAAAAAGGGCGTTTCCTACTTCTCGGGAACATTGAAAAGGACAAACTCTACCCCGTGACAGATAGATACATTCCCCGCCGCGTGGGCCAATGTGCCAATCAATGTGGGGCTCGCTCAGGCTCGCCCCAATTAAGTAGAATTGTAATTTTACAAGTTTTCAGTGATCAAAGAGGTAAGGGGTATTATTGGTGTGTTTGTGTACATGCCACCTTGAAACTGAAATTGCCTTTACTTGGCCTATATAAGTAAGAAAGTTTAGCAGAACCAAGCTGCAGATGGTTTACAGGGTAACCCAGCTGGCTCCATCAAAGCTGTCAAGCTAAAAATTCAAGACAAGTCAGGGGATCCGCAGCACCATATCTTTGCTGGCAAGCAGTGATAACTACCAGTACAACATTCAAGAGAAATAATAATTGTTAACCTAGTTCTATAGAACAGGCGTGCAGATTTTTGTCAAGACTGTTACTGGAAAGATCATTGCCCTTCCATTTGACCCGGCTGACTCAGTTGAGATGATCAAGCAGAAGATCAGGAAAACTGAAAAGATCCCACTTGACAAGCAGCATCTTATTTTTGCTGGAAAGCAGCTCGAAGATAGTCTCACCATAAGCAGCTACAATATTCAAGAGGAGTCAACTATTCACCTTGTTGTTCGTAGTATAATGATTTATGTTAAAACCTTTACCAGCAGTACTATTATACTTGAGGTTGATCCAGCTGATTCTATCGAACTTGTCAAACAAGGAATCCAGGAGAAAGAGGGCATTCCATTTGAACAGCAGTGTCTCACCTTTGCCGGTAACAGCCTTCAGAACTGGCATACTTTGAGAGGCCTCAATATTCAAAACAAGTCCATTTTCTACCTAGTTCGAATTCCTCTTAGGAAACCGATCTCAACACATCCACTCGAGAGTAGTCCTACAGAACTATCTTCACGTCCCTTTCAAGTGGAATGCAGTATCATTTATACAGATTTTCATCAAAACTTTCTCTGGCAAAACAGTCACACTAATAATTGATCCAGCCAAATCTATCGAGTGTCTCAAGCAGATGATCCAGGATAAACGGAGGGGATTCCACCTGACCAGCAGTTGCTTACGTACTCTGACAAAGAAATAGAAGATGGACAATGCTTATCCGACTACAGCATTACTCATCGATCTATAATAATGCTTACTGTTCGTGAGGAAACATTTCAAATCTTGGTCTCTACCTCTGGTGAGCAAATTGTCACAAAAGTTCAAGAAAGAGTGGCAACGTGTCATATCAAAGAAAAAATGAGGTTTGCTCTTCAACTTCCAACTGGTACCTTAGCTATCAAATATGATCCTTTTAGTGAAAAATGCCAAGAACCTTCACTTGCACATTCACTTGATTTACGTAGCCTTCCGATACAACAAGAACTAACTATGCGCCTTTTCCTGGAGAACATAGCAGCAGCCATTCCTGACAAGTGGCAGATGGTAGGTTTGGAGCTAGATCTACCAATGATTACCGTTCGCTCAATTGAAGCAGAGAAACACGTGAATCTACAGCGTTGTTGTGCTGAAGTATTTGATCACTGGCAGAAGAACCCCACCCCTCAGCGACCATTCTGTTGGGACACTGTTGTCAAAGTACTGCAATCAACTGCTGTTAATGAACCAGTACTAGCTAGAAACATCTCACAACAATTTTGCCGACGTTTTATAACATGTAGCAGTGTGGTATATTTTTTATTTAATATTTTTTTCACTATCATTTCGTTATGTTACTTTTTACTTCCATGATCATTATAATGTTGTCACTGATGAGTGTTATAAACGGAATGATTATCGTTTAATTAAATTCCGCTTAACCCCTTAATTACTAAATTATCTTGCTGAAATTTTAACCTCGTAAATGCTGACCACTTCTCTTGTGAATACAGTGTTCCACACGAAGAGAGGGAATTAATGTTAGGAATGTATGACGTCACGTCAATAGCAACAATACATTATAGCAAACAAAATGGCCGCCAAAAACCTGCTCTCTTGCAGAGTGAAGTCGCGCTTGTCGCTGTATATGCTTTTACAGACGCTAGGTGAGATCTACTTTCATGATTAATGTTTTGGCATTGCAGTCATGAAGTTTTAGAGCTTAACTACCAGTAGAACTGGAATTCCTGTCCCTAACGTTTGGCTCGTCGTGAACGGTCAACTTTTGCTCTTTGCCGCCGATGTAGTACTGATCGGGACCAATCCTGCTGACAACAGATAAGTATCCGATGTGAAAGCATCAATGCAGCGATGACAGAGCTTAACTACCAGTAGTCCCTGAGATTCGCTCCCTAACGTGTTTTTCCAAATGGTTGCCTGTCTTTCACATTACTGTCACGTGAGTGTCATCTGACAAGAAGCCATATAAAGCACAAGATTCAGTAAGGATAGAGGATCAAAATGATACATACATCATAACTCTAGGACATAATGATTCTAGAGAAATCAAGCAAACTGTCAACACACAATTATTACTCTCTTCGTGTGGAACACTGTAGAGTAATTGATCAAACTTCGTCCGGTACCAATAATCGGCAATCCGTATGCCGAGAGAAAAAGGACTTTCCAGTTAGCGACTGTATTTTTCAAGAGCTGTTCATGTCCCTATAAATTAGTGATAATTATAAGCGCTGATCTTTGTCAGAGACGGAACTGTGATACAAAGGAAGACGCTGACGAATAGTATCAATCTTCGTCATACAGGGACTTAACTCCGTCTTTGTGATTTATTGCTAAGCCGCAGCTGGCGCTGCTAACAAAAACACTTGCATGCAACTCCCACTAGTTAGCTCTACAAGGAAGCACAACGGCGCCAAACTACAAGCGTCCTCTTTCCTGTAAGGCATGACGAATTTACGAACGAAAATTGCTGACTATGCAATTAATAACTATTATGTTTTATGTCAAATATTAGAGAGAGGATTATAATTTTTAATGATTGAGGATTTGAAAGTGCTGAATAATAATTATTTCAGATCTTCCTGTTGACAACTGTAATAAATCAATAAAAATAATTGTACTTTCATTATTATGTACCTCCTCTTATTAACTTGCTCTTGTACAGTTTAGATCTGAATCTGCATGTGTTTACAAGTACATGTATCAAGTTATATTTTGGTTAACAATTTCAACATACCAACAGGAGGTTTCAATTTCTGAGTACGTGTAACACCAACAGAGCTGTCTGAATCTGACAAGCACATGTCAAAGGTTTACAATTTCAACATACCAATAGAAATCTTTGACTTCACTCCTCACTAAGTACGTGTAACACCACCAGAGCTGTCTGAATCTGACAAACACATATCACATGATATTTTGGTTAACAATTATTGTCAAGAAGTCTTCGACTTCATTCCTCGCTGAGTATGTGTAACACCACTACGTTAATAAGAGGAGGTACATAATAATGAAATTATCCTCAAACAATCATGTTTATTGATTTGTTACAGTTGTCAACAGGAGGATCTGAACTATTGTTCGACACTTTCAAATCCTAAAAATTATAATCCTCTCACTAATATTTTTGACATAAAACTTAATTTTTATTAATTGCATAGTCAGCAATTTCCGTTCGTAAATTCGTCATGCCTTACAGGAAAGAGGAAGCTTTGCAGTTTGGCGCCGTTGTGCTTCCTTGTAGAGCTAACTAGTGGGAGTTGCATGCAAGTGTTTTTGTTAGCAGCGCCAGCTGCGGCTTAGCAATAAATCACAAAGACGGAGTTAAGTCCCTGTATGACGAAGATTGATACTATTCGTCAGCGTCTTCCTTTGTATCACAGTTCTGTCTCTGGGAAAGATCAGCGCTTATAATTATCACTACTTTATAGGGACATGAACAGCTCTTGAAACATACAGTCGCTAACTGGAAAGTCCTTTTTCTCTCGGTATACGGATTGCCGATTATTGGTACCGGACGAAGTTTGATCAATTACTCTATCTCGTGTGTCTTTTGTGCTACTGGTCTCAAATTTGCGTCCTTTTACGCCAGTGAGTAGCCGCAATTGCCCACACTCAAGTCAGTCGATATGCCCCTCCCACTTCGAAAGTGAAGCCGATAAAGTGCAACGACCTCGTCAAATTTTGCTAAAGTTAGTGCTTTGGGGCTGGCTACTGAAAAGTACACACAACTAGCAGTGGTTTTGGTGAGTGCAAAATGTAGTCCAGATCATAGAGAATGCACGAAAATGTGTTTCCGAGCACCCTGAAGCCATAAAATGTCCAAATTTTCTTGGCTGCCATTTTCTTTATCCTAAAATGTTGTGAAATTTGCACTGAAGCCATAGAAATGCCGAAGCCAATACGTTTAGCGCAGGGGGCGCGCCCAAAACCGGTCAATTTTTTGTGGTTATTTGTATTCTTCAATTTGTCTCAATTTTGGGATATTTTAGCACTTTTTCATAAAGTTATGGTGTCTGAAGTGCAAATGGCGACAATAGGGGTTAAAGGGTTAAGTGACGGGTAACAGTTCGCCTAATTAATATTCACAAAAATGTTTTTATGCACTGTGCAAAATATGAACACGCTAGAGCGCTGTGAAGGCCATCAATGAAGACGCTAAAACACTGTTCTTTCTCTCTAGAGCTATATTCAACGCTGGGTACTACGCAACACGGCGACAGCAGGCACAATTGGAGAAATACTGAGTAAACTGCAAAACGGCGCGCCACTTTTCGCGCGCTGTAACAGTGTCGCTACAGAGTCCATCGTCTACTGATGGGTTAGCATCCTCCGGAAGGCAGCGGACTATAAACTTGGCTGAGAGTCTGTTTGTTTGTAAGTTATGGGTCGAAATGTTGTGAAAAGGCTGTAAAATGGCGAGCGTTTCAAGACTATTTCGCGTTTTACTCAGAGCCAGTCGCCCAGACGTCCACGTTAATAGTCTACTGCCCTCCGGAGGATGCTAACCCATCAGTAGACGATGGACTCTGTAGCGACACTGTTACAGCGCGCGCGAAAAGTGGCGCGCCGTTTTGCAGTTTACTATCTCTCCAATTGTGCCTGCTGTCGCCGAGTTGCGTAGTACCCAGCGTTGAAAATAGCTCAAGAGAGAAAGGACAGTGTTTAGCGTCTTCATTGATGGCCTTCACAGCGCTCTAGCGTGTTCATATTTTGCACAGTGTATAAAAACATTTTTGTGAATATTAATTAGGCGAACTGTTACCCGTCACCTTAAGAATCTTAAGAAGACAGCCAAAACGAATGAGTTGCTGAACCCAAATGCTACAGAGGCTGAGCCAGATAGTATAGCACTGACCACAAGCACAGGTTTGCGTCTCCTGGAGTCAGCGATATTAGCCCCAAGTATAACTGAGGAGTGAAAAAAGGTGACAAAGCTCATGTAGCAGGTGACATGAGCACTTTATAACAAAATAAACAAAAAATAATGACAAAGACATACGTAGCTCCTGCAGCTCAAAACATCAGCAATCATCCTTAGCGCACATGATACAAGAAATTAAAAAGATTTCTATCGAAATCAAAAGGATGTAGTGATGAATTAATCTACCACTGGTTCACAATGTAAACCAACAAGGAACAAGCATAGAATGGTAACACGATTGACTTACTAACAGACCATAGATCCCTACATCAGTGGCTGCTGTGGCCAGACTATAGCTAGTTAAACTATTTACTGTTGAGTGACACTTTGAATAGAATTCAGCTTGTGACAAAATATTGATCTTATGTACAGCCACTGATGTAGGGATCTATGGTCTGTTAGCAAGTCAATCGTGTTACCATTCTATGCTTGTTCCTTGTTGGTTTACATTGTGAACCAGTGGTAGATTAATTCATCACTACATCCTTTTGATTTCGATCATGTAGAAATCTTTTTAATTTCTTGTTTGTGCCCTTTTTTCTTTTTAGTGAAGTGCAGTTCAATATCATGCATGTACGGAGAAGTCTTTGTTTCCACCATTAGTTTAGTATTCCTGTTGTTGATGGCTTTTCTTAAACTTGTAGCTAAAATTGTTACGCCGCTGTACGTATCAGGTCTGCCTATTCGCCTACGCATGCATGCAGTGCATACGAGCCCCGTCCACACTTGTTTGTAGACCTATACGGCGGTTATAATTATCTGGCAAGTGCAGAATGGCGATCCTACACGAGCTTACCGTTCTTCGAAGACTCCAGACAAATGCCGGGTGTGTGTTCACACGGCGCAGCTATACTTTAGCTGCTTGGTCACGTGCGTTTTGCGCAATCACAATAACGGCGTCTAACACTAAGTTGACAATGGATCACGATCGAGAAATCGCGGAACTTAGATCGCCGTTACGCTAAAAACAAAGCTCAAAAGGCACATGCCAGGAGAATTTTACGACTGTTCGTGGATGTTTTGGTCTCGGCACTGCTCGCGTAAAGGCGCTAGGCGAGTGGAAGAAAGAAGAAAGAAGAAAGAAAGAAGAAAACAAAGATGACGAAACTCAATTTTCACCGTTTCCAGGTTCGTCACTTTAGTAACAATTTTGAGCAATCTCCTTGCTACTATAAGATGGGGCAACGCCAGAGACCAGATCTAAGTGTCTAAAGACGTATAAAATTCAACACCAGGCGAAATATCAGCGTTTGAACGCGAATACATTGTATGTAGCCGCCATCTTGTTTTCTCGTTCATCCCTACATAGGGAGCCACTACCGTGCCTCCCTAATAGTTGTCCTATAGAACGACAAGAACTGTCTTTACGTATTTTTGAAGCAAATTTAACATTGACTAGATCTACCAATGTCTACTATCGAAAGAGAGAGATAAGAAATTTTAATTTACGGCATTGCATTGGTTTGCTAAAGTAGTTTGGTCTCCAGAACCCGCCCAACTGTAGGCTTTTATCACAATAATTATTAAAAACTTGTGAATAAATCGTTCCAAGCAATTGCAATGCAGGTCACTCAATATTGACATCGTCAGCTTAGGAAGCGTGATATTAAACATAATGTGCATGTAATTCAGAGGAAGTGAGACAGAAACTGTCGTTAGGCATTAATTTTATGAAGTCTTGACACTGGTAATTAGTAACACCTGCATGTAAACACTATGATAGTTATCACAAATGATGCTATTACGTACACACTAAAGTGACTACTGTGTGAAACCAACAACACAAAAAAAAATAATTAATATAACGATATTTATTGGTAAATAAAATTTGAAAGTTGAAGTCCATTAAGTGTGCTGCAGCTAGCTATGCAAATAGTTCACACAGCAGTCAATTTAAGGTACATCATCACATAAGATTGCAGAAAATTATGCTATGCAAAATTACCGATAAAAATAAAATAATTTTATCATCACACTAAGTGAGCTCCTTCAGCATCGTAATGCATGCTAGTCTGACCTTGATAAAATTATTATGACCAATCAAATTAGTTCCTGCAGCACTGCAGTGCACCAATCGTGTGTTGCTAATGTCACAGACATTCATTACTCGTATGACGTCATGGTAGGTGGGGCTCATTTACAGCAAGCTCTTGGCTCTCGAGTCGAAAGGGCGTTGTCTCTATTCGCGCCATTACTTCGACTCACCCATATTAGCTGTCCTACGACCGACCCTCACTCAAGTTGTTGTACTCTAGATGAACAGCGTTTCCAGGCAGCCAACTGACAGTCAAATGAGTATTAGAACCGGCGAGACGCTCACTCTTACTGTTGCTACAGAAGATTCCATCGAGAATGTCAAGCAAAAACTTCGGGATAAAATCGGGATATCACCTGACAAGCAGCGCCTCATCTTTTCTGAGAAGCATCTTGAAGACAAGCGTATCTTGAATGATTATAACATTCATCATAAAGGCTCCACTCGGACGCTTCACCTTGTACTTCGTCTAAAGAGTCAAATGCAGATTTTTGTTGAAAACCCTTCTGGCGACACAGTCACTCTTGAGGTTCGTCCAGATCACTCAATCGAAACCATAAAGCATCATCTTCAAGATTTTCTTCCACCTCACCGACAATCTCTTGTCTTTGCTGGCATGCAGCTTGA
Source organism: Haliclona indistincta (assembly GCA_964017065.1). Taxonomy (NCBI): domain Eukaryota; kingdom Metazoa; phylum Porifera; class Demospongiae; order Haplosclerida; family Chalinidae; genus Haliclona; species Haliclona indistincta. The sequence continues at coordinate 3,859,173 of OZ024788.1, read as the reverse complement.
GGATGGTAATACCTTGGGATACTACAGCATGCAGAGTAAGTCAACTGTTCGGCTCGCTCGTTACATAAGAAATCCCATGAAAATTTTTGTTAAAACGCTTACCGGTAAGACAGTCACACTTGAAGCTGTCTCAGCCGACTCCATTGAATATGTCAAGCAGATGATCCAGGAAAAGGAGGGGATTCCACCTGACCAGCAGCGTCTTATCTTTGCTGGCAAGCAGGTTGAAGATCATCATACCCTAGGTTATTATAAAATTAAGAAGGAATCAACTATCAATCTTGTTACTCGTCTGAGAGGTGGTATGCCGATTTTTGTCAAGACCCTTACTGGCATGATGCTTACTCTTGATGTTGATCCAGCTTACACCATTGAGAATGTCAAACATAAAATTATGGACAAGGAGGGAATTCTACCTGACCGGCAACGTCTTGTCTTCGCTGGCAAGCAACTTGAGGATGGTCGTACTTTGAGTGATTACAATATTCAAAGGGAATTTACTCTTCACCTTTTTTTTCGTTCGATAAGTGTTTTATGCATTCATATTTCTGTGGAGACCTTTAATGGCTTCTTGTCACGGCTTGATTTCAGAAACACTGACACTATTGCAAAAGTCAAAGATAAGATCCATGAGAAAGAGGGAGTTTTACCTAACCAACAGAGGCTCACATACAAAGGAATAGAGCTTGAAGATGAATGCTGTCTACATACCTTTTGTGTCGGTAAATCAGCCACATTAAAGCTTAGAATATATTTTCAAATCTCTGTCACTATCGTTGATGATCTCATTATCACAAGAGTCCCACAGGGAGTGAGAGTGAAGCTTGCTGCTGAAGTTCATCTTCCCAGTTCTTATGCTGTAAAGAATAACTCTAGTTTTGAAATTAGTCCTACAAACCAACAAAAGCAATCCCGTCACTTTCAAGAGAACGCAGCATCAGTCATACAGATCTTCATCAAGACACCCTCTGACAAAATGGTTACTGTTAACATCGATCCAGCCAAATCTATTGAGTGTCTCAAGCAGATGATCCAGAAAGAAGAAGGAATTCCACTCGATCAGCAGTTGCTGACATACTCTGACAGAACACTAGAAGATGGACGATGCTTGTGTGACTACGAGATTACTCATCGATCCTTAATAATGCTTGCTGTTCGTGAAGATACCTTTAATATCTCAGTCACTACCTCTGGTGAGCAGATTATCACAAAAGTTCAAGAAAGAGTGGCAACATGTCATATCAAAGAAAAAATGAGATTTGCTTTACAACTTCCAACTGGTACCCTAGCTATCAAGTATGATCCTTTTAGTGAAAGATGCCAAAAACCTTCTCTCACACATTCTCTTGATTTACGTAGTCTTGCAGATGAACAAATGCTGACTATGCGTCTTTTTCAAGCACATGTAGCATCAGCCATTCCTGACAAGTGGCAAGCAATGGCTATCGAACTAGACCTACCAATGTCTACCATTCGCTCAATTGAAGCAGAGAAACATGTGAATCTACAGCGTTGCTTTGCTGAAGTATTTGATCACTGGCAGAAGAACCCCACCCCTCAGCGACCGTTCTGTTGGGACACCATTGTCAAAGTGCTAAAATCACCTTCTATTAATGAGCCAGTACTAGCTAGAAACATCTCACAACAATTTTGCTAAAGTTGTACATCTAACTGTGTGATAATAGTTATTATAATAATATTATTAATTTTCAATCATAAATTTATTACTTTTTATGTTAGCGTAAAATTATTATAATTTGTGCCATCATTCAAATTAATTTTGTTCCTGCAGTGCATCTGAATCTGTGCGTTGCTTGTTTCATTAATATCACATATATTAGCATTGTGCAGCAAGGAATTTCCGAAAGGCACTTACCTGACCCATGCATGTGACGTCATGTAACCATGGGTAAGTGGGGCTGGTTTACATTCCCCCAAGTAGGCCCTAACAAGCAGTTGTCCTCTAGATGAATAGTGTTCCCAGGCAGCCAACTAACAGTCAAATGAGTATTAGAACCGGCGAGAAATTAACTCTCACTTTTACTTCAGACGACGACTCCATTGAGAACGTCAAAAAAAAAAACAGATTGGGATGCCACCTGACCAGTAACGCTTCATCTTTGCTGGCAAGCAGTTTGAGGATAATCATACTTTGAGTGACTATAACATTCATAAGGAGTGGACTTCAGCGCTTCACCTCGTTCTTCTGCAAAAAAATGTATGGAAATTTTGTTCAAACCCATTCAGATGAGACCATCACTCTTGAGGTTCATCCAGACAACACAATCGAGAATGTTAAGCAACATCTCAAGGACTTGTTTCCACCTCACCAACAATCTCTAGTCTTTGCTGGCATGCAGCTTGAGGATGATAATACCTTGAGCTACTATTAGGGAGGCATGGTAGTTTCGGACGATGGACGGTGTAGGCTGAAGGAAGATTGTGAAGGAGTTGGTGGGTATAAGTAGTTAGGTAGATGTGTACGTGTAGGTGTAGGGTAGGAGATGGCAAGATAAGGTAGCTGGCATGCTTCAGGTGGGAAGTATGGTTGTGGAAGCGGATAAGGAAGACATTGTGGTGATGGTAGTGGTCGTCGTATTGGAAGTTGTGGTAGTATGGAGAATGGGGGCGGCAAAGGAGGTGGTAATTTCTGGAATATTAAGGTTGGTAAAGCAGATGGTGATCGTGGGGATATTGATGATAGTGTGGACAGTGGAGATTGTGAGGGTGATCTTGTGGATAGTGGAAGCAGTAAAAGAGGTGATCGTGTAGTGGTTAGTGGCAATCGTGCAGATGGTGGTGATAGTGTAGATAGGGAAGTTAATGATCGTGTAAATTGTGATGGTAAGGATGGTAGTGAAGGTGACGATGATAGCAGTGATTGTGATCTGAGTGATGGTAATAGTGAACGTGAGTTTTTCAAGAAAGAGTTTCTATATAGCTAACAGATGCTTCCCCATCTCTTCTATCTGCTCTGTCAGTGATTCCAAGAGTAATTGATCTAAAAATTAATAAGCAAAATGCACAAGTAATCATTTACAAACAAATAATTGTTAGCAGGATTTACTTGAAGGATTTGTCTGTGAATTCGACGCAGGTGGTGGAGATGATAAAGATGGCGGAGATGTAACAGTGATTATGGAACCTGCGTTGTGACAAAAATAATGACCATATCGACTACTATGCCAGCTAGTACAGATGCTTACCCATTTTCTTCTTTGCTTTTTTACTATAAAATCACATGTAATAGAATAAAGTGATCAAAATCCATGTACATGTATAATTATGCCATATACACTGTACTAGTTTTCTGGTGTGTTTTTTCTTGGTTGGTGCTATGTATATCTCTGAGTCACCTGAATAGTGCAGTGAGTGTGACTCCTAGTCTATTGACTGCTCCGAGCTTATCAGAGTTATTGATAAAGAGGAAGAGAGTTCCAAAACAGATACACATGTATTTCCTGACAACCTTAGAATCATCAGAACAACAATCAAGAATAACCATAACAACACACTGAGGAGAGAGAGAGAGAGAGAGAGAGAGAGAGAGAGAGAGAGAGAGATTGAGAATGAAAGAGCTTGTGGTCTCACTTTCAAAGTAGTGCAGACTGGGTATGAGAGCTATGAAGAACATTATCACGACAACACTACATTGAAATGTATTGATAGAACAAATGAGTTTCTCAAACTATTGAAGAAAGAGAAAGCGTTGTACACACTCAATAGTATGTCTGTTCCAGTGAAGATTTGAGGAATGAAAACGGCAGCAGAAGACCTCCAATGAAAGTGAGAGTATTTCCAATCTGACTGAGACTGAACTCAAGACCACCATTATACCATTGACAATTTTGTGTGCACACGGCATGTGTATCCATCACTCACCAGAGAGGGTGCATCCGCACTCACCATGATACCTCACCATGATACCTCCGCACTCACACAGCATCCATCACTCACCATGATACCTCACCAGAGAGGGTGCATCTCAAGATCATTGAATGAGACAATCATGAACTGAGAAGGTACAATAAGATAACAGAGACAGTCTATCTAGTAGTTTGTTCACTGTGATCAAAATAAGGCAAAGGTACAGTAAATTGTGTTGAAAAAATACAAAACATTTTGAAGCAATTCAACATCAAAAATAATAAAGACGACTCTGCCTTTTATTTGGAACACTAGTTAAGTTATTAAATAGCACCGGTATGAGTCAAGCTTGACCTCGTCCTATTGCTTTATTACACCTGTGGCAGTTGAGACTAGTGGGGTTCTGGGACCAGCACTATGAACTTCATTAAAGATCTTGGACGTCGGTTGATCCAAGCAACGGGGGAAGAAGAGGCCACAGTCCGCATACTACAAAGAATTTCAGTTACTGTTCAATGAGGAAATGCTGCCTCTGTCATGGGTTCCCTCCTCATCTTATGTTAGCTAGATAATTTTTTGGGTGTTTAATTTTTTCTGTTGTTTGGTTTTGTTTTGTTGTTTGGCTCTGTTTTTTTTTTTGTGTATTACTCTTATTTTATTTTTGGTTTTTCCCTACACCTTAGTGCTACTGCTATTTTGTCACGTTTTCTCTCCCTGTAAAACGTTGTTATTTAGATGATTGTTACTAATCAATTTTTATTCCTACATTAAAAAAATTTGTTTTTAAACTTTATCATGATCATGTGATGTCTTCACTGATGAGTGTTTCTGTTCTTGTCTCTGGTTTACTAACTCGTGTTCTTCTGTTTCTCTACTGACGATATCTTCATCATTGTTCACTGCTTTCTGCTTGTTGATGGTCTGGGGCAGGCAAGCCACCATCATCATCACTACCAGCATGATGTAAATGAGATTGTAGTTCAGAGGAAAGCCGAGACCATTAGTCAGTGAGGCAAAGTAGACACTACCAGCAAACACTGGAGCTACTGTCCTATAGTATTACGAAAAAGAAATCAATTAAGACCACACACTGACATGTAAGAACACTGGAACATAGCTCAGAACAACTTGTCCGAGTACTGTGTAGTGGGAAATTTGTGAGAGATTTACAAATTGAGACATTCACAATTAAAACTTTCATAGTAATTCCCAAAATTCTTCTGTTGTATGTATAAAAATTGTCATTTTTGTGTACTGTAAAATTAATGTGTAAATGCCTATCTTTTTGTGTCACCTCTCGAACCATGAAAAAGGAAATCTTTGTACATGTACATGTACATTGTACACATTTGAAAGTATGCTGTGAGCACTTACCAGTGGAAATAATTTTGAAGAATGAGCAGAAGGACTTCAATGACACTGAGAGACTGGCCTGTATCCAGGATTTTTTTTAGAAGGGCCGGGGTGCTCATCACTGTTAAGTGAATTAATGCAAGGATCTGGAGGGCGCAGCCCCAAACGCTAAAAGGTACATGTACATACATGTTAGGAGTATTTTCATAGCAGTTTTACCCTGACTTACTGATGTTACTGTATGTTTTACTACATTGTAAAATAATTATGCACTTATCAATATGTACCCCCACCCCCCCCCCCCTCCCGGGACAACGTGGGGCAATGGTGGGGATTTATGGCGCGCCGTTTGTATCAAAAATAACGTAGACGTAGTAAGAACAAATTTGGGCCGCGGCAGCGCGGACGTGGGCTTGTAGGTGTTGTCGATGTGGGCGTGGTCTATTCACCATCGCTACTGCAAGTATGTTTCTTCTGCCAGTAACGGGTCACCCAGTCCCTTGTGTGCGTGTCACTGTCTCCGTGGACCTGTCTCTGTGTCACTGAGTGTATAGTGTGAGTCATGGTGCCGCCTCTGTTAGCTAGGCTATAGCAGTGCCCGTTGATCACCATGGCAGCTAATAGCTTGCTGTCAGTGCCTGTGTGACTAGGTCTGTTATAGTGTAATTAACCTGTGGCTCTGTCGGGTATGCTCTGCTAGCCTATACATGTGTCTGCATATAATTATGTGTCTGTTTATTTGCCAGAATACGACACTGCCGATTATTGACGGTCAATAAGAGTTATGAAATTATCTCTCATACACCTATTGCATCATATACACACAATCTCTTACATTACCTCAGATGTGCTAGCGAGTCAATCATTCACTGATACAATGCGCGAGTTGCTATGGTGGTGATGACAGTCTCAATATTTATAGTAAGACAAGATTTCTATGCACCTTGTATCATGTTTTGTGTGTCTCTATCACCCACACTACTCTGTAGCACTCGTCCAGTAACTCATTGACTCTATCACTCACCAAGTATTTTATGCTCTATCACACAGTCAGTGATTACTACTCCCATCAAACACTGTAATGTCGATGTACCTTAATTGTAAAGAGTTGACAATGTGTCTTATAGTTTGCATTTTTTTGCATCCACTGATGGAATAATGATTGTAGTGTTATTAGTTGTCATGATTTCATTCACTTCGAATAGCGTGAGTATGTGCATGGTTGTCGTGAGCATGACTATACACTAGCCACACACGCTTGCTGACGCTATTCGAAGTGAGATGAAAATCAACTGTTATGGTATTAGGAGATAGGTCTACATAAAATGATTATTCCTCTTTTCACAACACAGGAGCTGTCAACAGATACTACCATCAGATGGGTGTGTGTTATGGCATGCACGTAAAGCTGCGATCATTCAGACAACCATACTATGTTGCAACTGATTAGTAACTGAAACAAAATCATCGATTGCTGCTTTCTTGTCAATAATCATTGAACAGATGAACAAGTTGTCAATATTCAAACATAATAATAAATTATTATTATTACAGTACTCTTAAAAACACACAAACTGTGCATGAGTATGGTACTATACTGTGGAGTGATCTTTCTCTAAAACTGGGGTCTCGTAGTGCTCGCCGGTGCGTTCTACAGTCGTAGGTGCACTATGAGAGTATGTACTTTACTGCTGTTGCCACTGCAGGGAGAGATTCCACTAAAACTAGGGTCTAGAGCTCGCCTGTACATTCTACAGTCGTAGGTGCACTATGAGAGTATTTATTTCACTGCTGGTGCCAGCCTGGTGCCACTGCAGGGAGAGATTCCACTAAAACTAGTCGCCCGTACATTCTACAGTCGTAGGAGCACTATGAGAGTATGTATTTCACAAGGCTGCTGTTGCCAGCCTGTTGGGAGAGATTCCACTAAAACTATAGGGTATAGAGCTCGCCTGACCTCTAGACCCTACTGAGCTATTATAGTCTTGTCTTATTGTGGATTTATACCTATAATGGACCCTATAGTGTTGTCTCAGAGTAGCATTCAGTGAAATTGCATTCTCACTGACCTGCAAGCTATTTTAAAGAAATATTTGCCAAGGGCATGTGTGACCAACTAACAAAAGCTAAATACAAAGGCCAACCAGTAACATAGGAAGAGCTGTGGTGGCAGGTTCTATCAAACGGTCGCGAGAGAGTACTAAGTGAGTTTTTGTGAGACTTAGTGGGTCTGAAGTGAGGAGTAAAATTGTGGAAGGAATGATAGACCGGCCAGAGAGAATTAATGCAGCGGCAAAGGCATATCTTCTGGTAAGTCCTACGTTTTTGGAGAGGAGGCCAGTCAAGTTTATCCTTTAAACATTGAGGGTAGGTGCACCAGTTGTTGAGAGTGACCCTGCATGGCCGCAAAATTTTGAACTCTTTCAAGAGAGCGACGATGCACTTCATGACTGGGGTCCCAGACCTTCTACAGATGACCCAAGATAGTAGGACCTGCTTTACCGAACAGTCGATAGAGCAGCCCAATTGTTCTCTTTGCTTTAGAGCATATTTCACTACAGTGTAGTACCCTACCCATGATTTGTGTATTTTAACCATTTTTGAGACTGAAACACGATGATGAACAAGTTGTCAATTATAATCACAGTGCAATTGCAACATAGTATGATTGTCTTTATGATCACCTGTCGGCTTTATATGCCGTACTGCACATGCACCCATGGTAGTATCTCCTGTGAGAAAAAAAGAATTTATTAAGAATCTATGATTATTTTTAAGTACTAGTTAAAGGACCTTGTAGTTTCACAACTTATTCATCATCATGTTTCTGTCTCAAAAATGGTTATAAATCATGGGTATGGTACTACTATCGTAAATAGCTTGCAGGTCAGTGAGAATGCAATTTCACTGAATGCTACTCTGAGACATCACTATAGGGTCCATTATAGGTATACATCTCACATAGCTTGGCCTATAGTCTACTACTGTAGAATGTACATGTCAGGCGAGCTCTATACCCTATATTTTTAGTGGAATCTCTCCCAACAGGCTGGCAACAGCAGCCTTGTGAAATACATACTCTCATAGTGCACCTACGACTGTAGAATGTACGGGTGACTATATAGTTTTAGTGGAATCTCTCCCTGCAGTGGCACCAGGCTGGCAACAGCAGTGAAATAAATACTCTCATAGTGCACCTACGACTGTAGAATGTACGGGCGACTAGTTTTAGTGGAATCTCTCCCTGCAGTGGCACCAGGCTGGCAACAGCAGTGAAATAAATACTCTCATAGTGCACCTACGACTGTAGAATGTAAAGGCGACTAGTTTTAGTGGAATCTCTCCCTGCAGTGGCACCAGGCTGGCAACAGCAGTGAAATAAATACTCTCATAGTGCACCTACGACTGTAGAATGTAAAGGCGAGCTCTAGACCCTAGTTTTAGTGGAATCTCTCCCTGCAGTGGCAACAGCAGTGAAGTACATACTCTCACGGTGCACCTACGACTGTAGAACGCACCAGCGAGCACTACGAGACCCTAGTTTTAGAGAAAGATCACTCCACAGTATAGTACCATACCCATAGTTTGCGTGTTTTTAAGAGTACTGTAATAATAATATTATTATGTTTGAATATTGACAACTTGTTCATCTGTTCAATGATTATTGACAAGAACGCAGCAATCGATGATTTTGTTTCAGTTACTAATCAGTTACAACATAGTATGGTTGTCTGAATGATCACTTGGCAGCTTTACGTGCATGCCATAACACACTGCACCCATCTGATGGTAGTATCTGTTGACAGCTCCTGTGTTGTGAAAAGAGGAATAATCATTTTATGTAGACCTATCTCCTAATACCATAACAGTTGATTTTCATCTCACTTCGAATAGCGTCAGCATGCGTGTGTGGCTAGTGTATAGTCATGCTCACGACAACCATGCACATACTCACGCTATTCGAAGTGAATGAAATCATGACAACTAATAACACAACAATCAAAGTATTCCATCAGTGGATGCAAAAAATGCAAACTAAGACACAGTGTCAACTCTTTACAATTAAGGTACATCGACATTACAGTGTTTGATGGGAGTAGTAAATCACTGACTGTGTGATAGAGCATAAAAATTCTTGGTGAGTGATAGAGTCAATGAGTTACTGGACGAGTGCTACAGAGTAGCGTGGGTGATAGAGACACACAAAACATGATACAAAGTGCATAGAAATCTATAAATATTGAGACTGTCATCACCACCATAGCAACTCGCGCATTGTATCAGTGAATGATTGACTCGCTAGCACATCTGAGGTAAATGTAAGAGATTGTGTGTATATGATGCAATAGGTGTATGAGAGATAATTTCATAACTCTAGCTTATTGACCGTCAATCGGCAGTGTCGTATTCTGGCAAATAAACAGACACATAATTATATGCAGACACATGTCTAGGCTAGCAGAGCATACCCGACAGAGCCACAGGTTAATTACACTATTACAGACCTAGTCACACAGGCACTGACAGCAAGCTATTAGCTGCCACTAGGTGATCGTGATCAACAGGCACTGCTATAGCCTAGCTCACAGAGGCGGCAACATGACTCACACTATACACTCAGTGACACAGAGACAGGTCCACGGAGACAGTGAAACGCACACAAGGGACTGGGTGACCCGTTACTGGCAGAAGAAACATACTTGCAGTACACATAGTCGATGGTGAATAGACCACGCCCACATCGACAACACCTACAAGCCCACGACCGCGCTGCCGCGGCCCAAATTTGTTTTTACTTACGTCTACGTTATTTTTGATACAAACGGCGCGCCATAGGGATTTACCTCAGTTTTGACAACGATCTGGTCCCCGGGGGTGGGGCATTTGATTCGCGAACAAACGCGCCCCACGTGTCAGGCTCAGTCTACTGCCATTGTCAGTGTTCTCCTCGAGGTTCTCCTTCAAGCGAAAAGCGTGTACGAGTCGTATATCGGCTATTCTGCTCATTCTACCGTCCCCAGTCTCCTAGTGCTACAAAACAATTCGTGTCGTACTCGTCTGTGCCTACCTACTTACTTTCGTACTCGTCTGTGCTACCTACTAGACTGTCGTACTCGTCTGTGCCTATGGCTTGGCCTATGGCCAATGTCATTATGCCATAGTTCATAATTTCATAGTTCATATAAGTGCAGCTAAGCGAGTTGTGCTTGATACGATCAAATCCCGAGGTGACACCCTGGGTATATGACGGGGATTTGACAGCTTCTCGTGCCCTGTGGGTGGGGGAATTGACAATTAAAAGTTTCAAATCCCCACCATTGCCCCACATAGTCCCGGGAGGGGGGGGGGTGGGGGTACATATTGATAAGTGCATTATTGCATTATAGTAACTATGTGAGTGTAATAATACTGAATTGTTATCAAAATATAAAAATCATGCACCCAATATTAATTTTCTCTTCTCTCAATTTTCTCGGGCCTGCCAGTGATATCTGACTGAGACTGAGCCATGAATCAACTAGATTTGCGAGCGATTTGACTGACCCCACCTTTAAAATGGAGGATTCTGCAGAGCTCAAGACACTGCGTTCTGCTTACGATCACCTTGTCAACACGATCAGCGTTGACTCAGTGCTACCCGCGGCTCGTGCTGCTGAACTCATCACAGTACGTGACTATGAGAACTGCAAGGCAGAGCCCACTGCTTGCAAACAAGCCGAAATTTTTGTTGTGTGCGTGGAGAAAGCTGTTATTGCCTATCCAGGGAACTTCGACTCGTTTCTTTCAATTCTCGGTCAATGTGGACAGAAAAGTATCGCCGAATATCTCCGAAAACATTATCTTATTTCTACATCAAGTAACAAGTGTGGGTCCTTATCGAATACAATACCTATGATTGCTGCTGTAATCACAGTGCTGGTAACACATCATCAGCATGCTTTAAACAGTTATAACTTTTCACTCAGCAAGAATACATGTAGAGTTAGTAGAGACTGCCAGAGCAGTCTAGTGACATTAGCTTATTCCTACATCAAGTTACAAGTGTGGGTCCTTATCGAATACATTGTACAATACCTCTGATTACTGCTGTTATCACAGTGCTGGTAACACATCACCAGCATGCTTTAAAAGGATCTAACTTTTCACACAGCAAGAATAGAGTTAGTAGAGACTGCCATAGCCTCGTCCCCAGGCCAAAATTTTTCGCAACGAAAAACGCAAATGAACGAAACGGCGAAAAATAAAGGCCTGGTCTCTATTGCAAGGGTAATTAATGGTACGCATGCATGAATAAAATTAAAGAGTCTGAGCGAGTTTAAAAACAAGAAACGAAATATAGCTAAGCAAACACGCACTCTAGAAGATTTGATCCGTCGCGAGGGAGTCTGAAGACAACCAGGGCAGCCAGTAAAACCATCGTTCAGTTGGAAAAATGGACTCGTGAAAGTCTTGGTAAGCTACAGTTTCACGTGGGGTTTGCGAGGGCGCCAGTAGATCGGCTTAGACTTCCTGATCTAGTCCACACGTGTTTGCAATCTTTACGCTAAGCAGAGAAACGTGCAGACAGTGAGAACTTCCATTACAGTAGAGCGAGAATACAGACAAATACACGGAATGACGCAGTATCCTAGAAGAATACAAGGTTACGGATTCAGAATATCCTGCCGATTATACAGATTCTGTATAACGACTAACGCATGCGCACCAATACCCCTGCAATGGATACCAGGCCCTATTTTCGCATTTCGTTCCATCATTCGTTGCGTAAAGTTAGCGAAAATTGGGCGTGGGGACGAGGCTAAGACTGCCAGAGCAATCTAGTGACATTATCTTATTTCTACATCAAGTTACAAGTGTGGGTCCTTGTCGAAAACAATACCTATGATTGCTGCTGTAATCACAGTGCTGGTAACAAATCACCAGCATGCTTAAAAAGATCTAACTTTTCACACAGCAAGAATAGAGTTAGTAGAGACTGCCAGAGCAGTCTAGTTACATTAGCTTATTCCAACATCAAGTTACAAGTGTGAGTCCTTATCGAATACAATACCTGGATTGCTACTGCAATCACAGTGCTGGTAACACATCGCCAGCATGCTTTAAAAGGATCTAACTTTTCACACAGCAAGAATAGTGTTAGTAGAGACTGCCAGTGCAGCCCAGCGACATTAGCATATTCCTACATCAAGTTACAAGTGTGGGTCCTTATCGAATACAATAGCTATGATCACTGCTGTAATCACAGTGCTGGTAACAAATCACCAGCATGCTTTAAAAAGATCTAACTTTTCACACAGCAAGAATAGAGTTAGTAGAGATTGCCAGAGCAGTCTAGTGACATTAGCTTATTCCTACATCAAGTTACAAGTGTGGGTCCTAATCGAATACAATACCTGGATTGCTACTGCAATCACAGTGCTGGAAACACATCACCAGCATGCTTTAAAAGGATTTAACTTTTCACACAGCAAGAATAGAGTTAGTAGAGACTGCCAGAGCAGTCTAGTGACATTATCTTATTCCTACATCAAGTTACAAGGGTGGGTCCTTATCGAATACAATACCTATGATTGCTGCTGTAATCACAGTGCTGGTAACACATCACCAGCATGCTTTAAAGAGATCTAACTATTCTGAGTGCAAGAATAGAGTTAGTAGAGACTACCAGAGTAGTAGAGTAACATTACATCAAGTAACAAGGTGAACTGAGAAGTAGAAGGGAAGACGCGAAGTCGCTGCGCTGCGCGATCGCGATGGTAAAATGGGCGGACGGGTTAAAGATCGCGGGTCCTTAGGTCGGGTCTAGTCTCGTCCCCAGACCACACCCCTCGCTTAATTGCTCGTGAGAGGGTCTGGTGGCTTTAGTTGCACTTTCCTGGGCTTTTCGTGTGCAAAAGTTACATAACACTAATGAATCCGTATAAAATTAATGTTGGAATTTGCACCTGCAATGCAAGTGCCTAGTATGTACTTGCGCGTTAGACGAGGGAGACAGTCTACGAAGGCGAAGACGTCTAGACAGCAGGTATAGACTCTAGCGTTCTCCAGTCGGGAGGCCGACGAAAACGTCTTTCCCTTGACAAACTCAGGTAAGAGCAAGACGCACGCTGATTGTCTGTCAGACTTTCATAACCGATGCTGACAAATGCAGCTCTGATAGCACGGTCGAGAACGTCAGGCAAAAGGCTACAGTCATATCTTCAATGCCATCATTCTATTATCGATGTGGGTTAATTGTATTACGTAAGACTTGGCCTTCTGACCAATCAGATTCTATCCCAGACATTCCGGGGAAAAAGTTACTTCCTGGCCCAAGAAAATCGACTAAAGCCACCAGACCCTCTCACGAGCAATTAAGCGAGGGGTGTGGTCTGGGGACGAGACTAGGTCGGGTCCTTGTGCGTTTTATGACTACTGTAATACCTCATCATTTTGTTTGAATGAACTCCGTTACTAGGTTACGCCTACTCGCGCACGCCTGTGTATGTAAGTATTCTAATACAAGCGCACCTTACTACAAGTTGCTTGGAACTAGCCTCGTACCCAGGCTCTCTGGCGGAGATTTAATTATGCGTGGGTGTTGAAATGCGGGGGTGGCGATTGTGAGCCTGGTATCCACTGATTCGCACATGCGCAGACGATTCATGGAAGTCCATGAATCCGTATATTTTAGTTCACTATTGTGTTACTTTGCGTCACGTTTACGGATTGACTGTTTCTGATCGTGCACTATGGCTATGCTGTTGGCTATGTAAATTTGCGGCGTGTTCCAGATAGTTTTTTGGCTGTTAAGAGAGCAGACAACTGGAGAGAGTTGCTCGCACGCTAGAACAAGTCTACCAGGCATAACACGTGGACGTACGAGGCTATACCTTAGTCCAGGCAAGCCGCCAGCGTACCAAATTTCTCAATTTTACTTGCAACGGAAGTGGGCGGTAACCGTCCGTGGAAGAGGAGAAATGGACGAAAGTGTTGGCTTACAAAAATACCTGATTTTGTCTCTGTTAACCTGTAATTCCTTGTTAACAACATGTGTGCTTGTTCTTTATTGGCTGGATTTTATCTACGAGAGGTCTTGGGAACTGTATGTTGCATCGTAGTTGAATAAACGCAGTGTAAAGTGCTTGAGCGTCACACTTGGACACGGTATGTTTTTGCTTTCCGCACCCCCACTGATCAAACAATACGCCAGACACAGCTTGTAAGTTAATGACTGTATAAAGCAGACTATTAGCTACCTTTCCATAGTAACAATAACCACGTAGCAGTGCAAAAACGGCAGTGCCCAACTTTTTAGTACAGCTTTTTGGAGTGTAAAGTGGCTTCACTGTTATGGAAAGATACAGATGAAAACGTTGTATCAACTTCATACTTATTATCTTAGTATGTCAGTTTGTATTGTACACTTTAATTCTATTTTCTTGACTTTATCCTTCCTCTGGGTCCTTATTTTTCTGTTCATGTACTGCAATATCGTAATTTTTCTTCTCATCATCTCCCTGGGTCCTGCTGTGAAGTCAGGGTTATATTTTCTGCATTCATGTGTCTCTGAGAGATGGCCATACCGAGTACTGACAGCAGAACCAGCCAATGCAGTGTTGATACTGATTTTTGTGTTAATAATCATGCATGAATGTCATGGCGACCATACAATAATCTCTGATCAGTCAAGTTTTGCTTAGACACAGATGAAACTTGGCAAGATTGTTGTGTGATGCATTATTAAACTGTTAAAATAGACAAACTGTTCACAGCTGTGCAAAAACGCGTGTGCCCAACTTTTTTGTAAAGTTGATGTTTTGCTGTGGCATTTGATTTCTACTGAACAGATTTTTTCCAAATTAACACTGTTAAAGACAGAAAATCCTGGTATAAAAGTAGCTTGGAGTTTAATCGAGTATATCGCCACACTTTCAGAGTAAAGCGCGTACAACAAAGTTACTCGCGCTTGATGCGCGTTATTTAGAGGGCAAGTAAATCTCCGTAAATAAGCAGATTTGGGAACGCTGGCGGCCCGCCTGAGTCTTGATAAACTGGAACGCACCTCGTGGAGCTACACGGGTCATATGCTTTGTGTAAGCATTGTCCCACTTGATGCGCTCTTATGGTAGGCAAGGTCAGGCTTGTGGGAGACGCAGACGCTCGATCAATGGAGTGAAGGCGCAGCCATGTTGTAAACAAAGACGTCATAACGATATCTCGGTGGGCGTTAACACGTCATTGCACGTGATTCTGCTCTGACAGCTCATTAATTCAAAACGCTAGATACCAGGCTCTCAATCGCCACCCCCGCATTTCAACACCCACGCATAATTAAATCTCCGCCAGAGAGCCTGGGTACGAGGCTAGCTTGGAACGCGCGAGTGCTGCTGCCACTAGCAGTGTTCACAGCAGACAACGAGCAAATCATCACTGTTACACTGGATTTGTTTCTTCAGGCTTGTAAGAATGCTAGCTTAAGCTTAGCTAATCTTGCATGGTACGTGTTCAGTGCATGCATGCAGTGCAGAGTCGTGGATCGCCCGGCAGTGCAGTCACTGCTGAAATACTAGGCTCTTTACACTGTATTAATTAGCATAAGTGCCAACTAAGTCATTAATAAAAAAAGAAAAGAAACAAGTAATAAAAACATTTTAACCAAAATGCAAGAGATTTAGGGTTGGTATATTTATCGAAAAGTATGGCCCGGAAACAAGATTTTGAAATGAAAAGGATTGTAACAATAACAGTATAATGCTACCTCCCTAAATTAACTGCTTTCGATAGTTGTGGTTAATTTAATAGGGAGGTAGTATTATATTGCAATCCTTTTTCATTTCAAAATCTCGTTTCCATACTTTTCGATAAATATACCAACCCTAAATCTCTTGCATTTTGGTTAAAATGTTTTTATTACTTGTTTTAAAGTAAAGTCTCCCTGCGAGTCACTGACATCATTGTGCACTCTTGCTTTCTGCCTGAATTATGATAACTGAAAAACAAACAACAGCTTCTACATGCATGGGTACGCAATTCAGAGACAGAGTAGGTACTGCAAGTAAACACTGATGATCATGATGTAAATTCCGTAGACACACTAATAATTCTGTCAGATCGCAGATAGACGTTTTATTTACATGAATTATAATAAGTGCGTGGTACAACTTTTATATCCAACAGCTTAATCACACCAGACTGTTATTTTTTAGTCTGAGAATGTCATTAATTTTAGCAACCATCAGGAAACTAGCAGCTAGCTGTGAAAGTTAAACTCAGCAGTCTACAGTGGTTTTACTGATGTGCGGCTCAGCTCAACTACTGAGTTTGATCTTGGTATTCTGATTATAAATAACATGCAACATGGATAGGGATGAGGCTATTATGCTCAAAAATTTACCCATTATTCTATTCCGCACTGCTCAAAATTTTCACCGATTATGCTCACAATTATGCTACTTATTCAAGCCTCACGTGATCATTGAAACAAACGATTGAACGATTGATAGGCAGTCTAAGGGATCGGAGCTCACAGCTGCTAGCTTACTGTCGACAAGATGATAACGCATTTTCGAATACAAGCTGTGCTTGCTTGTTCTTGTGTTGCTGTTGAACTTGAACGTGCATTCAAATATGGTGGGTGTAACGACCACACCTACCAATTATGTTACATTTTTTACCGATTAGACTATGCTTCGAATAATGCTCGAAAAAAATGTACCTATTATGCCGGAAGCAGTGCCCGCATATTAGCCGCAGGCTACCCTAGCATCGTCTCTCACTCAAGTTTGTATCTACTAGCGTTCTTACTCTCCAGGCAGCCAACCAACAGTCAAATGAGTATCAGAACCGGCGAGACGCTAACTATTACCGTTACTTCAGAAGACTCCATCGAGAATGTCAAGCAAAAGCTTCAGGACCAGATCGGGATACCACCTAACCAGCAGCGCCTCATCTTTGCTGAGCAGCATCTTGAAGACAAGCGTATCTTGAGTGATTATAACATTCAGCATAAAGACTCCACTCGGACGCTTCACCTTGTACTTCGTCTAAAGAGTCAAATGCACATTTTTGTTGAAACCCCTTCTGGCAACACAGTCACTCTTGAGGTTCAGCCAGATCACTCAATCGAGAATGTTAAGCAGCATCTCAAAGCCTTGGATTTACTTCCACCTCACCGACATTCTCTTGTCTTTGCTGGCGTTCAGCTTGAGGATGGTAATACCTTGGGATACTACAATATTCAAAATAAGTCAACTATTCACCTAGCTCCTAATGTAAGAAACCCCATAAAAATTTTTGTTAAAATGCTTACCGGTAAGACAGTCACACTTGAGGCTGTCATCTCAACTGATTCCATTGAATATGTCAAGCAGATGATCCAGGAAAAGGAGGGGTTTCTGCCTGACCAGCAGCGTCTTATCTTTGCTGGCACGCAGCTTCAAGATCGTCATACCCTAGGTTATTACTACATTCAGGAGGAATCAACTATCCGTCTTTTTCTTCGTCTGAGGGGTGGTATGCGGATTTTTGTCAAGATCCTTACTGGCAAGACTATCACTCTTGAGGTTGAACCAGCTGACACCATTGAAAATGTCAAAATAAAAATTCTGGACAAGGAGGAAATTCCACCTGACCGGCAACGTATCCTCTTTGCTGGCAAGGAACTTGAGGATGGTCTTACTTTGAGCGATTACAACATTAGAAACGAATCAACTCTTCACCTTGTTCTTCGTTTTAATTATGGTTATATATGCATTTATATTGATAAGACCTCTAATGGCTTATTTCCATTTTTTTTCAGAAGGCACGACACTATTGCAAAAGTCAAAGATAAGATCCATGAGAAAGAGGGAGTTTTACCTAACCAGCAGTTACTCACATACAATGGAAAAGAGTTTGAAGATGGATGCCGTCTATGTACCTTTTGCGTCGATAATTCAGCCACATTAAAGCTTAGAATATCTTTTCAAATCTCTGTCACTATCGTTGATGATCACATCATCACAAGAGTCCCACAGGGAGTGAGAGAGAAGCTTGCTGCTGAAGTTCAACTTCCCAGTTCTTATGCTGTAAAGAATGACTCTAGTTTTGAACGTAGTCCTACAAAACAACAAAAGCAATCCCGTCACTTTCAAGAGAACGCAGCATCGGTCATACAGATTTTCATCAAGACACCTTCTGACAAAACGGTTACTGTTAACATCGATCCAGCCAAATCTATTGAGTGTCTCAAGCAGATGATCCACGATATAGAAAGGATTCCGCCTGACCACCAGCTGCTGACATATACAGGAAAAAACCTTGAAGATGGACAAAGCCTAAGTTACTACAAGATTACTCATCAATCCACAATAATGCTTGCTGTTCGTGAGGAAGACACCTTTCAAATCTCAGTCACCACTTCTGACAAACAAAGAGTGGCAACGTGCCATATCAATGAAAAAACGAGATTTGCTATGCAGCTATCAACTGGCACCTTAGCTATAAAATATGACCCTTTCAGCAAAAACTGCCAAGAATCCACTCTCACACATTCACTTGATTTGCATAGTCTTGCAAAACAACAAGAGCTGTCAATACGTCTTTTTCAGGCAAACATATCGTCAGCTATTCCTGACAAGTGGCAAGCTGTGGGGATCGAATTAGACCTACCAATGTCTACCATTCGTTCAATTGAAGCAGAGAAACATGTGAATCTACAGCGTTGCTTTGCTGAAGTATTTGATCACTGGCAAAAGAACCCCACCCCTCAGCGACCGTTCTGTTGGGACACGGTTGTCAAAGTTCTGCAGTCAGATGCCGTAAATGAACAAGCACTAGCTAGAAAAATCTTACAACAATTTTGCTGACGTTGCACATGTACATCAATGTTCATTTTTCTCATTCATAAATAAATTTTTGTCATAATTTTTGTTATTGATTACTTTTACACTTTATCATGATCATGTGATGTCGTCACTGATGAGTGTTTCAGTTCTTGTCTCTGGTTTACTAACTCGTGTTCTTCTGTTTCTCTACTGACGATATCTTCATCATTGTTCACTACTTTCTGCTTGTTGATGGTCTGGGGCAGGCAAGCCACCATCACCATCACTACCAGCATGATGATACCAAATAATTATGATAAAGATGAGATTGTAGTTCAGAGGAAAGCCGAGACCATTAGTCAGTGAGACAGAGTAGATACTACCAGCAAACACAGGAGCTACTGTCCTGCAGTATACAAGAGGAGAAAACAATAATTTTTGATGATAGGTTGGATTGCAAACTTACAAACCATGTCTGGACATGGCAATGTAAGCCATTCGCTGCACACAATTATGTGCATAGATTGTACACTGTGAATGTCATCATGTTGCTTGTGAATATCGTTATGTGGCGACCACAACAGAGCTGTATGGGAGTGTACCTCCTCTCTGTAGCTTGGTAAATGGCAGCTTTCTGTTTCTGCTTCAAAAGTTAGCGAACATTATGACCTTGTTGTCCCGGTTGTATGAAATCAAGAGCAGTGCCAATGGTAAAAAACTTGTCTAAAAAGTTGCTGTTCGAGAGTTATGGCTCAAAGAAGGCGAGTAGTCACCTGGACTTTTAGGTACGGACTCATTTCTCTGTGCTAGCTTACTGCAACGCCTACAGACTCTCAATGGCATTTGTTCGCTAAGGCAGGGACAAAAGTTGACCCAGAAGCTCAGAAAATTCATGATGCACGTTACGGCTACACATACCCAAACCGCTGGTCTGGTTAGCTCTAACTACTTGGTCTACCTTACAGCTGGAAATTTCGTGAGAGAAAAATAGATTTGAAAATGCACCAAAACAAGATATTTGCTGAACTTTCCCATAAAAACTTTCACGAACAGAGTCAGTAATTTTTCAAAAATATATTCCCGCAATACGATAACTATCATGCATCTTGTGTACTGTTTATACCTATCCCTGAGTCACCTGAATAATGCAGTGAGTGTGGTCCCTAGTCCATTGACTGCTCCGAGCTTTTCAAACGTGACAGAGTTATTGATAAAGAGGAAGAGAGCTCCAAAACAAAGAGTTCCTGACAACCGTAGCATCATGAGAACAACAATCAGGAATGACCATAACAGATACACACTGGAGAGAGAGAGGGAGGGAGGGAGGGAGGGAGGGAGGGAGGGAGGGAGGAGAGAGAGAGAGAGAGAGAGAGAGGGAGAGAGGGAGGGAGGGAGGGAGGGAGGGAGGGAGGGATGGAGAGGGAGGGAGGGAGGGAGGGAGAAAGAGAGAGAGAGAGAGAGAAAGAGAGAGAGAGAAAAAGAAAGAGAGAGAACATAAAACCAAAGTTGTGAAGTATACAGCAGAATTAAGTACGTAATTAAATTTTGTTCAGTATGTCCTTATCTAATGTGAAGTAAAACAAGAAAATGAATGACTAAGTTGTGAAGTAATTCTGAAGTTTGTGGAGGGCTCACTTTTCAAAGTAGTGCAGACTGGGTGTGAGAACTATAAAGAACAATAGCACGACAGCACCACATTGAAATGTGTTGATAGAACCAATGAGTTTCTCAAACTATGGGGAAAAGGGCTTGTAATTTTTACATGGTCCATAGTTTTCTCCGAGCACTTACTAGTGGAAATATGAAGAATGAAAACGGCAGCAGAAGGCCTCCAATAACACTGAGAGATATTCCAATCTGACCGAGACTGAACCCAAGACCACCTTTGCATAGCAGATGATGAAAATATTCAACAACACAAACACACAGACACATAATCATGATGCTGTACACCTCACCGTGATATCTCTCAGTAGCACACCAGAGAGGGTACACCTCATCAAATGCGATAATCACGAACGAGAAAGCACAATAAGATAACACAGACAATCTAGTGGTTCTGTCACTGTGATGAAAAAATGGCACTGTGAAGTATAAATTTTGGCTACATAAATCACTAATAAATTTTGAAACCTGCAAATTTTGGCAAGGACTTACCACACCTCCAACTCTTCAGCAAATCACGATCTTGTATTCTGCTACAATAGGCTCTAAACATCAGGCAAGCAAATTCGAAATTATTTTTTTGTACGCTGAATTAAAAGAAATACGGGGTTCACTTGGTCTATTATGAGAATGCACTTTATCAGTGGTTCCTTTATCACTGCTGCTACATGTATGACATTAGAGTAACAGTACCTCATGAAAAACTTGAGGTCCTTCAGTGATTTGATAAAGCCAGAGCGAAGGCTTTTTGCCATCTTCATCAGCCGGGATCTTACTCTGCTAGCACTGGTATGAGTCTTGTCACCATCTCCACCCAATAGAGTATCTTGATCAGAGTCATCACCGATTCTATCTAACTCAATTTCAGTCATCACTTGATCTTGCTCATCTGTTCTCTGAACCAGCGAATTAGACAATTTCTTGTTAGTTCTTTCACTATCACCGTATAGCCCCACATTAGTCAGATGTACTCTTGAGTCTATAGATCCTGATATCGTCACATCTCTTTCGTAAACATTAATAAGTCTTTCATGTTCAATGTCCCCGTTCACTTCACTCTTCTTGGTTGACACCATATTGTCACCATTGCCTGGGTCATCATGATCTGATACAAGTGTCTCTGTATTCTCATTAGTTTGTGAGTCGGTTGATGATCTGTCGTGTCCAACAGCTGCAGTGGTTTTAGTCCTATGATCAAGGAATACAGCAAGATAGAAAACCATGACAATAAATGACTATAGCATGACAATATTCATGCTCTGTGACATTGCACATCAATCATTAAGGTTATGGGATACTGATGCGATGGGTGTGGCTGTGATGGGTGTGGCTGTGAAGGAGCTTGCTCTACGTACTGATACTTGGAATTCTTTTAGAGCAATAATCTAAGCTGTTCCTAATGCTGTCCGGGTGCTAAGGCAGGCCCAATATCGTAACCAGCTTGACAACTATAAGCTTGGAGGTACATAGCAACAGTACAGATTGACGAGAGTTTTTGAATTGCTTTTTCCTGAAGTGATAAACTAGCTAAACATTGCATCTCCAACACCATGCAAATCCATGTACACATCCCTACGTAGCTCAAAGAGACAAAGACGAAGAGAGGTGTCAAAAAACCTCTAATCAATCCCTCCGAAAGGCCTTTCTTTACCATGCAGACCAAGCGGCATTCTTTGCATTTTCTTCAAGAAGCTTATTTTTGCTTACAACACAAAACGTAAAGAAAATACATTGATAAACCGCAAACAGCTGACAGCATACCTGCCACAGTATTCCGTAATTTTAAAGCATTTCAGCTAACTTGTGGTAAATGTGTTAACCACGGTTCTCTACTCACTTGTTGTGTCCTAGTGTCTCTGGCATGATCACAATAACAATGACAGCAGATACTGCAAACAACGCACCACTCACAATACAGGGCAGAGAGTAGGGAAATGTAGTGAGGAAGGAGTTAACAACTGGATCTAGAACAACAACAATAATGATGCAACTTCAATAGAAAATTTCAGCATAGTTGAGTCATAGAACTGTAGTGATTATGCCCTTGGTTAATAGATAACTCAATTTGCCAAGTTGACGCTAACACACACACACACACACACGTACACACACACACACACACACACACACACACACACACACACACACACACACACACACACACACACACACACACACACACACACACACACACACACACACACACACACACACACACACAAACTCTGTTTCATGCATGTCTCACCTGTTATAGTGAGGTTGTATTGTCCCACAGGGTCTGCTATAGCACCTGACAGTGCTGGTCCTATCACTAGTCCAGTACCAAATGCTGATGTGAGCACAGTCATCCCAAATGCCTGATTAGTGTTGTCAGACGATTCTGACAGAGATGCTTTAAGAGTGCCAACAATACCTTGAGTAGAGATGAAGAGCAAATGAAGCTCTGTAATGTATAACGCGACATACCATTAAAAAATCCGACCAGGAATCTTAAGGGTGGAAATTCCAAACATCAGGATTACGAATATTTTGGTTTCTACTGTTAGTTGAAGGCTTGGTCAGTCACACTGATCACCCAAGAAAGTCGCCATTCGTCTTGTGGGCGTAGCAAGCCCCACCCAATGACGAAAAGTTGCATTTCTTTCCTGAGCAAGCCACACCCACACAAAATGTCAGGCATAAACTTTGGTACACAAGGAAGAAACGTATGTATGGGATTTTGCAAAAAGGTCTCTGTCTGTAAGTTACAGATGGGCGAATATTTAATGAGAAGACACGATTTCGGCAAAAATCCCCTACCAGCAAGAGCGATGGAAGAAGATACATCTCCTTTTGCCAGAGCGTCAAAAAATGCCACCTGACGCCCTCCCCACAACCCACCCGCCCTCCCCACAACCCACCCGCCCCTATGTGGGTCTCTCGTGATTGCCGAGTACGAAATAATTTTGTTCCAAATACGGCAAGTGCTATTGGAGTGTGGGTACACCCATTTTCCTTGTAAAACGGGCAAGTAATAGCCAGGACACTGTAGATTATATTGTGCAAAGGGCAGCAAGAAAGAATAGTTCGGGTTTTCCTGGCTTAAGAAGACAGCCAAAGCAAATGAGTTGCTGAACCCAAATGCTACAGAGGCTGAGCCAGTTAATATAGCACTGATCACTAGCACAGGTTTGCGTCCCTTTGAGTCGGCAATGGATCCCCAAATATAACTGAGAAGAGGATAACAGCACATGAGTGAAGCTCGTTCAGCTAGAGGGAGGTGACACTGACTCACTTCGATACAAAGCGTCCAAAGAATACATGTAATGACGAAGTGAATAATTAATGTACACTAAACACAATAATAACGGTAATTAACAAATTCCCTATGGACTTCAGATTAAACCAACATCAATTTTGACAAAACACCAACCACTATTGAAGCTCTGTCAACAACAATCTGCCTCCTACATATGCATGTACGTCTATACTGCTAGACTATAGCTACTAGTGTACCTAGCTGTGGCCTGTATTCTCAGGGAGGAGGAACCTGACCATGGACGGGAGGAAGGGAAAGATTATTGTGATTGAGTAGGTCGTGGAGAACTGAGGAAAATACCACGCAGTCGCTGAAAATTCATCCAACTCAGAATAATTGTATCGTGATAATTATGCACTTATCAATATGTACCCCCACCCCCCCCCTCCCGGGACAACGTGGGGCAATGGTGGGGCATTTACCTCAGTTTTGACAACTATCTGGTCCCCGGGGGTGGGAAATTTGATACGCGAACAAACGCGCGTGTACGAGTCGTATATCGGCTATTCTGCTCATTCTACTGTCCCTCAGTCCTCCTAGTGCTAGAAAATAATTCGTGTCGTACTCTTCTGTGCCTACCTACTACTTTCGTACTCAGTCGTCTGTGCTACCTACTAGACTGTCGTACTCGTCTGTGCCTATGGCTCGGCCTTAATAGTCAGGCGTGGCCCGACTCATCGCTTGCCGTAGACGCGATGGGTCGGGCCACGCCTGACTAGGCTCGGCCTATGGCCAATGTCATTATGTCATAGTTCATAATTCGTATAAGTGCAGCTAAGCGAGTTGTGCTTGATACGATCAAATCCCGAGGTGACACCCTGGGTATATGACGGGGATTTGACAGCTTCTCGTGCCCTGTGGGTGGGAGAATTGACAATTAAAAGTTTCAAATCCCCACCATTGCCCCACATCGTCCCGGGAGGGGGGGGGTGGGGGTACACATTGATAAGTGCATTATTGCGAAGGCTGACATAGTAAATTCATTAAGTTCAGTTCAGGAGCAGTAGGGTTAAAATGTGCTGGTTGGGTGGGGCTCGTCAAGAGGTCATTACTTCATGTCGATCTATGGCTGAAACTCAACTCTCTCAGGCAGCTAGGCACCGCCGACAGTCTGGCTTGCATATGGATCATGGCAGCAGTACTGCAGAGTCAATGAGTCGCATGACATTGAGACCGGTCGCTACTAGCAGTAGAACCGGCGAGACACTAACTCTTACTGTCACTGCGTATGACTCCATCGATAATGTCAAACAAAAGATTCAGGACAGGATGGGGATACCACCTGACCACCAGCGCCTCATCTTTGCTGGAAAACCGCTCGAGGACAGTCTTATCCTAAGTGATTACGACATTCACAAAACTTCATCTCCTTCCCTTCGCCTCGCTCTTCGTCCGAATAATTTTTACTTGCACTTTTACGTAAAAACTCCTACTGGCAAAACAATTGCTCTTGAGGTTCACCCAGACACATCGATTAAAGATATAAAGCAGCATCTCCAGGATTTTATTTCACCTGACCGGCCGCGGCAATGTCTTTTCTTAGCTGATAAACAGCTTGAAGATGATCGTACTTTAAGCGACTACAACCTTGAAAAAGGGTCAACTCTTCACATTAGTTTAAGAGATGCCGTAACGATCTATGTCAAAACCTTAACTGAGAAAACTATCATTCTTGAGGTTGACTTAGCTGAATCAATTGATAGTGTCAAGCAAAGGATACATGACAAGGAGGGAGTTTTACCTCAACAACAGCGTATCATCTTTTTTGGCAAGCAGCTTGAGAATAATCTTACCTTGAGTGATAACAACATTCAAAAAGAGTCAACCCTTTACGTTATTTATCGTCTGAAAGGTGGTGGCGGTGGGTGACGAACGTACTATCTTTATTGAATCTCTTATTACGGGCAAAACCATAACCCTATGGATTGATCTAGTATCCTCAATCAAACATGTCAAAAAGATGATTCAAGACCAGGAGAGCATTCCACCAGATCAGCAACGCCTTGTTTTTGGTGGTGAGCTGCTTGAGGACAGTCGTACCCTAAGTTACTACTGCATTGTAGACTGCAATACTCTTCAGCTTGCTCGTACGGTAATTTTTATTAAACCCTCAAATGATGAGAAATACATTCTACATAATGTTAATCTAACTGACACTATTAAGATTGTTAAGCAGAAGATCCAGGATAGAGAAGGAACTCCACCTGAACAACAGTCACTTACATATTCAGGAGAAAAACTTGAAGATAGACGTCATCTATGTGACTACGGTATTGATGATCAATGTACAATAATGCTTGCTTATGTTAACTGTCCTTTTCAAATCTCTGTCACTATCGTTGATGATCAAATCATCACAAGAATCCCACAGGGAGCACAAGTAAAGCTTGCTGCTGAAGTTCAACTTCCCAAACTTGGTTCTTGGTTCTTCCTTGGTTCTTCTTGGTTCTTCCAAACTTGGTTCTTACTCTATCAAGTATGACTCTTGTAGTGAAAGCCAAACATCAACCTCATCACGTCCACTTGATAGTAGTCCTACTGAAAAACTAAAATTGTCCTTGCGCCTTTTTCAAGAGAAAATAGCATCTGTCATTCCTGACAGGTGGCAAGCTGTGGGGATCGAACTAGACCTACCAATGGCTACAATTGATGCAATTGAATAACGGAGACACGGAAATTCGCGCCGTTGCTTTGCTGCAATTTTTGATCACTGGCAAAGGAATCCACAGCGACCATTCTGTTGGGACACTGTTGTAGAAGTTCTGGAGTCACCCTCTGTTGATCAACCAGTACTGGCTGGAATAATCTCAGAACAATTTTGCTGATGTTGTACATGACATTGTAGCTATGTGCAATATTTTTTCATTCATAATTATTTTTCATAATTATCATTTTTTGTTGATTTTTACTTCTAAACTTTAGGCCACATAAACTAAATAGTTAGATTCTCATCCTCCTGGCTCAAATTATTTGATGAGGCGGGAGGCAATTTATAATTTAAATTTGATTTTTGTCGGTCTTGCTTCGACAAGGTTGTCAGTCTTGCTTCGACCAAGAGCGCACGTGATCGGCCCAGTCCTGCTTGGGATAGCTTCTGAGTAGTCCAGTTGCCCGGACGAATACTTGTGGTACACGTCGATCAGTCGTGACTGGTCGGCCACAATGCAACCAAACCAAGGCTTAACAACCCTACATCTCGCACGGATTTGGACAACAACGAACACCATGATCGCTGAGCAAGCTAAGTTTAACCCTGAGTAAACGAGTTAAATTTTATCAAAAACCGTCAAATAAGTGATGCGGGCGGGGATGAGAATCTAAATATTTAGTTTATGTGGCCTTATCATGATCATGTGATGTCGTCACTGATGAGTGTTTCTGTCCTTGTCTCTGGTTTACTAACTCAGGTTCTCCATCCACTGACAATAATTATATGCATCGTTACTGTTCACTACTTTCTGCTTGTTGATGATCTTGGGCAGGCAAGCCACCATCACCATCACTACCAGCAATATGATACCAAATAATTATGATAAAGATTATGCCACGCGGTAGACGTGGCATATTTAGGGTTGGGCGGAAAACAAGATGGCGGCTACACTTAGGCTAAACGCAATAATTCACGTATATCTTGGCTGTTGATAACATCAGGGGTATTTTAACTACATAGGGGCTATCCTAAGAGGTAAGCGCTTACAATGAGTCTACTAATAAAGACTATAAGGCCAGTTGCTATGGGCATGAAAAGATGGCGTCTCGCCTGGAGGCACTAAGTACGGCACTGCCATATCTTCGCCGTACGGGCGTTTCAAGCTAATCGAACGTTCTGAAGCTCTTTGCACGATTTGTGCGATTATAAAGAGACCTTCAGAAGCAAAATAAACCAGGTCTAAGGTGGTAAACCAGAGTTCACGTGGTCACCCGTTTGTTCATCTTCTTTCTTCACAGAAAGTACACAGAAAGTAATATAATAGTGCATGACTCTACAACATGAACTTGCTGAATGCCATTCAAAGATTCGTATGCAGCTATGAGGTAAGCATCAACTGTTAGGACACTAGTTACAAGTCTCAACTATGCTAGGCTAGCCGCTCCGTCTCTCTTGAATTCGAGTCTGATGAATCATACAGCTCGGCATTCATAAGAGCATGAGCTTAGGTGTGACGCTGAGGCTAGAAAGCCGTTATACCAGGTTCCCTTGCTAGTACACACACGCTAGATCGCCGTTTAAAATTTTCCCGCGTTGGAATATCACGTGATTTGTCACGTGGGGGGACATGAAGTGTTGTGAACATAACAAGACCCGTTTTAAAACGGGCCAAGTTGCAAATTTTTCCCAAAAATTCATAAAATAAAAAATAAAAAAAGTTGCAAAATGGTCCGTAACATATATACGTAGTGTAGTCTTTCTAGGGTTGTGCATCATCACTTGTTTCACTCCTACCTACCCAGGGACGTAACTAGGATTGACGAAGCGGAGGGGCAAGCCATAGGAAAGTAAAATATGCGCGCGCGAAGCGAGCCGCCAAACGCAAAATCTAATTAATTTCATGAGATGACGTCATTTTGACACTTTGATTCGCTAAAAGCCCATATGCATAACGAAGTCTACGAAGATGGCGCCCAACGTACTGCAGTTTGCAAGTTGGTTGTCATAGTCAATGGTTCATGTTTGATAGTGTGGTTAGCACGGTTGATATAGTGTGGTTAGCCTTAGCCATACATGGCTTCTCTGTATTACGCAATCGTTATCACGTGAGTCTGATACCATATGCTCTAATTCTTGTGCGTTATCACAAGCAAGCTCGAGCTGTGTTTACTTTGGTGCAGTGGCTTTGCACGATTGCTTCCAACAGAAGCAGCTTGCTAATAGCGATGGAATTAGAATTAGAGCGTATGCTCTTAGGCTCACGTGATAATCACGTGATAGATTCGTCCCCTCCCACTTCTGCACTAGTAATCAATCACGTGATCGGAGTAGAATGGTTTGAAGATCAAGAACTGATTCTCCGATTCTTGGCAGATCTGTACAGCTACCGTGCTAGATCTGTACAGCTACCGTGCTACCGTGCTAAATTCGAGGAGGCAACAAAAACTAAGAAGAAGAAGATAATGATTGCGTAATACAGAGAAGCCATGTATGGCTAAAGGTTGTATCAACCGTGCTAACCACACTACCAAGCATGAACACCATTGACTATGACAACCAACTTGCAAACTGCAGTACGCTGTACAGCTGAGTGCGTACTAGACTCACTCTCTAGGTCAGGAGGATTTCTAGAAGCTAAGTTCTGTTATTAATATGCTTCCGGTTCTTCAAAGCGGGGGGCAACTGCCCCCCCTGCCCTACCGTAGTTACGCCACTGCTACCCGCCCATCAGAAAAGTTATTATCTTAAGTTGTTCATTCAGAGTGTTCCAGGATGCAGGGATCAAGGATGCTGTATGAACTATCATAGTTGTATAGTACTGTGGCATTTGTTTTCCTTTTGAAGGAATGAAGCTTGCTACAGCAGCTACCTCCAAATGCCCTAGTACTACACATGGAACTATAATAGTGGGTGTGGTTGACCTCCGAGTTGTTGGGTGTTGTTGTAGTTGTTGGGTGGGGCTCGTCAATGTTTTGCATTTGTTCACAGTCTGAAAAGTTCTCTGATTTTTACCAAGATTACTACCTCTAAAACCCTCACTCTTGAGGTTGATTCAGCTGATTCTATTATAATTGTGAAGCAGAAAATCGAGGTCATGGAGAATATTCCACCTTTACAGGTTGTGTTTGTTGGTAAACAGGTTGAAAACAGTCAGCTCACTTTGATTGATTACAGCATTCAAAACGAGTCTACCCTTTAGCTTGTTCTTCATTCCAAAAATGGTTTGTTAAATTTTTTAAAGACTATTACACAAAAAAATATCTTTGACTTTGTCATAATCCACTATGCAGCTGCAAAACAACAGCAATAGTTTGGACCACAATAGTCCCCTGTATGATAAGACTCTGACCAGAACACCTTGAAGCCTATGGACGGATTGTTGTTGGTTGTGCTAGGCTGGCTGACTGGACGACTTTCGTAGACACGGACAGCTCCAAGGCACGTCCATTTCTTATTGCTTAATTCTGGGTCAGCTGACTCAAGATTATGGAGAGCTTCAAGGCCACAGAGCACATCACAGGGTTTGGTAATAGATCTAGAATCACATTGTCTTCTGACTGCAAATGTCCAGCCCTGATGTCCACCTTTGATCACCATGCTGGTGCAGACAGACTGGGCAATTGTTTCATACTCACTGTGTACATTAGGATTAAGCTGTGGCGGTGGAGAAGGTGAAGTAGCAGCTCTTTCTGGCTCGTCAGACGGCTTTTGTGCCACTGTCGCCCTACCGAGCATAACACCAGCAAGGATACACACTAGCACAACAGCTGTGACTTTTATGTACATCACAAGAGCAATTGTTAGAAAGATTATACCAGCCACAGTAACTGGCACTAAAATGATGTAGAATACATCATTAGACTTGATCATTCCAGCAGTCACCATGATAGCGAGGATGGTCACACAGGCAAGGACTGCAGCCATAGCAATAGTGATCCAAGGGTGAGCGGCGGCAAATGAAACAGCATTTTCAATATCCTTTCTGTAAATGACAAAGCCAAAGTTAGAAAATAATGGCCTTTCTAGAGCATGTTGCTGAGCAGCCATTTCAGGGGCGAACTAGAATTGAGAGAGGGAGGAACAAAGCGCGCGATTTTAAAATCACATAATTAATATTCATTAGATTGACGTTATTTTGCATCATACGATTTGCAATATCCGTTCGGGGTCAAAGGTCATGTTTCGCACTCCTAGAAAAGAGTAGCCTCGTCCCCAGACCAAATTTTTTCGCTTAAGAAACGGACGAACGAAATCGGAAGCGCGAAAAAAGGGCCTGGTATCTATTGCAAGGGTGACCTTTGACCATTCCCCAGAATTTGGGGAATCCGTTCACACTTGAATATTTGTTTGTGATATTAGCCCGTATATTCACGTGAAAATGGCGCTCTAAGAGGCCTACTGTCTGCGTTGCAACCTGTAGAAGCGGATCCAGGGGCGGATCTAGGATTGGAGAAAGGGGTGCTTACTAGTCTGGCCGCTGCCCCTCCCCGCCTATTGAGTGGGTGGTGGACGGCGTGTAGGGTCTAGCAAACATTGCCATTCATAGTTTCCTAACCGACCAATCAGATTCTACTGCTCAAGATCTTGAGCAGTAATATTCATGGATCATGGGTTGGGTTTGATCGTGAATAATTATTACAGGCTATGGCAGAACAGCTACGGTGGGTGAAAGCTAACAGTCATGCTGTTGACGATGCTATCAAAAATAGTCTACCGCGCTTCAAGCATAGATCGCTTAAACCAGCGCAGTGTGAGGAAATTCGTGCTGTACAATAGCATTGAGGAAGCCCCGCTTATTATTGCAATAATTAATTGCATGTACACGATTAATATTCATGAAAAATCGATGAATGGTAATGTTTGCTAGACCCTACACGCCGTGGACCACCACCCACTCAATAGGCGGGGAGGGGCAGCGGCCAGACTAGGTGCTTACTTAAACGGACGCGCTTGCGCGCCCGCGAAATTTTTGAAAACCACGCCAACTTCCGGTCAAAACTCGTCTATTTTGCTTCTTCATCTTGTTATTTTAGCCAGTCTCGCATGTGGTGAATGTGGGACATCCCCTCTAGTTATGATTGTGTAAACTAAATTCCTCATAAGGTTTGGCATTGATGTAGCTTGTGAATATCATTATTGAGCGCAAAGGGGGGTTCCTTGGAACCCCCTCTGGATCCGCCACTGGGATCTAGTGCTCAAGTACGAGCAGCGAAGTCCTGTCTGTGTTCGCGCGGTCTCAACTGTGTATGGTGACTCTAGTCTGTGCTGACATGTTTGAAATACAATCGTTCACAGAGTATCTTCGAAAACCCAGTATCTGGCGTCTACCACGTTGCTGCATTCGTCAGCAGCGTAACTACAGCAACGCTGTGCACAGCAGGCCTTGTACAGCCTTGTATCGACAATCAGTAGCCAAGCCACGTGTTTTAATAGCTAGCGCATGCGCACAATTACCCATGCAATAGATACCAGGCCTTAATTTTCGCTTATTCGTTCGTTTCGTTGCGAAAATTAATGGCAGGCCGGGGACGAGGCTAAGAAAGAGAAGTTTCTTTTGCACGAGTTGTTGTCATTCCTCACTATATGCAGACAGCAGCTAGTTTGCCTGTGTGCACTGGCGACAGCCACTACAGCGCTGTAGTGGCTGTCTGTCGCAAGTGCGCACAAGCAAACTGAGTTCATTTGCGTGCTTGGGAAAGCGATTATCAGGACTTTGGAAAGAATTAGTAACTAGTACATTTGTAATTCTTTCCAAAGTCCTGATAATCGCTTTCCCAAGCACGCAAATTAAGTTTGTCCTTCAAAGTCTGCTGTATATATCAATGCATACATTACATGTAGCTGTTGGTGAGTATTAGAATCCTGGCCGTAGTAGTACTGGCATGGCTGTAAGGTGATGGGTGTCACTGGCTAGTGGACAATGGTAGCCCAAGTGATCGGTGAATTAGTAGTGTCTGCAGTAACTGCTAGGAGTAGTGAAATTGACAGTAGCAACTGTATACATCACTGGAAATTATTTTGAGTCCATTGGAAGGCTAGCTTGCTCCACCCACAAATACATGATTTTGAATAATGTAACACTGAAAGTTTTCCATTCTTGCAAACCTAACCGCCAGATTGGTACTACTGTGATGCACATGCACAAATTGATTTTTTAAGATAGTACTATAGTATACTTTCAGCAAAACTGAGAAGACTAGACAAGAGCTCCACCTAATAATTTATTTATGATAATGAACCAGTACTAGCTAGAAAAATCTCACTACAGTTTGCTGACGTTGCACATATACATCAAATGTTCCTTTTTCTCATTCATAAATAAATTTTTTCATAATTTTTGTTATTGATTACTTTTAAACTTTATCATGATCATGTGATGTCGTCACTGATGAGTGTTTCTGTTCTTGTCTCTGGTTTACTAACTCGTGTTCTTCTGTTTCTCTGCTGACGATATCTTCATCATTGTTCACTACTTTCTGCTTGTTGATGGTCTGGGGCAGGCAAGCCACCATCACCATCACTACCAGCATGATGATACCAAATAATTTATGATAAAGATGAGATTGTAGTTCAGAGGAAAGCCGAGACCATTAGTCAGTGAGACAGAGTAGATACTGTCCTGCAGTATTACAAAGAAATCATAACTAAGACAAAAATACAGTCAAGTAAGAACACTAACATATGGACAGTGGGTTGGAATGAAAATTTATTATTAATTTACTGCTAATAATTATACAAAATTAACTGGCAATTTCTAATTTCTCAAACACAGCAAATCAGCATACTTACAGAGCAATAATTAATTTTTATGGCTATACTTACATTCAAATCCCTAACTCACACTAGACTCACTGCTTGCTAAAGATGGTCTACATGTGAGAAATATTATTTGCAAATTGGGATAGGTACAATGAATCATATAAAGGTACTAACAGATTCAACGCTAAAATTAGTCACACAACTCTAGCATGAGGGTTCTGCAAGGAAAATTGCCAAATCATAAATAGCCAATTTTTTACACTAAATAAGACAATCGCAAATACCTTGACACCTTGTTATCATAATAATTATTATTGCAATTATAATTGTGATGATGTGATTGATTAAAGTTTTGCATAAAGATAAGAGATGCATGCAGCTGCACTAAGGTACCTTCAGTGCTGTCTGTGGATAGTATTCTGGAGCGGTAAATGTGATCAGAGTAGGGAAATACTTGCTGGACAGTCCTAAAATAATGAAGACTTATGGTGTGTGGGCGGACAGCTGTGGAGAAAGGGTTAGCAGATGGACTGGTATCTGTCGACCTCTTCCCTAGTCTTTCCCAAAGCTGTGCCTAACCACTGAAAAATACCTGTTTACACTGCTAGGATCAGCTATGTAAACAAATGAAAGCTATAAAATACATAATTGGTAAGGGGTATTATTGGTGTGTTTGTGTACATGCCACGTACCTTGAAACTGAAATTGCCTTTACTTGGCCTATATAAGTAAGAAAGTTCAGCAGTACCAAGCTGCAGACTGTTTACAGGGTAACCCAGCTGGCTCCATCAAAGCTGTCAAGTAAAAAATTCAAGACTAGTCAAGGGACCCGCAGCACCATATCTTTGCTGGCTAGCAGTGATAATTACCAGTACAACATTCAAGAGAAATAATAATTGTTAACCTAGTTCTATAGAACAGGCATGCAGAGTTTTGTCAAGACTGTTACTGGAAAGATCATTGCCCTTCCATTTGACCCGGCTGACTCTGTTGAAATAATCAAGCAGAAGATCAGGAAAACTGAAAAGATCCCACTTGACAAGCAGCATCTTATTTTTGCTGGAAAGCAGCTCGAAGACAGTCTCACCATAAGCAGCTACAATATTCAAGAGGGGTCAACTATTCACCTTGTTGTTCGTAGTATACTTATTTTTGTTAAAACCTTTACCAGCAGTACTATCATTCTTGAGGTTGATCCAGCTGATTCTATCGAACTTGTCAAACAAGGAATCCAGGAGAAAGAGGGCATTCCATTTGAACAGCAGTGTCTCACCTTTGCTGGTATACCAGCCTTCAGAACTGGCATACTTTGAGAAGCCTCAATATTCAAAACAAGTCCATTTTCTATACCTAGTTCGAATTCCTCCTAGGAAACCGACCTCAACACATCCACTTGAGAGTAGTCCTACAGAACTATATTCACATTCCTTTCAAGTGAATGCAGTATCATTCATACAGATTTTCATCAAAACTCCCACAGGCAAAACAGTCACACTTATAATTGATCCAGCCAAATCTATTGAGTGTCTCAAGCAGATGATACAGGATAAAGAGGGGATTCCACCTGACCAGCAGTTGCTCACATACTCTGACAAAGAACTAGAAGATGGACGATGCTTATCTGACTACAGCATTACTCATCAATTTATAATAATGCTTGCTGTTTGTGAGGAAACCTTTCAAATCTTGGTCTCTACCTCTGGTGAGCAAATTGTCACAAAAGTTCAAGAAAGAGCGGCAACGTGTCATATCAAAGAAAAAAATGAGATTTGTTTTACAACTTCCTACTAGTTCCTACTAGTATCATCCTTTTAGTGAAAGATGCCAAGAACCTTCACTTGCACTTGATTTACGTAGCCTTCTGATACAACAAGAACCAACTATGCTCCTTTTCCTGGAGAACGTAGCAGCAGCCATTCCTGACAAGTGGCAGATGGTAGGTTTGGAGCTAGACCTACCAATATCTACCATTCGCTCAATTGAAGCAGAGAAACACGTGAACCTACAGGGTTGCTTTGCTGAAGTATTTGATCACTGCCAGAGGAACCCCACCCCTCAGCGACCGTTCTGTTGGGACACTGTTGTCAAAGTGCTGCAGTCACCCTCTGTTAATGAACCAGTACTAGCTAGAAACATCTCACAACAAGTTTGCTGTCGTTGTACATGTAGCAGTGTGATTTTTATTCAATATATTTAATATTTTTTCTCTATCAATTCGTTTTGTTAGATTTGTTAGTTTGAGCCAGATAGTATATAGCACTGACCACTAGCACAGGTTTGCATCCCTTGGAGTCAGTGATATTAGCCTCAAATATAACTGAGGAATGAAAAAGGTGATAGAGCTCATGTAGAAGTTAAGGTGACATGAGCACTTTATAACAAAACAACCAAAAAATAATGACAAAACCATAGCTCCTGCAGCATATTTGGCTGCAGCACAAAACATCAGCAATCATCCTATAGTTGTCCTACAGAACGACAAGAACTGGCTTGACATCTCTTTGAAGCAAATTTAACATTGACTAGATCTACTAATGTCGAAGTGCTACATTACTACTATCGAAAGAGAGAGACAAGAAAATTAACTTTACGGCATTGCATTGGTTTGCTGAAGTATTTGATCACTGGCATAAGAATCCCTCCCCTCAGCGACGGTTTTGTTGGGAAACTGTTATCAAAGTGTTGAAGTCAATCTCTGTTAATGAACCACTGTTGAGTACCATGCAATTGTAGACTTTCATAATAAAACATGTAAATAAATTGCTCCAAGCAAGTCATGCACTCAATATTGACATCATTAGCTTTACTGACAGTGTGATGTTAAGGCAATAAACATAATGTGAACTATTCAGAGGAGAGACTGCATGTCATTAGACAGTTATGAAGTCTTGACACTGGTAATTGGTAACACTTGCATGTAAACACTATGATAATTATCACAAAATTAATGATGCTATTACATACATACTACAGTGACTACTGTGTAAACCAACAGCACAAAATTGATATACAGGTAAATAAAATTTTCAAAAGCTGAAGTCCATCAAGTGCTGCTGTGCTATCTATGCAAATAGTTCACACAGCAGTCAATTTAAAGCACATCATCACATAAGATTGCAGAAATTATACAAGTCAAACAGGAGTCCATAATCGACTCTTGCGTCAAACTATGTGAGCTCCTTCAGCATCGTAATGCATGCTAGTCTGACCTTGATAAAATTATTATGAACAAACAAATTTGTTCCTTCAGCACTGCAGTGCACCAATCACTCAGAATTCGTGTTGCTAATGTCACAGACATTCATTACTCGTATGACGTCATGGTAGGTGGGGCTCATTTACAGCTAGCTAGCTCTCGAGTCAAAAGGGCGTTGTCTCTATTCGCGGCCCCATTACTTCGACTCACCATATTAGCTGTCCTACGACCGATCCTCACTCAAGTTGTTGTACTCTAGATGAACACCGTTTCCAGGCAGCTAACTGACAGTCAAATGAGTATCAGGACCGGCAAGACGCTAACTGTAATAGCATTAACTTCCCCAATGCACCTGTTGAGTTAAGGACGATCCCTTATTCTTCAAGACACCTGCATCCTCTCACCCTTCTTGATCATCAGTCTAAGACTAATTCTTTTTCTGCATCCTTTTTTCCTTCTAATTGTAAAGCCTGGAATAATCTTAATTATGATGTTGTAAGTGTTTCTACCTTTTCGTCATTTAAGAACTTAACTAAACCTAAACCTAAATAATTTTTTTCTTTTTTTTCCTATTCCCTCTTTTGGGTGCACGCCTTTGTATTAGCATAATTAAATTGCTTTTCTGTGTGTCCATGCAACTTGCTAAATTGTTATAAAAAAAAAAAAAAAAAACTCTTACTGTTAATACTTCAGAAGACTCCATCGAGAATGTCAAACAAAAGCTTCAGGACCAGATCGGGATACCACCTGACCAGCAGCGCCTCATCTTTGCTGAGCAGCATCTTGAAGACAAGCGTATCTTGAGTGATTATAACATTCATCATAAAGACTCCACTCCGATGCTTCACCTTGTACTACAGTATACGTCTAAAGAGTCAAATGCACATTTTTGTTGAAACGCCTGACGGCGACACTGTTACTCTTGAGGTTCAGCCAGATCAGTCAATCAAGAATGTTAAGCAGCATCTCAAAGATTTACTTCCACCTCACCTACCTCTTGTCTATGCTGCCATGCAGCTTGAGGATGATAATACCTTGAGATACTACAATATTCAAAGTAAGTCAACTGTTCACCTCGCTCCTTACGAAAGAAATCCCATTAGAATTTATGTTAAAACGCTTACCGGTAAGACACTCACACTCGAGGCTGCCGTCTCGGCTGACTCCATTGAATATGTCAAGCAGATGTTCCAGGAAAAGCATGGGATTCCACCTGACCAGCAGTATCTTGTCTATGCTGGCAAGCAGCTTCAAGATCGTCTTACCCTAGGTTATTACAACATTCCGAAGGAATCGACTATCCATCTTGTTCTTCGTCTGAGAGGTGGTATACAGATTTATGTCATGACCCTTACTGGCAAGACAATCACTCTTGAGGTTGATCCAGCTGACACCATTGAGAATGTCAAACAAAAAATTCAGTACAAGGTGGGAATTCAGCCTGACCAGTATCGACGTTTCGCTGAAAACTAAGTTCAAAAGGCACATGCCAGAAGAATTTCACGACTGTTTGTGGGTGTTTTGGTCTCGGCACTGCTCACATAAAGGTGCTAGGCGAGTGGAAGAAAGAAGAAAGAAGAAAGAAGAAAACGAAGATGACGAAACACGATTTTCACCGTTTCCAGGTTCATCACTTTATTTACAATTTCGAGCAATCTTCTTGCTGCTGTAAGATGGGGCAACGCTAGAAAGCAGATCTAAGTGTCTTTGGACGAATAAAATTCATCACCAGGTGTAATATCAGCGTTTGAACGCTAATACATGTATGTAGCCGCCATTTTGTTTTCTTGGCCATCCCTACATAGGGAGGCACTACCGTGCCTCCCTAATATTGCTGTGGAGACCTCTAATGACTTATTGTCACATGATTTCAGAAAGACCGACACTATTGCAAAAGTTAAAGATAAGATCCATGAGAAAGAGGGAATTTTACCGGCTAACCAGCAGATACTCACATACAAAGGAATAGAGCTTGGAGATGATTGCTCTCTATGTACCTTTTGTGTCGGTAATTTAGCCATATTAAAGCTTAGAATATCTTTTCAAATCTCTGTCACAATCGTTGATGATCAAATCATCACAAGAGTCCCTCAAGGAGTAGGAGTGAAGCTTGCTGCTGAAGTTCAACTTCCCAGTTCTTATGCTGTACAACTACAGCAATCCCGTCACATTCAAGCGAGCATAGCATCAGTCCTACAGATCTTCATCAAGACACCCTCTGAGAAAACGGTTACTGTTAACATCGATCCAGCTAAATCTATTGAGTGTCTCAAGCAAATGATCCACGATATAGAAAGGATTCCGCCTGGCCAGCAGCTACTGACATATACAGGAAAAAACCTTGAAGATGGACAATGCCTAAGTTACTACAAGATTACTCATCAATCCACAATAATGCTTGCTGTTTGTGAGGAAGACACCTTTCAAATCTCAGTCACTACTTCTGGCAAACAAAGAGTAGCAACGTGCCATATCAATGAAAAGACGAGATTTGCTATGCAACTACCAACTGGCACCTTAGCTATAAAATATGACCCTTTCAGCAAAAACTGCCAAGAATCCACTCTCGCACATTCACTTGATTTGCATAGTCTTGCAAAACAACAATTGCAAGAGCTGTCATTACGTCTTTTTCAGGCAAACGTATCGTCGGCCATTCCTGACAAGTGGCAAGATATGGGGATCGAACTAGATCTACCAATGTCGACCATTACTACTGTCGAGAAAGAGAGACACAAGGAAATTTACGCCTTTGCTTTGCGAAAGTATTTGATCACTGGCAAAAGAACCCCACCCCTCAGCGACCATTCTGTTGGGACACCGTTGTCAAAGTGTTGCAGTCACCCTCTGTTAATGAACCAGTACTAGCTAGGAAAATCTTACAACAATTTTGCTGACGTTGTAGCTGTGTCATATATTTTCTCATTACTAATTATAAAATTTAATTATAATTATTTTTTCCTTATTAGTTAGTTAGTCTATTACGTGTAGCTTTATCTGCAGTTTTTTCTTTTCATTATGTGTTTTTTTATTAATGTAATTTTTTCCCCTACATCTTAGTGCTACAATATAAAAAAAAATTTTATAATTTGTTTTTAAACTTTATCATGATCATGTGATGTCGTCACGGATAAGTGTTTCTGTTCTAGTCTCTGGTTTACTAACTGGTGTTCTTCTGTTTCTCCACTGACAATATCTTCATCATTGTTCACTACTTTCTGCTTGTTGATGTTGTGCATCGTCACTTCTCTGACTTCCACCTACCCGCCCATTAGAAAAGTTATTTCTTTGAATTAATTGTTCATTCAGAGTGTTCCAGGACGCAGGGATCAAGGACGTTGTACGAACCATCACAGTTGTACAGTACTGTGACATTGTTGTGTGTCGTTTTCCTTTCGAATGAACATGAGCTTGCAACAGCAGCTACCTCCAAATACCCTGGTACTATACATGGAACTGTAATAGTGGGCGTGGTTGACCTCCTGCAGTAGTCGTTGAGTGGGGTTCGTCAATGTTTCATGTCTAATCACAGTCTAAAAAGTTGTCTGATTTTTACCAAGATTACTACCTCTAAAACCCTCACTCTTGAGGTTGATTCAGCTGATTCTATTATGATTGTGAAGCAGAAGATCACTGGCATGGAGAATATTCTACCTGTCCAGCAGAGCATTGCGTTTAATGGACAGGCCTTGCCTTGTGTTTGTTGGTAAACAGGTTGAGAACAGTCTCACTTTGCTCGATTACAGCATTCGAAATGAGCCTGAGGGTGAAGTAGCAGCACTTTCTGGCTTGTCAGACGGCTTTTGTGTCACTGTTGCCCTACCTAGCATAACACCAACAAGGATACACACTAGCACAACAGCTGTGACTTTTATGTACATCACAAGAGCAACTGTTAGAAAGATTATACCTGCCACAGCAACTGGCACTAAAATGATGTAGAATACATCATTAGACTTGATCATACCAGCAGTCACCATGATAGCAAGGATGGTCACACAGACAAAGACTGCAGCCACAGCACTAGTGACCCAAGGGTGAGCGATGGAAAATGAAACAGCATTTTCAATATCTTTTCTGTAAATGGTAAAGCCAAAGTTAGCAAATAATGGCTTTTCTACAGCATGTTCCTGAGCAGCCATTTACATAGCTCACGTAATGTGACATCATGTACGCTTTGCACGAGTCCCATATCCGGTCGGGGTCAAATGTAAACTCCTAGAAACGACAAGTTTCTTTTGCACAAGTTGTTGCCATTCCTCACTATTA
This sequence comes from Haliclona indistincta, assembly GCA_964017065.1. NCBI lineage: Eukaryota > Metazoa > Porifera > Demospongiae > Haplosclerida > Chalinidae > Haliclona > Haliclona indistincta. The sequence goes on along the minus strand of OZ024788.1, from coordinate 3,818,329 downwards.
TGTAGACAGTAGCTATAGTGGCTGTCGCCAGTACGCACAAGCAAGCTGTGTTCATTTGCGTGCTTTGGAGAGCGATCATCTATGCATCAGGACCTTGCAAACAATTAGACAAGACAGTTTGTCCTTCGAAGTCTGCTGTATGTCAATGCACACATTCATGTAGCTGTTGGTGAGTATCAGAATCCTGGCCGTAGTAGAACTGGTATGGCTGTAAGGTGATGGGTGTCACTGGCTTGTGGAAAATGATAGCCCGAGCGATCGGTAAATCAGTAGAGTGACTGCAGTGCCGGACTGCTATTAAGAGTAGTGGAATTGACAGTAGCAACTGTATACATAACTGGAACATATTTTGAGTCCACCCACAAATACATGGTGTAGTTGCATTTTGAATAATTTCTTGTAAACTTAGCCACCAGATGCAATACTACAACAATGCACAAACTGATTTTTAACCCTCGGCGCATGCGCGAGGGTTACGGTACTTGCTCTGTCATTAACCCTCGGCGCATGCGCGAGGGTTACGGTACTTGGTTTGTCATTCATTAACCCTCGGCGCATGCGCGAGGGTTACGGTACTCAGTTTGTCATTCGTTCATTCTGTCCATCGAGCTACAGAGACCATCGCTCACTTCTGAAACTCGGTAAGGGTATGAACAGGCTTAGCACGACAATGGCTTGCAATCTGACTCGTGGATTTTGCTAAAGTGGTTTCGTTCTCGAGTTATGGCTGGCTCACCTTGACGGCCGTCTTTGACCTCTCTGACGACAAAAGCGCCCATAGTTGGCTACCTAGGTACTTGTAGATTCCATCTAAACCTTAGGACAGCTCTGGGGGTGCGTAGACATCTCAAGAAAAAGCCTATCAAAGCCAAGAGCAATGGCTACCAAGCTACTCGTGTTCACGGTCACGCCCACTTGACACACCTTGTCTCGGTTGTGGTCAGCACTTTGCTGTCTTCTGGTTAGCAGTGCAGTTTCAATAGCAAGCAGGTTGGCTTTAGCTGCAAAGCTCCTTCTGCAAACCATAACTAAGGAGCTAACTCTACAATGTGCAACACGCCGAGGGTTTCGTGAAATCTGTTCATTCGTTCATTCGTTCGTTCTGTCCATCGAGCTGCAGAGACCATCGCTCACTTCTGAAACTCGGTAAAGGTATAAACAGGCTTAGCATGGCAATGGCTTGCAATGTGACTCGTGGATTTTGCTAAAGTGCTTTCGTTCTCGAGTTATGTATGGCTGGCTCACCTTGACGGCCATCTTGGACCTCTCTGACGACAAACGTGCCCATAGTTGACTACCTAAGTACTTGTAGATTCCATCTAAACTTCAGGACAGCTCTGGGGGTGCGTAGACATGTCAAGAAAAAGCCTATCAAAGCCAAGAGCAATGGCTACGTACCTACTCGGTTCATGGTCACGCCCACTTGACACACCTTGTCCTTGTGGTCAGCACTTTGCTGTCTTCTGTTTACCAGTACAGTTTCAATAGCAAGCAGGTTGGCTTTAGCTGCAAAGCTCCTTCTGAAAGCCATAACTAGGAGCTAACTCTACAATGTGCAACACGCCAAGGGTTTGTGAAATCTTTTTTACAGAAGTAGTTTCAATATAGCTACAGCATATAAGCTAAGCAGGTTGGCACTAGCTGCAAACTCCTGCTGCAATCCTTAACTAGGGAGCTTAGTGCTAACTCTACAATATTTGCAAAACGCCGAGGGTTCGTGAAATTCGTTCATTCGTTCATTCTGTCTGTCCAATGAGCTGCAGAGACCATCGCTCACTTCTGAAACTCGGTAAAGGTACGAACAGGCTTAGCATGACAATGGCTTGCAATCTGACTCGTGGATTTTGCTAAAGTGCTTTCGTTCTCGAGTTATGTATGGCTGACTCACCTTGACGGCCGTCTTTGACCTCTCTGACGACAAAAGCGCCCATATTTGACTACCTAGGTACTTGTAGATTCCATCTAAACTGTAGGACAGCTCTGGGGGTGTGTAGACATCTCCAGAAAAAGCCTATCAAAGCCAAGAGCAATGGCTACCTACTCGTGTTCACGGTCACGTCCACTTGACACACCTTGTCCTTGTGGTCAGCACTTTGCTGTCTTCTGTTTACCAGTACAGTTTCAATAGTAAGCAGGTTGGCTTTAGCTGCAAGCCTGCAAAGCTCCTTCTGAAAGCCATAACTAGTTAGCAGTGCAGTTCAATAATTATAGCTACAGCCTATAAGCTAAGCTGCAGGTTGGCACTAGTGGTAAACTCCTGCTGCAATCCCCAACTATGGTCTATGGAGCGTATAGACGCCGAGGGTTTGTGAAATGCGTTCATTAAGATAGTATTATAGTATACTTTCAGTAAAACTGAGAAGACTAGACTAGAGCTCCACCTAATAATTTATTTATGATAATGAACCAGTACTAGCTAGAAAAATCTCAACAATTTTGCTGACGTTGCACATGTACATCAATGTTGATTTTCTCATTCATAAATAAACTTTTTTTCATAATTTTTGTTATTGATTACTTCTAAACTTTATCATGATCATGTGATGTCGTCACTGATGAGTGTTGCTGTTCTCGTCTCTGGTTTACTAACTCGTGTTCTTCTGTTTCTCTACTGACGATATCTTCATCATTGTTCACTACTTTCTGCTTGTTGATGGTCTGGGGCAGGCAAGCCACCATCACCATCACTACCAGCATGATGATACCAAATATGATAAAGATGAGATTGTAGTTCAGAGGAAAGCCGAGACCACTAGTCAGTGAGACAGAGTAGACACTACCAGCAAACACTGGAGCTACTGTCCTGCAGAGAGAAAACAAATAATTTTTTGATGGTGGGTTGGATTGCGTACTTACTGCCACCACAAAACATGTCTGGACATGGCAATTTAAACCTTAAAGCCATTCGCTGCGCAAAATAATTATGTGCATAAATTGCACACTGTGAATATCATATCGTTATGCGGCGACCACAACAGAGCTGTATGGGTGTGGAGCTCCTCTCGGTAAATGGCGGCTTTCTTGTGAACAGTTTCTTCGTCAAAGTTAGTGAACGTTATTATTATTATTATTATTATTATTTCTGGCTTTACAGCATTACAGCATAGTAGTGAGCAAAGTGAATGATATAATAGTTATGAATAATGCTGAGGGTCAGCCTCACGCAAAGTGAGACTGCCTGGTAAAGTTAGGAAGTAAAAAATTAGAAAAAGAAGTAATGCATTTAGAACAAGGACATGAAATGTGCCAAGAACAGGTGTAGTTTGTGTCAAAATATTCGACGAAATGAGTCCAAAAATAAGATTTGATTTGAGGAATAACGACTGATAAAGACTGGTTTAGAATATCGAAGACAGGAAGACGGTTCCATATCCGAGGTAGTCTTCTAAAATAAAAATGAGAGGAGAGAGTAGAGGAAGAACGAGAATGTCTAAGTTTATGGCTTGATGAAGAGCGCGTGTTTAACGAATCACAGAAACTGACATAGTCCATGATGTTAAATGCAGAAGAGGGAGAACGGAAAGATTTTAAGAAAAATATAATGTCACTTAGCTCTAAGACCATAGATAATGGTAAAAGATTCAAAGACAATAGTCTAGATTTGTAGTCTGAGCTAAAGTCGTTCAAAATATACTTTGTTGCTCTTCTTTGAATATTTTCAAGGAGAAGAATATCTTTGACAAGGTGTGGCCTCCATATCACGGAACAATACAGCAAATGTGACCTGACAAAGGAAAGGTACAATGACTTTTTAACGGCAACAGGGAGTTGGTTGCTAAAACTCCTGCGAACCAGGCCTAACATCTTGTATGCTTTGGATGTAATATAGTTAATATGGTCAGACCATGACAGAGAGCTGGAGATGAGCACACCGAGATCACGAGTGGATGAAACAAAAGGGATCTCAACACCACTGACAAAATGAGGAGGAGGGACTGAACCACAAGGGAAGCTCAACATAGCACTTTTGGCAACGTTAAAGGCTAGTCTATTAGTAAGACTCCAAAGAGAAAGTGAGTCTAGGTCAAGTTGAAGATCAAGAACAGAGGTAGAAGAGATATTAGATGCATCAGTGTATACAGAACTAAGACATTTGGTGTCATCTGCAAAAAGTAGAGGCAGCACATGGTCAATGTGATCAGGCAAATCATTGATGTAAATCAGAAATAAGAGTGGCCCAAGAATGCTACCTTGAGGCACACCGGAAGTCACAGGAAGAAGATCTGAGTGATGACCATTGACAGAAACAAATTGACGTCTATCTTCAAGGTAAGCCTCAAACCAGCTGAACAGTAGGCCATCAATACCTAAAGAATGGAGCTTGCACAGAAGGATGTTGTGGTCAACAGAATCAAAAGCCTTCCTGAATACTCAGCGGACGTTATGACCTTGTTTTCCCGGTTGTACGAAATCGTGGGCAATGCATAAGGGTAAAAAGCTTGTCAGAAAAGTTGAGTTATGGCTCGAAGAAGACGAGTAGTCGCCTGGATTATTTACATACGGACTCATTTCTCTGTGCTAGCTTACCAGGACACCTACAGACTCTTAATGGCACTCTGCTGGATCGGATGGTGGGATTTGTTTACGTTTCTTTGCTAAGGCTGAGACCAAAGTTGACGCAGAAACTCAGAAAATATTATTGATGATGCGCGTTTTGGTTGCTGCCACCAATCTACTTTGTATAATATATCATTAGAATTACTGTCTTTGGCGTCTCAATTAATCATCTTCACAACGTTGCATCATGACACAGTGTTTGTATAATTATTATTTTTGTAGAAAAACTCATGAATAATTACTGAGAAAAGGGTACCCGCCACTTTAATTGGGAAATATCCACAAAATAAATTAAACACAGCAAATATTTTTTATGGCTATACCCAAACCGCTAAATCATAGCTCAAACTACTTGGTCTACCGTATAGCAATAAATTTTTCGAGAGAAGAAATTTTTTGAGAGAAAAATAAAATTTGAAAATGCACAAAAACGAGACATTTGCTGGACATTGCCGTAAAATTTTTCACGAACAGAATCGGTAATTCATCAAAAATATTTTCCTACAATACAATAACTGTCATTTTTGTTTATTATAAATACCTATCTCTGAGTCACCTGAACAATGCAGTGAGTGTGGTCCCTAGTCCATTGACTGCTCCGAGCTTATCAAACGTGACAGAGTTATTGATAAAGAGGAAGAGAGATCCAAAACAAATAGTTCCTGACAACCGTAGCATCATCAGAACAATGATCAAGAAAGACCATAACAGATACACACTGGAGAGAGAGGAGGGAGGGAGAGAGAGAGAGAGAGAGAGAGAGAGAGAGAGAGAGAGAGAGGAGGGAGGGAGGGAGGGAGGGAGGGAGGGAGGGAGGGAGGGAGGGAGGGAGGGAGGGAGGGAGAGAGGGAGGGAGGGAGGGAGAAGGGAGGAAGGGAGAGAGAGAGAGGGGAGGGAAGGAGAGAGAGAGAGATAGAGGAGAATGACATAAAATCAAAAGTGAAGTGATTCTGAAGTTTGCGGAGGGCTCACTTTTCAAAGTAGTGCAGACTGGGTGTGAGAACTATAAAGAACAATAGCACGACAGCACCACATTGAAATGTGTTGATAGAACCAATGAGTTTCTCAAACTATGGGGAAAAGGCTTGACATAAAAGTATTGCCCCGAGCACTTACTAGTGGAAATATGAAGAATGAAAACGGCAGCAGAAGACCTCCAATGACACTGAGAGATATTCCAATCTGACCGAGACTAAACCCAAGACCACCTTTGCATAGCAGATGATGACAACAACAAAAGCACACAGACACATAATCATTATATGCTGTACACCTCACCATGATATCTATCAGTAGCACACCAGAGTGGATACACCTCATCAAATGCGATAATCACAGACGAGAAGGCGCAATATGATAACACAGACAATCTAGTGGTTCTGTCACTGTGATGAGAAAAATGGCACTGTGAAGCAGTGAAGCATACAAATTCGGCTACATATATTTGGTTTATCACTAATAAATAATTTTGGAGGATAAAGGACATGTTGTATATACTGTACTTCTTCCGAAAAAATCTGGCACCTTTTATTTTTTGCCACACTATTGCCGAAATGCGAGCTAAACCTCGGCAAGACCTCTAATTCTTCAGCACTTCAGGAACTTGTATTCCACTACAATTGACTCTAAACATCGGGCAAGCAAATTCAAAATTATTTTTTGTACGCTGAATTATAAAAATACAGGCTTCCTTCGGTCTATTATGAGAATGTCCTTTATCAATGGTTCCTTTATCAACACTACATGTATGACATTAGAATAACTGTACCTCATGAAAAACTTGAGGTCCTTCAGTGATTTGATAAAGCCAGAGCGAAGGCTTTTTGCCATCTTCATCAGCCGGGATCTTACTCTGCTAGCACTGGTATGAGTCTTGTCACCGTCTCCACCCAATAGAGTATCTTGATCAGAGTCATCACCGATTCTATCTAACTCAATTTCAGTCATCACTTGATCTTGCTCATCTGTTCTCTGAACCATTAAATTAGACAATTTCTTGTTAGTTCTTTCACTATCACCGTATAGCCCCACATCAGTCAGATGTACTCTTGAGTCTATAGATACTGATATTGTCACATCTCTGTCGTAATCATTAATAAGTCTTTCACGTTCAATGTCCCTGTTCGCTTCACTCTTCTTGGTTGACACCATATTGTCACCATTGCCTGGGTCATCATGATCTGATACAAGTGTCTCTGTATTCTCATCAGTTTGTGAGTCGGTTGATGGTCTATCATGTTCAACAGCTGCAGTGGTTTTATTCCTATGATCAAGGAATACAGCAAGATAGGAAACCATGACAATAATGACTAAAGTACGACAATATTCATGCTCTGTGACATTGCACATCAATCTTTAAGGTTATGGGATACTGATGCGATGGGTGTGGCTGTGATGGGTGTGGCTGTGGAGGAGCTTGCTCTACGTACTGATACTTGGAATTCTTTTAGAGCAATAATCTAAGCTGTTCCTAATGCTGTTCGGGTGCTAAGGCAGGCCCAAAATCGTAACCAGCTTGACAACTATAAGCTTGGAGGTACATAGTAACAGTACAGATTGCAGATTGACGAGAGTTTTTGAATTGCTTTTTCCTGAAGTGATAAACTAGCTAAACATTGCATCTCCAACACCATGCAAATCCATGTACACATCCCTACGTAGCTCAAAGAGACAAAGACGAAGAGAGATGTCAAAAAACCTCTAATCAATCCCTCCGAAAGGCCTTTCTTTACCATGCAGACCAAGCGGCATCCTTTGCATTTTCTTCAAGAAGCTTATTTTTGCTTACAACACAAAACGTAAAGAAAATACATTGATAAACTGCAAACAGCTGACAGCATACCTGCCACAGTATTCCGTAATCTTAAGGGACTACACGTCGAACATCAGAATGACGAAAATTTCAGTTTCTTCGGGCAAACAAAGCGTGGTCAAAGACAGTTATCATCAAAGAAACTCACAAATCTGCTTGTGGGCGGAGCAAACACTGTAGAAAGAGTAAAAATTTTATTCAATGAGCGGACAAGCCACGCCCACCAAAATGGATTTGTGAACTGAATGGCTCGTGGTGAGCAAACGTATGCATGCGTTTTTGCGTAAAGTGTTCAGTCTGTCAGTCACAAGGCCGCGAATATTTAATTAGTTTCGTGGTTTGCACAAGAATTGAGCTACAGAGGTCAGCTAAGAACGCAGCAAGGTCATTTGTGGCGCCAGAGGTAGGCAAGGTTCACCCGCTTCGCTTGCCCGCCCTCCCCCCTCCCACCCACCCTGGTTGCTACCTTTAAATTAAAGAAAAACTATGTCGTAAAACATTTGGGTCCCTCGGCCCTCTAGCTCCACCCTAGGACCGCCCAGCAGTTGGTAAGGTCGCTGTGAAGTACTAGATGGTGAGGCAGAAAAAACAGCACACAAATCGAGCCGTTTCTATAGTTCGCCGTGTAGTCCCTTAAAGCATTTCAGCTTGTGGTAAATGTGTTAACCACGGTTCTCTACTCACTTGTTGTGTCCTAGTGTCTCTGGCATGATCACAATAACAATGACAGCAGATACTGCAAACAACACACCACTCACAATACAGGGCAGAGAGTAGGGAAATGTAGTGATGAAGGAGTTAACAACTGGATCTACAATAATGATGCAACCTCATTAGAAAATTTCAGCATAGTTGAATCATAGAACTGTAGTGATTATGATATCTAACTCAATCCGCTCACACACACACACACACACACACACACACACACACACACACACACACACTCTGTTTCATGCATGTCTCACCTGTTATAGTTAGGTTGTATTGTCCCACAGGGTCAGCTATAGCTCCTGACAGTGCTGGTCCTATCACTAGTCCAGTACCAAATGCTGATGTGAGTACTGTCATCCCAAATGCCTGATTAGTGTTGTCAGACGATTCTGACAGAGAATCTTAGGAAGACAGCCAAAGCAAATGAGTTGCTGAACCCAAATGCTACAGAGGCTGACCCAGTTAGTATAGCACTGACCACCAGCACAGGTTTGCGTCCCTTGGAGTCGGCAATGGAGCCCCAAATATAACTGAGAAGAGGATAACAGCACATGAATGAGTGAAGCTTGTAAAGCTAGAAGGAGGTAACACTGACTCACTTTGATACGAAGTGTCCAAAGAATAATGACGAACCAATAATAACACTAAACACAAAAGTAACGGTAATTATCACATTCCTATGGACCTCAGATTAAAAAACCAACATCGATTTTGACAAAAACACCAACCACTATTGAAGCTCTGTCAACAACAATCTGCTTTCTACGTCCATATACTCATCTCATACTGCTAGACTACGTAGCTGTATCCTCGGGGAGGAGGAACCTGACCATGGACGTGGAGGAAGGGAATGATTGAGTAGGTCGTGGAGAACTGAGGGAAAAAACACACGCACGCACTCATGCACACGCATACACAGATTTTTGCTTTTGTGTGTAAGATAGAGAGTGAAAGAGATGAATGGCAGACAGATTTTGCGAGAGCTATAGAGTAAGAGACAGATGAAAATACAGAGATAGAAACATTGAGAGGGACTAAAACAAAGACAATGAGAGAGAGAGAGGGGAGAGAGGAGAGGGAGAGAGAGCGATAATTTAACTCTTTGATGGCTACGGATTCCATGATGACAAGTACTCTAACCACTATCCATGCCGCCCTAGCTGACAACCCATGTCAAGTGACTCAAGTCAACAGAAACTATTAGATCAAGGCTCAGCTATAGGTGAAGCCATCTGCTATAGGCATGGACAGTTCGGGCCACCAATCACATAATTAACTTCATGTATGCATGATAGTGTCTAGCGTGCAGTAGCCATCAATTCATTTTAGTCAACTGCTGTCCAAGTAGTGACTTTGTTGCTGGTTTGTGGTTTAGCTATTGGGTATTACATCAACACAGCACTGCAAGCATAGAATGCAAGACCAATAGGAAGCAGCATCCCTGCGACACACAAAAATGCTATAGCAACTGGTTATTAAGAGAGAGAGAGAGAGAGAGAGAGAGAGAGAGAGAGAGACCGGGATAAGACAGTCATGCTAGTGACGACACAAATATTGACATACACAACCTTAACCTTGCATAATGACCTACACAACAAATTGCTTAACCCTCTAATGCCTACACATCGACTAGGCATCTATTCACATTGTATGACGCTCTGTGCAGTATCATGCATATGATGTACATAGTACATGCAAGCATTGCATTTTGACATTGGGGAGGTCTGAATTACTTTATTATCTATGCAGGCACGTACACACACAATACACCAAGGCAAACACTGTAGGAGTTTCTGGGCTACTGCGCTTCTCTCTGCTTTCTATCACTCCAAGCTGCTTATAGATAATCACGCACGCACATGTTCACTATGCTCAATGAGTTCAATGATATTCATAACACAATCAATCAGTCAATAAATAATGATAATCACAATAATTGTCTACATCATCCCCGGGTTGACCCAAGGTCAATGATACAATACAACACAATAATAATTAGTTCAGCAAATCAGGGTTCACTTAGTCAATGTCACAAGAACTAGTCGTGTAGGTCTAGAGCTAACACCTTCAGAGTCTCACTTGCTCTCCTTGCCGCTGTACGCATAGGTCGGCGTCTTGGTGGCATTATCGATTGATTCTCAAACTCATCTTCACTTGGTGGTTCATTTTCACTTGGTGGTTCGTCTTCACTTGGTGGTTCGTCTTCTTCATTTTGTTTATTATTGACAATAGCAGATGCATCCTGATAGGTGTCCTTGGACTTGATTTCCAGGGGATACAAAAGTTGTACTCTGTTAAAACGGGGGTGTTGTGGTGACACTCCATGTTGTGTAGGTACTCGTTTAAAATCGTTGATTCTGAATTTTAAACGAGTATCTACACAACATGGAGTGTCACCACAACACCCCTGTTTTATACTGGTCTCCTAAGCTGAGTAGACTGATCACCTCTTGCTGCGACCTTTAATAGAGCGCCTCTTGCAACTCCATCCTTCCCTTTAATAACTTCTTGGATCCTTCCCAATTTACAGAAACTTCGTGGGATTTTATCGTCTTTGATAATCACGACTTCACCAACTGCTATGTGTGCCAGCTGAGATGGTCTTCCAGCTGCGTATTGATGGTGTTTTCGCAATTCACTGAGATACTCGGATCTCCATCTGCTCCAAAAGTGATTTATTACACCATTGAGATGTTTCAATCCTCTGGACAGTTGATTAGAGTTGACTTCAAAGTCCTCGTCTTCCATATCATGATCGCCGATGAATAGATGATCAGGTAAACTGAGTAGTCGGCGTCCAACAATCAAGTGGGACGGTGTGAGAGGTTCTTCTCTGTCGTCTGCTGAAACGTATGATAGTGGCCTTGAGTTTATCACTCCTTCTATTTCCACAAGGGCGGTCAGTAGCTCTTCATACGAAAATGAGGCACGTCCTAGCATCTTGCGAAGGCAGCGCTTGGTGGACTTCACCATTCGTTGGTATACTCCTCCCCACCAGGGTGCGCGTTCAATAATGAATATCCACTGGCATCCTTGTTGGGCTAGGTAGTTCTCTACGGTCATGTCCTTGAAGATTGTCTTGAGTAGATTGGCAGTGGATTTAAACGTTTTCCCGTTGTCAGAAAGGAACTTGTATGGCAGACCTCGTCTGGCTACAAATCGCTTTAGGCAACACACGAATGTTCCTGTAAGCATGTCAGACACAACATCTAGATGAACAGCACGAGTTACCAAACACGTGAAGAGGACAATCCATACCTTATTGCTGGAGGAATATCGGTTACGGACAAACAGAGGACCTGCAAAATCGACCCCTGTATTAGTGAAGGCTGGATTTGTGTCACTCTAAATTCAGGCAAGGGAGGGGGTGGTGGATCGCCATATGGTGCTCCCTCATGCTTCTTGCAGGTTGTACAGCGGTGAATTATGCTCTTGACTAGTGATCGGCCCTTCACAATCCAGAATCTAGATCGAATTTCAGGGAGCGTTTCCTTGGCACCATCATGAAGAACTCGAATGTGAGCTTCTTGGACGACAAGAGAAGTGAAGTGGTGTTTGCGTGGTAACAAGAGTGGATATTTTGTGCCGTAGGGAATTTCTGCGTTCTGCAGTCGACCGCCACACCTCAGTAGTCCTTCATCATCATGGAACAAACCTAGTTGTTTTTGTAGGCGTTTGAATTCCTTCTCTTCGAGTGATTCACTCTGAGCTTGACGAATCCATACCTTTTCCGCATTCACAATCTCTAGCGATGTCAGAGTTGTTTGATTGCTTGCAGTGGCAGATCTCTTGGAGCGGAAATATTTGGCAGCTCTGATGACATAGGCGGTCACTCGCAAGAGTCGCTTCAGGGTACTATATTCTTGACAGGGTATCAAGTTACCGATATTATCCTTTGTGGTGATGGCTGTGGTAAGCGTATGTGCGTCACATCTCTTTTCTTCAACTTCACATGCCCTTGGCATCTCATGGTCGTCAACGTCAGTAGGTGTTTGGAGATCACACAACCATTCTGGTCCATGTATCCACAACTTGCTGTTGCATAGCTGTTCAGGGTTGACTCCGCGTGATGGTAGATCTGCAGGATTCTCAGTTCCTGGGCAATGGTGCCAGTTCTCAATGATGCTTCTGATTTGGGTCACTCTATTGTGCACAAAAGGCTTCCACTCTTTTCCAATACCTTTGATCCAGTACAAAGCTACTTCCGAATCTCCATAGCAGCAAGGTGTACCGAGGTTTAGCTCAGGCTTCAATGCTCTCTGTACGCTTGAGATCAATCTGCTCAACAGCAACGCTGACAATAACTCAAGTCGTGGAATAGAAATCTCTTTAAGAGGAGCTACTCTTGTTTTGCAAGCAACGAACTGGACATCAGCAGTGGATGAGTTGGTTTGGATAGAGAGATAGACAACAGCGGCATATGCTGACTTGGAGGCGTCACAGAATCCGATGAGTGAGCAAGCTGTATCTGGATGGAGACTGGCTGAATAACATCTCGGGACAGTAAGTGTTAGTGATCGAGTCAAACAAGATAACAGTGCGTGCCACTTCAGTTGCAAATTGTGTGGAAGTGGGTCATCCCAGTTGATCCCTTCTCGGCACAGGTCCTGAAGGAAAATTTTGAATCTTATCACAACTGGTGCAGCGAACCCAATCGGATCATAATATCCAGATATGACCTTGACTACACATCTCTTGGTGAGCTCTGCTTCTGGGACGCCTGCTAGGAAATGACTAAAGTTCAAAACAAAGACGTCTTGTGTCGAATTCCACAGAACACCAAGAACCTTGACTTCTTCGGCATCTGCGTGACTCATTGGTTGAGCTGTCTGGGTTGGTGGCTTGTCTGGCAAGGTTCTTCCCTGATGTGTCAGTCTGGTTAGTTCTTCAGACTTGTCAATCTGTGCTTGTAAGACACTTGAGTTGGTTTAAAACTTTCGCAAGTTGAATCCTCCTTCGCGAAAAATTTTCTTTGATTCTCGATACATCTTGAAAGCGTCTTCAGTTTCAGTTCCTGATAAAATATCATCAACATAAGCTGAACGAATTAGCTTGCGAACAAGATCGTCGTTGCATTGCATGTTTTGTTCGAGATGATGCCTTACCGTTCCGTTCAAGAGGAATGGACTAGATGAAACTCCGAATACTACTCGCGTAAACCTGTAGGCTCTGATGATTGGTTGATCCTTGGTGGCATCATCAGTCCATAGAAACCTCAAGGCATCACGATCACTTTCGTCAATTGATATCATCAAAAATGCCTTCTCTAAGTCAGCTATAAGGGCTGTCTTGTGAACTCTGAATCGCAAAAGGATATCGAAAATCAATTGATCAAATTTAGGACCCTTAAAGAGACAATCATTCAGTGAAGAATGACCAGGTGATTTGGCTGAGGCATAAAAAACTATGCGGACCTTTGTTGTCGACTTGTCTTGTCGTATGACTGGGTGATGTGGGAGATAATGAATGTGATTCGGGGCAGACTCATGTGTTGGCACCAGCTCAATTATTTCTTGTTTTAGCTGATCTTCCATGATCCGGTGGTACTCACTTAAGATGACAGGATCACGCTTCAGGCGTCGCAACAAGCTCTGGAGTCTGGTTGAACTTAACTGGTAGTTGTCTGGTAGACTGTCATGCGTCTCTTTCCATGGGAGTGGTACTTTGTACCTACCGTTCTCAAATTTAATAACTTCAGCGAGATTGTCATACAATGACCTCTCTTCAATTGAGATACCCATGGTCTCAAGATCCCAAAATGCCTGGAGTTGCCTGTCTTGTACGTGCAGTACGTGGGTGACAAGGTTAGTTGACCTGTGATAGGGTTCGACAGAATCTGATGGACCTGAGAGCACCCAGCCTAGTTTGGTGAAAATAGCTGTTGGTCCGTGTGGTCCTCGACGCAATTTGTTTGTCACGATCTTTCAATATACGTCTGCTCCAATTAGAACATCCACTGGGAGAGATACACTAGTACTGCAAGTGGGATCGGCCAGTTGCAGGCCAATAATGTGTTTGTGTTTCTTGCTGCATATAGAGAGAGGCTGTACGGCGAGTGGTTCACAGATCTTAGGAACAACGTACAGTTTGAGGCTCATGACTGAGCTGTCCTGTAATTGCAGACCGACCTCAACCATGGGACAAGAGATTCTGTTACCTGCGGAACCGAAGGTTGCAATGGTGGGTGTATGCTCTTCGCAAGCGTCGATACCTAACTTCTCACGAGCTCGTTCGCTAATGTATGACTTCTGGCTACCAGAGTCTAGAAGCAAGCGGACCTCAAGGATTTCTGTTGTTTCAGGGTTCTGTATGATAGACTTAGCTGTCTGGAGAAATACGACTTGAGAACTGCTAGAACAAACCGTGGTGGTAGTGTGTTCAGGGTTGAAAGGAGGTGCACCGGGGTTGAGCTCTGGGTTAGGTGAAGGTAGCACGTTCTTGTCAGTGTGTGCGCCGGTATCCTTGTTCCTTGGGATGGCGTGTTGACCAGTCTTGTCACATATGCTAAGATGGTGACGTCCTCCACAAGTGGCACATCGTAGTTTGGATCTGCAATCTCTCCCCAAATGGCATCTTGTCAAGCAATTGAAGCACATTCCTGACCTTCTTAATGACTGCTTTCGTGTCTCAAGAGCTGGTACTAATTGACACAGATGTGGTTGATGGTTCTGGCGGCAATAACAACAGGTATTAGTAGGTGTGCCTCCAATTACAAACGAATTTGTAGGGCGGTTGTTTTCACGAGAGGGAGGAGGTTCTCGGTGTGGCTGTGCTGATCTCTCACGAGCCTTTAGTTCATCTTCCAGCGCGGTCATCACCTCATCTAGTTTCCATTCGTCCTCTGGTACCTTGCGACTAATTATTAGCCGAATTTCAGCAGGCAGTTTCTTGGTTAGTAACGGTAATAGCAAACTTCCGTAAGAGTCGGCAGTAATTCCAAGGGACTTGAGACTACGCACATGCGACTCTACCTGGTCATAGAGATGCCTTAAAGCTGAAACGTTATGACCTGAACTAACTGGCTCTATAGACTGACAAGAATGTTCATGTGTCTAGATATTATTAGCTGCTTATTTCCAAACCGCTTTTCTAAGATGGTGAGTGCCTCGCGATAGTTTGCGGACGAAAGTGTTAGGCCAGCAATGGCTTCTCGTGCCGTTCTGTGAAGCGATGACTTCAAGTATGTGAACTTGTCAATATCAGATAACGATGCGTTTCTGTGAATGGTGGCATCAAACGCATCCCAGAATGTGGCCCATTTGGTTATATCACCATCAAAAGAAGGAGGCTGTAGTTTGGGCAATCGTGTGTTGTTTGAGGTTGGTGCTAGTGCAGTGGCTGTACCTGATGCCGCAGGTGGAGCGCTCGCGCTGTGCCTTGCCTGCTCATCTATCTTCATTATAGTAGCGTGAATAGACATTTTAAAGGCATCAGCGGTCTCAATGTCGGTCGCGAGTTCTGTCTCATCTTCGATGAGTTCAAATATCTCCTCGTCAAGCTTGCTCAATGCATCAAGTTTCTCACGGAGGCTGATTTTTAGCGTCGCTAGCTTTGTTAAATCTAACGGGCTTCCTGGCGTGGCTGCAGCTATCGTATCATCCACGTCTTTGATACGCCTAGTTACTGCTGCCTTATGTCCACCTCTAACTCTTGATTTTTTCGCTCGTTCAGAGGACATTGACAATCTTTCATGTGCACGTGGTCAGCAACTCGAGTGTGTCACAGGCAGTGGCGGATCCAGGGGTGGGCCAGGTAGGGCCTGGCCCACCCAAACTAGCCCACCTAAAATTTTAAAGTTTTAACTATAGTGCAAAATTCTTTCCGTTCTGAGCAGAGTTCTCACTACTGACTAGCGCGCTCGCTGCGCTGTATAACCTTCTAGCTCGACTATCGCGTTGAAGCGTGTCAGAGTCAATTATTTACGCCTCTCATGAATATTAATTAGCTAAAATTTTTCGCCGGCGCTTCGCGCCGCACATTGGCCCACCCGATCTACTTTTTCTGGATCCGCCACTGGTCACAGGTGTGTAACTATGTAATTCCTCACCAATTTGTATCTGTATCCGTGTCCTAACAAGGGATCTCAATTTCGAATCCTTCAGTGGCTAGCTGTATAGCTCCTTCCGAGGTTCCAACGGTTAGAAACAAAATGGCGGATCGGGTCAGTAGATTGAAGTCCAGTAGTTCGTCTCAGTGTTCGTGGAATGCTTACGTGTTGTTAACATCCGGTTCGGGTAGGACCATGTAAGAGTTTCTGGACTACTGCGCTTCTCTCTGCTTTCTATTACTCCAAGCTGCTTAGATAATCACGCACGCACGCACACTCAATGAGTTCAATGATATTCATTCATAACACAATCAATCAATGAATAATGATAATCACAATAATTGTCTACATGGTCATTGTGGTCGGGGGAGTACCTACTAGTTATGAAGCAATTGGGCTAGAGCTTGATGTTCCACAGTGTGTCAGTAATCTCCAAAGTGTTACTGTTTCTCATTCCGAAAACTGTGTGACAGGGTATGTGATTACTCAGAAGAGGCGTGGGAGGAATGGATGAAAAAATTTACATGTCATAGTGTTAGTGTCGACTCTGTTATGGAACTTTTTCCGATAAGCATGTGCCCATATCTGCATTGGAGAAAGAAAATTTAAATTAATAACTTTGACCAAGACTTTATAGTGCTGCACATGTGAAATATGCAGTTATACATTAGAAACCTAGCATAATAATGGATACTTCTTTAATCAATGATACAAACCATAGTAGCTACATGACGGTGTGCCTATGCAATTTACATAACATTCTTACTTGATGACATGACATCCATTCAGAATTCATGTACACTTGAAGCTTTTTGTTTCCAACATACCAGGGTTGACTCTCATTGCCTCGCCATTTCTCATCCAACTAGAATGAACACAATAATATTATTATTGTGATACATAGTAATAATTATAATGTATAGACATGTAAAACAGAGTGGTACAATGTACCTGTAATTGTATATGCAAAGTCTTTTAAGTATCTCAGAACAGACTCCTTATCAGAATGTTAAACTTCATAAGCACCTTTATTGACCCAACGTTCACATGCTTGTGCTCTCTGAAAGTTGCAGAGCAATCGGAAACAGGACGGAAATAGACTCCCAATAGCACCTAGCTCGACACTACTATTATCTGTCATAAAGAACTATGGAGACCAATTGCTATTCCACTCTTTTACAATCCGTAGACCCTCTGAGACAAGCATAGTTACAACCCTTCCACTCCCAATAGATGTTTTCATAGTGGCAAAGAAGCAAGAGAAGCCATATTAAATTTTGGTAGTACGATAGATGTTGTCCATCATAGTAATCACTAGTCTCATCCCCAGACCATGCACTCTCCCTTCTGCTATGCTTGGGAGGGTCTGGTTAAATGAAGGCAAATTCCTGGTTCAATGACGTAATTGTCACGCGCGAAATCATGTGCACAACAATTAGCTACCTGGTCTTCCATCAAGCTTCAAAGGACACACAACTATAACTATAATGCTAGATTTACTGTTATGAAGCAAGTTGAAGATACTTGGTAGGACTAGGTAACAAAGAGACTTCTCAGCGCCTGTAGGAAGAGAAACAAAACTGCTACGAAATTGACCACGACTTCTTGCTACTCAGCCAACAAACATGAATATCCAAGCTGTTCAGCGCTCTTCGATATTGATTCCATGATAGCGGTAAGCCATGATCAATGTCGCATGCAGGTCATGTGAATTTTGGGAAATACTGCGATCTGATTGGTATTTCACAATTCTGAGAATGAAACATCACAGAACCAGGAATTTGCCTTAATTTAACCAGACCCTCTCCCAAGCATAGCGGAAGGGGTGTGGTCTGGGGACGAGACTAAGTAATCAAAATACCCTGTCAAACAGTTCAGAGTGAGAAACAGTAACACTTTGGAGATCACTACTGACACACTGGGGAAGATCAAGCTCTAGCCCAATTGCTTCATAACTAGTAGGTACTCCCCGACCACAATGACCATGAGTTAGGCGGCAAGTACTCACAGAGACACGTACCTCTCTCAAAGCAATCTTGACAAGATGTTGCCTTCTCTCCCTTGTGAGACATTTTCAATCGACAATATTCTGTACTCCTCTTTCTTTTCAGGCAACCAGTGATCTACCCAGCAGTTAGAGTATAGCTCAATGTTATTGACCAATCAGATTTACTAGATCCGAGGATCTATTTGCTGTAGAGACCATCCGCGAACGGATAGAGTCCATCCGCGAACGGATAGAGTCCATCCGCGAACAGATAGAGTCCTTCCGCGAACAGATAGACCATAGTTTGCTTAGTGAGAGTGCATTCATAACAAGCCATACAAATTGTTATTGCAAGAACACGTGATGTGAGGCTTGTACACGTGTGAGCGTGAGTGAGTTCCAGAAACTAACTTTTTGTTGCGTCAGAAAGCCACTAGCAGACGCTAAAGCGATGGCGGAAGGACGGTAGGAGACGAGACAGAGTACCAGCAAGGTGTAACAAGACACGGGATCTACGCGGACCCTCGCGTCGCCATAGAACCCTCGCGCTACGCGCTCTGGTTCTATATGGCTTCCTCGGGTTTCTATACCGCGTAGATCCCTTGGCCTCGGTCTCTAACCTATACTTGTATTCCTATTTAGATTATTATTATAATTTATTATGCCACGCGGTAGACGTGGCATATTTAGGGTTGGGCTGAAAACAAGATGGCGGCTACACTTAGGCTAAACGCAATAATTCACGTATATCTTGGCTTTTGACAACATCAGGAGTATTTTAACTACCTAGGGGCTATCCTAAGAGGTAAGCGCTTACAATGATAAAGACTATAAGGCCAATTGCTATGGGCATGAAAAGATGGCGTCTCGCCTGGAGGCACTAAGTACGGCACTGCCATATCTTTGCCGTACGGGCGTTTCAAGCTAATCGAACGTTCTGAAGCTCTTTTTACGATTTGTGCGATTATAAAGAGACCTTCAGAAGCAAAAGAAACCAGGTCTAAGGTGGTAAACCAGAGTTCACGTGGTCACCCGTTTGTTCACTTCTTTCTTCTTCTTCTCCAGCCAGCCTAGGGCCGTGGCGAGTGAGCTATTCAAGACAAAACCTACACAGAAACTACACTAGTCGTTGTGAGCAGTGCACCTGATATCTATTTAAGCCTAAAACACTAGCAGAAGCGAGTATTTCCAGGAAAACAGCGATTTTTGGTCCATAACAGACTCCATTCCATAATTCTGTTTGAACTCCGTTACTAGGTTACGCCTACTCGCGCACGCCCGTGTATGTAATAATTCTAATAGAGGCCTTGCACCGGAAGTAAATTTAGAGGTGTGTCTATAGCAACGGTTGCTATCCGCCATCTTTGACGGCAAGCCGCGGTTTGTTAGCGCTAGTGCAAATGAATATGCAACGAAAATCAGAGTACTTCGCTAACCTCGCTGTTGATTCTCAGAGAAGATATGAATCAAAAGTGATTTCTAGTGGCCTCAACATTGATCCTTATGCGATCGACGACAGCCAGTGGACAGAAGCGCCAGCCGCTGTTCCTGCTGTGCAGTGGAGCGATATGATGATCTATATGATAGCTACTCCTAGTCCCTATACCCGTGAAGAGATCAAAGTAAGAATATGCAACTGATTATTTGTTAAATTCGACGCTGAATGTAGGCTTGGAAGGGAATGCTTGACGGCGATAGCTTTCTAAAGGCAGGATGGGTCCACAACTTGAGACTTCACCAGTTCTCCATTACTAAGATTTTTGATCATGGGAAAGGTACACAATGCATAATAAATTTATAATAAACAACTACAGATTCAAGTTCTGCAGAACAAGGCACTAATGGCGATGAAGATATGTCAAAGCTTTGGTGCTACTGTAATGAACCAAGCTATGGTGAAATGATACACTGTGACAACGATAAGTGTACTATCGTATGGTTTCACTTTGATTGTTTGAGTATCAGGTGCCCTCCCAAAGGGAAGTGGTATTGCCCTTCCTGTCGTAAGCTACCTAAGTTTTGTAAAAAGAAGTGATTTTCATCAATAAAGTTAATGAATATTAACTGTAATAATGCATGATTGTATAATAGTCATTGTAAATAAAGAAGTTGAGCATATACTATTCTTGTGTAACAACAGACGGACAGAGGTTTACAAATGCACAACAGACCTTGACCATCTTATCAACAGTAGCTAGATTGTCTTTACTGTCTGGTATTAAAGCAATAGGGAGAATACTTTGAAGGATAGTATACTTTTGCTTCAGCACTCCAATGACACGTTCGACATGAATTCGTTCCATTGATAACTCTCTACTCCAATCAACTTCAACTCTTTGTAGTTGCTTCTTGCCTTTGGTAAATGGTGGTGTTTTTATTTCAGCCATTGCCATTCTAGCATATTCATCACAAGTGAATCCCCTGTCAGCTAAGATGATGTCTCCTATACACATAAAACAAGAGTTGTTTTAGCACCATGCATGCATGTTTAAACTACTTACCAGGAAGAAGATGTTTTAGGAGAGATGACTGCTCAACTATATCTTTATCAGACATCCGTCCACCAACGCAATTCGATATATATGATATTGTGCCTTGTGGTGTTATTCCGATCAGAAATTTGACAGTTGAGTGGTGCTTGTAGTTGCTCCAAACTTGAGCACGAGCAAGCAAGTCGGATGGACGCTCTATAAAGATCTCAGTACAATCTATAATAACACAACACCGTTTAAAAAATTTGCGAAATGACATAGGCATTGTAAGACGCAGGGTCTCTCTATCAGGCCACTTTATCAAATGGGCTGTCTTGGCAAAAGCAACATCCAATACTCGATGAAAATTTCTTGAAACAGTAGATGGATGAACTCCAAATCGATATGCTATGTCTTCATCGAACAAATTAAGGCGGATCTTTAGGAAGAACATTAATAGCATGGACATCTTTGATAGTTTACGACTTTCATTAAGTGCTGGCACGATCAGGTTGAAGAGAGCAGTGAAGACACACCACTCTGGTATTCCTGTTATGAGAGAAAAAAAATAACAAAAATAATAAAATAATTTATTATTATAACAATTAAGATTTACCAGTGTAAAACTTGAGTTTCTGCTCATCGTTCTTTAGCGATTCGACACTAAAAGATGCTCTTTCAACTTGCTGCTTGGCCTTTGATGTTTCGGTTCGTAGGCACTGATTGTCTTCTCTCAGTTGCTGTAACTCTGCATGCATTCTGGCTAATTCAAAAGCATCAACATCTGTTTGACAAGCAACGTCAATCGAATCTACTGTATCAGTCTGACAGGCAACGCCTGTCTCTGTGTCTTCATCTTCTACGGTAGTAGTGCAATCCACTGTGCTGACTTTTCTCCTTTTGTTTCGTACCTGCAGTCTAGTGTAACGTTCCTGATCTGGGGCTTGGCTCCGCTCATAGCCCAACTTCAAACTAGGTACCCAGTCAGGATTGTTGCAGTCATACAACTGAGCTGGCTTTCCTATACAAAAAAATAATTCATACATGATATGCATGCTTAACCCTTTAACCCCTATTGTCGCCTTTTGGCGACATACATACTTCAGACACCATAACTTTATGAAAAAGTGCTAAAATATCCCAAAATTGAGCCAAATTGAAGAATACAAATAACCGCAAAAAATTGACCGGTTTTCGGCATTTCTATGGCTTCAGTGCAAATTTCACAACATTTTAAGAAAAACAAAATGGCTGCCAAGAAAATTCGGACATTTTATGGCTTCAGGGTGCTCGGAAACACGTTTTCGTGCATTCTCTATGATCTGGACTACATTTTGCACTCACCAAAACCACTGCTAGTTGTGTGTACTTTTCAGTATCCAGCCCCAAAGCACTAACTTTGAGCAAAATTTGACGAGGTCGTCGCACTTTATCGGCTTCACTTTCGAAGTGGGAGGGGCATATCGACTGACTTGAGTGTAGGCAATGGCGGCTACTCACTGGCGTAAAAGGACGCAAATTTGAGACCAGTAGCACAAAAGACACACGAGATATTCACAAGAGAAGTGGTCAGCATTTACGAGGTTAAAATTTCAGCAAGATAATTTAGTAATTAAAGGGTTAAATGGATTCTATTACAGCAGCTTTACCAGAACAAAAGTGCACAGAGCATACACGAGACGATTGCGAAGGTATCCAATCCTTCCTGTTGATCGCAGAGAGCCACGCTTGGCGTTTCCTCACTGATAGCTCTTTAGTTTTTTCTCCCTGGTGCTCTATAATCGCTGGAATACTGTGAAAGGAGACCCCTTCATCGCGGCCTTGACGATTTGTACAGTGAACTACGGAACAGCTTTTAACCATAGTTAACACTCTTGCGCCTGCGCGGCTTCCCCCAAAGATGGCGGCTTCCGGTTAATGACGTGTTGTGACGTCACGTGCAAGGCCTCTATACAAGCGCACCTTAGTACAAATGGCTTGGAACGCGAGTGCTGCTGCCACTAGCAGTGTTCACAGCAGACAACGAGCAAATCATCACTGTTACACTGGATTTGTTTCTTCAGGCTTGTAAGAATGCTAGCTTAAGCTTAGCTAATGTTGCATGGTACGTGTTGAATGCAGTGCAGTGCAGAGTCGATCGCCATGAGCGGCATGCAGCCAGCTGAAATAGTTCAAGAGGCTCTTTACACTGTATTAGCATAAGTGCCAACTAAGTCATTAATAAAAAAAGAAAAGAAACAAGTAATAAAAACATTTTAACCAAAATGCAAGAGATTTAGGGTTGGTACATTTATCGAAAAAGTATGGAAACAAGATTTTGAAATGAAAAGGATTGTAACAATAGCAGTGTAATGCTACCTCCCTAAATTAACTGCTTTCGATAGTTGTTGTTAATTTAATAGGGAGGTAGCATTACACTGCTATTGTTACAATCCTAAAATCTTGTTTCCATACTTTTTCGATAAATGTACCAACCCTAAATCTCTTGCATTTTGGTTAAAATGTTTTTATTACTTGTATAAATAGCAGCAGCTGATCAATCGGTCTTACCGGCAGCGTCTGATTCATTGTTGGCTAAGGGCTCGTTCTGATCTTCTTTCCCAGACATTGTGGTCTTAGATCTAGCTAGCGCTAGAAGACTGTACAGCTGCGAGCTACCAGAGATCAGATTTCGCGGGTCGCGCGGGAAAGATAACCAATATTTATTCAAAAGTGGGTGTGATTAACTGTATTATGAATATTAAGTAGGCGGCATTCCTCCTGTAAACCGGAACCATAAATTTACATGATTTTGGTCACTGGCGGTTTGCCCAGGCAGCCAACTGACAGTCAGAACCGGCGAGACGCTAACTCTTACTGTTACTTCAGAAGACTTCATCGAGAATGTCAAGCAAAAGCTTCAGGACCAGATCGGGGTACCACCTGACCGTCGTGCAGCAGCGCCTCATCTTTGCTGAGCAGCATCTTGAAGACCGTAAGCGTATCTTGGGTGATTATAACATTCAGTGTGATGTCATGCTGATTTATGTTAAATCGCTTACCGGTAAGACAGTCACACTTGAGGCTGTCTCAGCTGACTCCATTAAATATGTCAAGCAGATGCTCCAGAAAAAGGAGGGGATTCCACCTGACCAGCAGCGTCTTATCTTTGCTGGCAAGCAGCTTCAAGATCATCATACCCTAGGTTATTACCACATTCAGAAGGAATCAACTATCCATATTGTTCTTCGTCTGAGAGGTGGTATGCAGATATTTGTCAAAACCGTTGCTGGTAAGACTATCGCTCTTGAGGTTGATCCAGCTGACTCCATTGAGAATGTCAAGCAGAAGGTCTGCGACAAGGTAGGGATTCCAGCTATCCAACAGCGTCTCACCTTTGCTAGCAAAGAACTTAAGAATGATCGTACTTTGAGTGACTACAACGTTCCAAAAGAGTCATCTCTTCACCTTGTTCAATCTTTTAGCACTAATGTGTTGCAGATTTTTGTTGAATCCTCTTTTGCCGAGACATTAACTTTTTTGGTTACCAAAACTGAATTCGTTAAGAATATCAAACAGAAGATCCAAAAAAAGACAAAAATTCCAGCTGATCAGCAACGTCTCACATATTCTGGACTTATTCTTGAAGACGGACGACGCCTATGCAAGTACAACATCACTACTGATTCTACGATAACGTTAGCTCATGACTTTGAAATCTCTGTCCGTTTCACTGACAATGAACGAATCACTAGAGCTCCAGAGGGAGTGGGACTGAAGCTTGCTCTTGAACTAAGAATTGATTCTCGTACATTAAAGTATGCATGCGAGTTTAGTAGTGAAAGTCAGCGATCATCGTCGATACTTGAGACTAGTTTTACTGAACAACAAGAGCTGTCTTTACGTCTCTTTCAAGCAAACGTAGCAGCAGCCATTCCAAAAAAATGGAAGCTTGTCGGTATTGAACTAGACCTAGAAATGCCTACAATTCGTACTATAGAAACAGAGACGCAAAATCTCCAGGATCGTTTCATCGAGGTATTTGATCACTGGCAGAAGAATCCCACCCCTCAGCGACCATTCTGTTGGGACACTGTTGTCAAAGTGTTAAAATCGCCTACTATCAATGAGCCAGAATTAGCTAGGAAAATCTCACAACAATTTTGCTGACATTGTACATGCAATGTTCATGTTTTCCTTCATAAAATTAATATTTTTTTTCATAATTAATTTGTTGTTGTTGATTACTTCTAAACTTTATCATGATCATGTGATGTCGTCACTGATGAGTGTTTCTGTCTTTGGTTTACTAACTTAATAATTCAAAAATAATTTTTTTGCTTATAAAATTCACCCAAAAGCTTCCCATGCAGATCCACTCGATACACATAATCTTGTTGAGTGCAACAAGGGCTATCGATGCACCTCTTCCTGGAGAATGTGGCATGGCATCAGCATGCGCAATTCCTGACAAGTGGGCTTTGAACTAGACCTACCAATGTCTACCATTCGCTCAATTGAAGCAGAGAAACATGTGAATCTACAGCGTTGCTTTGCTGAAGTATTTGATCACTGGCAGAAGAACCCCACCCCTCAGCGACCGTTCTGTTGAGACACTGTTATCAAAGTGCTAAAGTCACCCCCTGTTAATTAACCAGTACTAGCTAGAAACATCTCACAACAATTTTCTAACATGTACATTTACATCAATGTTCATTTTTTTCATTCATAAAGCATAATTTTTGTTATTGATTACTTTTAAACCTTATCATGATCATGTGATGTCGACACTGATGAGTATTTCTGTTCTTGTCTCTGGTTTACTAACTCGTGTTCTTCTGTTTCTCTACTGACGATATCTTCATCATTGTTCACTACTTTCTGCTTGTTGATGGTCTGGGGCAGGCAAGCCACCATCACCATCACTACCAGCATGATGATACCAAATATCTTTTCAAACCTCTGTCGCTATCGTTGATTGTCAAATCATCACAAGAGTCTCACAGGGAGTGAGTGACTGAGAAGCTTGCTGCTGAAGTTCAACTTCCAAGTTCTTCAGTTCTTATGCTGTAAAGAGTGACTCTAGTTTTGAAAGTAGCCGTACAAAACAACAAAAGCAATCCCGTCACTTTCAAGAGAACGTAGCATCAGTCATACAGATCTTCATCAAGACACCCTCTGACAAATCGGTTATTGTTAACATCGATCCAGCCAAATGTATTGAGTGTCTCAAGCAGATGATCCACGATATAGAAAGGATTCCGCCTGACCAGCAAATACTGACATATACAGGAGAAAACCTTGAAGATGGACAATTCCTAAGTTACTACAAGATTACTCATCAATCCACAATAATGCTTGC
Source organism: Haliclona indistincta (assembly GCA_964017065.1). Classification (NCBI taxonomy): domain Eukaryota; kingdom Metazoa; phylum Porifera; class Demospongiae; order Haplosclerida; family Chalinidae; genus Haliclona; species Haliclona indistincta. The sequence continues at coordinate 3,792,400 of OZ024788.1, read as the reverse complement.
TGTTCGTGAGGAAGACACCTTTCAAATCTCAGTGACTACTTCTGGCAAACAAAGAGTGGCAACGTGCCATATCAACGAAAAAACAAGATTTGCTATGCAGCTACCAACTGGCACCTTAGCTATAAATATGACCCTTTCAGCAAAAACTGCCAAGAATCCACTCTCGCACATTCACTTGATTTGCATAGTCTTGCAGAACAACAAGAGCTGTCATTACGTCTTTTTCAGGCAAACATATCGTCGGCTATTCCTGACAAGTGGCAAGATATGGGGATTGAATTAGACCTACCAATGTCTACCATTACTACTATCGAAAGAGAGACTCAAGGAAATTTACGCCTTTGCTTTGCGAAAGTATTTGATCATTGGCAGAAGAACCCCACTCCTCAGCGACCGTTCTGTTGGGACACCATTGTCAAAGTGTTGAAGTCACCCTCTGTTAACGAACCAGTACTAGCTAGAAAAATCTTACAACAATATTGCTGACGTTGTAGCTGTGTCGTAATAAATATAATTTTTTTTACACTTTATCATGATCATGTGATGTCGTCACTGATGAGTGTTTCTGTTCTTGTCTCTGGTTTACTAACTCGTGTTCTTCTGTTTCTCTACTGACGATATCTTCATCATTGTTCACTACTTTCTGCTTAATTGTTGATGATGGTCTGGGGCAAGCAAGCCACCATCACTACCAGCATGATGATACCAAATATGAGATTGTACATGTAGTTCAGAGGAGAGCCGAGACCATTAGTCAGTGAGGCAGAGTAGATGCTACCAGCAAACACTGGAGATACTGCCCTGCAGTATTGAATATAAAGACTAGACACTGACACTGATTATTTTTTGGAACATAACTCTAAACAATTGTACTGTATAGTGGGAAATTTGTGAGCGAAAACATGTTGCAAATTGAGACATTCACAATTAAAATTTTCGTAGTAATTCCCAAAATTCTTCTGTTGTATGTTTATAAATTGTCGTTTTTGTGTACTGTAAATGCCTATCTTTTTGTGTCACCTCTCGAACTATGAAAAAGAAAATCTTTGTACATTATACACATTTGGAAGTATGCTGTGAGCACTTATTTACCAGTGGAAATAATTTTGAATAATCAGCAGAAGGACTTCAATGACACTGAGAGACTGGCCCATACCCAGGATTTTTTAGAAGGGGTGCACATAATTATCACTGTTAAGTGAAATAATGCAAGGATCTGGAGGGCTCAGCCCCAAACGCTAAAAGGTACAATGTATAATTATGCATGTTAGGAGTACCTTCATAGCAGTTTTACCATAACTTACTGATGTTACTGTATGTTTTACTAAAATGCTGCATTATAGTAACTATGTGAGTATCAATAATACTGAATTGTTATCAAAATATAAAAATCACCCAACATTAATTTTTCTCTTCTCTCAATTTTCTTGGGCCTGCCAGTGATATTCCCATCTGACTGAGACAGAGCCATGAATCAACTAGATTTACGAGCGATTTGGCTGACCCCACCTTTAAAATGGAGGATTCTGCAGAGATCAAGACACTGCGTTGTGCCTACGATCACCTTGTCAACACGATCAGCGTTGACTCAGTGCTACCCGCGGCTCGTGCTGCTGAACTCATCACAGTACGTGACTATGAGAACTGCAAGGCAGAGCCCACTACTTGCAAACAAGCCGAACTTTTTGTTGTGTGCGTGGAGAAAGCTGTTATTGCCGATCCTGGGAAGTTCGACTCGTTTCTTTCAATTCTTGGTCAATGTGGACAGAAAAGTATCGCCGAATATCTCCAAAAACTGAAGAATTCTCTGATGCTAAGGCAGGATAGCACTGGTAAATACATAATAAGCACACCGCGGAACGCCCATCATGTGATTTTTGTATTATCATTGCCGATCGGCAATGATATGTAGGGATGACCTCGAACTAAGATGGCGGCTGCTCATGTGTGAAAATGAGTTTTCGCACATATCTCTACTGTTGTACATTTCTACTGCATTTTAACTATCTCTGAGGGAATCTGAAGTGTAAGCGCTTGTAGGAAGTCCATGAAAGTCGCCGAGACTGCTTGCTCGACGACGAAAATCAAGATGGCGACTCTCAGGGAGCAAGTTGCATATCTTCGCTGTTTTAGCGTTTCTTGAGAATCCAGACATCTAGGATTGATTAGACGATTGTTCTGAGCATGAAAATACCTTTGGCGAAGCTGGTAGACGTTTCTAAAGTGGTAAACTAAAATCGCCGCCCACGCGAATTGTTCATCTTCTTTCTTCTTTCTTCTTTCTTCTTCTTTCAACGAGCCTAGCGCTGTCCTGAGTGAACAAATCACTACCAAACCTGCACCATCGCACGTGTATATATCTGGAATAGTACACTTACTTCTTAGATAGGCATCAAACACTACCAGAAGCGAGTAATCCTTGAAAAACATGGTTTTTGGACCGTTTTGGACTAGCGACTTCATTAATTAACCCTCTTGTCGCTTCTTATCATTAACTCCGCCCACATCAGTTTTGCAGCTATCTCTCTACTGCGTTTTGTCTCTGCTCTGGACGCTTCAGCGCGCAAGCCAGAGGTATGAAAATGTGTCTAGACCAGTACTATACCCTAAATAACACTGATCTGTTCGTTAAAGCTTCAGATGGCGGGTTAAAGCTAACTTTACACCGACGTGAACAACTCCACGCACAGTAAGGTTCCTACACCACGCAGCGTAAGTTGTAAAGGACTAGAGGCCTCTGTGAGTGTGATATTGACATCAACAAGATTCTACTAGGCGTGCTCCTGCTATTTAGGCCCCGCGCAGCATCACAGTGAATTGTCAGTGTTAGTCTGTGCTCATACTCTTCTTCATCCATTACTAACAAGTATCATGTTGTCAAATCATACCTGGACTTGACATTATGCTGTCTGCGTCCTCAACATTTTAAACCTTTCATTGAATGATTGTTATTGTGATTGGTAATATTAAACATTTGAACCACACTCTTTACTCTCAAGAGGCTGTGCACGTTCACATCTCTGCTAGACTAGTATCTATATACTGCTCACAGAGTTGTAAAAATGAAATAACATCTAACATAGAATACAACTAATAAGTTCAAACTGATAGTGATCAAAAAAGTAACAGGAACAAGTAAAGTAAAAAATCTTTAATAAAAAAACTGAAAAGTGTAGGGATGACTCTTAAAAAAGGAAAGGAACAAGATGGGATGATGCTTGCAAAAGTAAAGGAACAAGATGGAATAATGCTTGCAAATGTAAAAGTCCCAAGTATCCCTACATCAGCGGCTTGAAGGAGGACGCAGTCCGATGGAGTAATTGACGGTTGTGAATAACTAGAGGTATCTGTGTTTGGAGGACGCAGTCCGATGAAGTAATTGACGGTTGTGAATAGCTAGAGGTATCTGTGTTTAGGAGGACGCAGTCCGATGAAGTAGTTGATAGTTGTAAATAACTAGAGGTATCTGTGTTTTGGAGCACACGGTCTGATAAGTAATTGACGGTTGTAAAAGGTATAAGAAGAGGATTCAGCATTTGTCAATTGCACGTCGTCGCAGCAAGCCGCTGATGTAGGGATACTTGGGACTTTTACATTTGCAAGCATTATTCCATCTTGTTCCTTTACTTTTGCAAGCATCATCCCATCTTGTTCCTTTCCTTTTTTAAGAGTCATCCCTACACTTTTCAGTTTTTTTATTAAAGATTTTTTACTTTACTTGTAATTTATATGTAGGAGCACGAGTATACTTACTCATGGTAGTTCATCAGTTGACCGTTCTTGAAACTGCCTACTCTGCTCTATTGGCTAAATTTGAAGCAACTGTTCTGGCAGTGCTTCGTAGCTGTGACAGTACTCAACAAGACGAGTTTATCAGCACACTACAGAACATGCTAGACAAGGAAGATTTAGTAGATTTTCGATCTGGTTTCAAGTACTTGAAGACAGTTATCACCCTTTTCAATGTCAAGTATTTGAAGAACATAGTTGGAATTCTTCCTGAAGATGATATGCGGTGAAAAACAATTATAGTATTTGCATAATAACCAACATAATTGCTGTTTTTTTCATGTAGAACAAAAGCCTGATCAACTGTTGTCAGACTATGAGAAGACACTTCAAGATTTTATGAAGACCACCACTGTTGATGACTACAAAAGATATTGCAAAGAGCATCTTCTTGAGCTAATCTCTAGTTCAGCAGAACCTGTTACCATGAAACTCTCGGATCAATGGATGAAAAGAACACTTGACAATCTCAAGAGACTCACCTGTCAGCTCCTCAAGGTTTCCGGTAGCTGCCTTCACCTTCATGTAATCACCGAGGACTGTATTGCTGTCCACTGGCTCTGTCCTGTCAGCATTGTACCAGCTCTTAGAGAAGCAATCTTATCTGCTACTGATACTCTACAGCAGGAAGGAATACTACAGATCTTCATTGGTGGGGAAGCCATTATGGGTAAGTGTGCAGTGAAATTTTAGTTATACCTCCAGAATGTCAGATATCAAAGCTGGCTGTTGGCATGATGAAATTTGCATTTCTATTTACTGTTTTACCCAGTTGCTGAATTTCGCTGAACTTTTATACCCATGTCCTTGTGTCATAATAGTATTGTACAGTAGACCTAGCCTCGTTCCCAGGCTCTTTTTCAGAAAAGAGCCTGGTACAGACTGTCTGCGCATGCAATGCGATGCTCCACCCCCCCACCTCGGGCGATGTGGGGACAAGGTGGGGATTTGTCACAGCCAATCAGACCTTCCCCCACATATGGGGCATTTTTTACAGAGCCAAACCCCCACTCTGCCCCGTATATGGCCCACTCTTACAGCCGACTTTTGCGAGGACTGTGACCGTTGTCCATTTCTATGCATGCGCTCGCTTGACAAACGCCCCACCTATCCCCACCCCTGGAGACCAGCCCACGTGACAATAACCCTATCTTTCCCCACTATACGCCCGAGGTGGGGGTAGTGGGGCATCGCATTGATACACTGTTAAAACGGGGGTGTTGTGGTGACACTCCATGTTGTGTAGGTACTCGTTTAAAATTGACAATCATCGATTAACGAGTACCTACACAACATGGAGTGTCACCACAACACCCCCGTTTTAACAGAGTAGGTGCATAATTGTTATGCGCACATGCATAGACAGTCTGTACCAGGCCCTTTTTTAAAGAAAGGGACTGGATACGAGGCTAACAGTAGAGCCTGCTAATCCTAATTGGACAATTTCAGTTGTGAATATCATTAGCATTGTTTGATGTTTGTGCCAGTCAAAACAGTATGGGTAACCAAGGTGTTTGGGTCTACTATAATGAGATTAATGCAATTTAAATTATTCATGTTCACGGTTTATTCATAGATATCGATCGTCAACCGGCTAAGCCCAATAGTCGTAATACAAATCTTGCGGAGCGCGCTCACCATCATGGCGGCTAATGAGGACAGTTTTTAGGTACACAATGCTCCGCTGTTCCTTGACGCAGGCTGCTGTTGCTAGCTGGATTGAGTCCCTTAGACATCGGGCCATATAGACATTTGCATTGATTTTAACGAAGTAAGCTATATCTTCCGTATAATAGATGGTTATCGACACGTGAGTGGCAGAACTGGCTAATATTCAAGAAACCTGGCTTTATTTCGAGTAAAACAATGCAAATGCACGTGAAACACAAGGATTCAAATGTGCCAGTAGTATTTATTCTCATCTGTCTTGTGTCACTGTCGCACATAGTGTACCTAACGCTCGCCAGTAGGCCGGTCGTCCGTCCCGCTAATGCTGTTTATGCAACAGCACTCAAACTTGGAATAACTAGAGTTCAATGGAACACATACCCGTGCGCTGACTCATGCATGTATTCGTTTAGTATACACAATAGTGTTTGAAGCCAGATTTGTACACTTAATTGTTAATTCATGTACGTTTATTATCCTATTCTGATCATGATGTAACATTTTCTCTATCCGATGGTGTAAATTTTTCAGTCACCCATAATCACTGCCTGAACTTCAACCTTCGAAAATATGTAAGTCAATATCAACAACTAATGAACACATACCCGCGTGCACTGAGCTAAGATCTATACATAGTTAGTACACGACTACTCCAGCATTACTGCAACAGCTAGTCCATAGCTATAGACAGCTCCAGATAAATTGAGACTGAGTGAGGACGTCGATATGGATAGGAGGTTGGGTGACACACCCACAATACCGTAAAGTGCTCTTACAAGGACACGTAGCTTTAGAAAGCCATGGATTAGCCGCTCGAGCAAGGCTTGCCAGCACAGAAAACGTATTGATAGGACTATAAATTCAGTGGAGAAGCTGCAGAGAGTGCTTTTGTGGAGATTTTCGAGCATAAGACGCAAACAGGCATGTTTTTTGACGACACACACACACACATATACGTACGTACGTACACAGACAGACACAAACGCATAACCCTCGCGCATACTGCGCATGGATAATAATAGGAGACCACTAGATGACCTTGCACGACAAACAAGAACTCTATAACTAAAAGTATTGTAGAAAAAAGAAAGGGTAGCTGCATAAAGTATGAATAATAGCTATACTTCCTGTTTCCGATGACATTCATGACTTTTGCAAGTATAACAGTATTTTTCTAGCCAGGGTATTCGTGCAGACAGAGTTGCTGCGTGAAGTTTGCTTGCCTATCGATAGGAATCAAATATAGCACATTTCAGCAATGCAGTGTTAGCCATCGCGGGATTCGCGGCACGACGAGCTCGCCCTGTGAAGTTTGAGCACAATCGATTGTAAACACTTTTTCTTTAGTTGTGCGGGGGCTGGTTGTGCGAAAGGTACGAAGCTAAAGCTCTTATTTTCGTGGTTGGACCTACCCACGAAAATATTTTAATAACGAAAATTCCCTGATTTACGGTATCTGAAAGACAAACAAGACGAGAGAAGTGAGAACTCCTTGAAAACCATAGGTCCTTGCAGTTAATGGCAAATCATGTGATATTTTTTGGAGTAGCTTGTACATCAATAAACTCATGTAAGGGAGGTTCTGGAATAATTATGGGAACAGTGTGCCTGAGCCAGTTGTGCTCCATTTCTTGTATTGAAAAGCATGTACTATTGGAAATAAATCTCTGCCATAACTTTTCCGATTAATTTTTCATGACATCCCTCTACGTGCCTATTGTACTTAGTGGTTAATTGTCTATCACATTATTAATTATCATTACACAGATCAAAGAATGAAGATTCATCTCTGCAGTACTGCAGAGTCAATTAGTCGCATGACATCGAGATTGGCCGTTACTAGCAGTAGAACCTGCGAAACACTAACTCTTACTGTCACTGCGTGTGACACCATTGAGAATGTCAAACAAAGGATTCATTACAGGATGGGGATGCCCCCTGACCAGCAGCGCCTCATCTTCGCTGGAAAACCGCTCGAGGACTGTCTTATCCTGAGTGATTACGACATTCACAAAAATTCATCTCCTTCCCTTTGCCTCGCTCTTCGTCCGGATAATTTTTACTTGCACTTTTACGTAAAAACTCCTGCCAACAAAACAATCACTCTTGAGGTTCACCCAGACATCTCGATTAAAGATATAAAGCAGCATCTCCAGGATTTCATTCCACCTGACCAGCAATGTCTTTTCTTAGCTGATAAACAGCTTGAAGATGATCGTTATAAGCGACTACAACATTCAAAAAGGATCGACTCTTCGCATTAGTTTAAGAGGTCACATAATCATCTATGTCAAAACCCTTACTGGTAAAACTATCACTCTTGAGGTTGACCCAGCTGAATCAATTGAATATGTCAAACAAAGGATATGGGACAAAGAGGGGACTGTACCTCAAGACCAGCGTATCATCTTTGCTGGCAAGCAGCTTGAGGATAATCGTACCTTGAGTGATTACAACATTCAAAAAGAGTCAACCCTTCAGCTAGATTTTGTTTTGAGAGGTGGTGGCACTAAGGTCGAATCTCTTATTACAGGCAAAACCATCACTCTTGTGATGACTGACCTAAAATCCTCAATCAAACATGTCAAACAGATGATTCAAGACCAGGAGGGTATTCCACTGGTTCAGCAACGCCTTATTATGCCTCGGTGGGCGGAGCCACGAGGCATACAGTAGTTCGTTTGTGTATGTATCTGTCTGTCTGTCTGTCTGTCTGTCTGTCGGCAGGATTTCTCGTCGCTCGCTGAAAACTAAGCGCTGAAACGTGCAACACAACCTAAAGTCGATATTTGCTTGAAAATGAATTGTAAGGATTTTGGTTATAAGGCTCTGTTCGTGAGTTATAGCGTGATTGTTCAAGTTACCTCGCGATCGCCGGCTGGCGATCTAGTTGCTGATGTAACGACAAAATTGTCTATTGCTGGCTGCCTTACAGCTAGTGAGTTCGCATTTACTTCAGAACAGCACGGCAGACTTGTATATGAAGCTGCGTTCTAGAGTTATGGCGTATAGGCTATAGCTTTGCTTACCTCGCGATCGATGGCCGTTGCTGGCGATCTGGAGTTCTCCGTAGACAAAACTATCCACAGTTGACTGCCTAGAAGCTGATAGGTTACATCGTAAGTCTAAAGAAATTGTGTAAGCAAGCTATCTCGCTCGTTGTACGTGCTGTGCCCTGAACAATATAGACACGCCCAGTTGAATTAGTGGTCAGCACTGATTGGCTTCTGATTGCATAACTATTATACTGCATTGTGATTGCTGTACAGAAAGGTACAACTGCTGCAGTTTAACTTTACTGTGTATGTTTGTAACAGCAACTGCTAAATAATGAGCTCAAGATCATGTTCAACTAGCAACAGCAGACTTTCATTACTGCTTGTGTATTTCAGTTCAGCGTATTTAGTCAGACAGGCATGTATGCATAACATTCCACCGAGGCATAAGCACCTTCGGTGCTTTTTGCTGGTGAGCTGCTTGAGGATAGTCGTACCCTAAGTGACTACTGTGTTGTAGACTCCAATACTCTTCAGCTTGTTCGTACGTTAATTTTCTATTAAACCCTCAAATGATAAGAAATTCATTCTACATGATGTTAATCTAACTGATACTGTTAAGATCGTTAAGCAGAAGATCCAGGATAAAGAAGGAACTCCACCTGAACAACAGTTGCTTACATATTCAGGAAGAAAACTTGAAGATAGACATCGTCTATGTGACTACGGTATTGATGATCAATCCACCATATTGCTTGCTTACGTTAAATATCCTTTTCAAATTTCTATCACTATTGTTGATGATCAAATCATCACAAGACTCCCACTAGGAGTGGGAGTGAAGCTTGCTGCGGAACTTCAAATTCCCAATCTTGGTTTTTATGCAGTACAATATGACTCTTCTAGTGAAGCTCAGAAGTCATCCTCAGCACATCCCAGATTGACAGCGATGTAAAAACCGGCAGCAAAGTATTATTAGCAGAACAGAACACACAGGCAGACAGTATGTAGCATCATAAATAGGCAGAGGTGAACATGGTCACATGATACACTTATACAAGATCATTGTTTGTAAAAATAGTGTGTCTGCCAACAAGTCTCTGAATGAGAGGTCACAACACATCCACTTAAGTGTAGTCCTACAGATCAACAAAAATTGTCCTTGCGCATATTCCAAGAGAAATTAGCATCTGTTATTCCTGACAAGTGGGAAGATGTGGCTATCGAGCTAGATCTACCAATGGCTACTATTCGTGTAACCGAAAGAGAGAGACAAGGAAATTCAAAGCGTTGTTTTGCTGAAGTATTTGATCACTGGCAGAAGAACCCCACCCCTCAACAACCGTTCTGTTGGGACACTGTTGTCAAAGTGCTGCAGTCACCCTCTGTTAATGAACCAGTACTAGCTAGAGACATCTCACAACAATTTTGCTGACGTTGAACATGTAGCAGTGTGTCATATTTTTTATTCAATATTATTTAATATTATTTTTTCACTATCATTTCGTTTTGTTACTTTTTACTTCCATGATCATTATGATTTTGTCACTGATGGGTGTTAAAAAGGGATAATTATACTGTTTAAAATTAAATTAATTCCGATAAGAATCTTAAGAAGACAGCCAAAACGAATGAGTTGCTGAACCCAAATGCTACAGAGGCTGAGCCAGTTAGTATAGCACTAGCCTCGCCTCCAACTGAGGAGTGAAAAAGGCGACGAAGCTGTCACCTGCTGCTCATGCAGCAGGTGACATGAGCACTTTATAACAAAGCAGCCAAAAAAATAATAACAAAGTCATAGCTCCTGCATCATATTTGGCTGCAGCACAAAACATCAGCAATCGTCCTCAGCACATGATATAGTTGTCCTACAGAACAAGAACTGTCTTTACGTCTTTTTGAAGCAAATGTAAGATTGACTAGACCTATCAATGTCTACCATTACTACTATCGAAAGAGAGAGACAAGAAAATTAAATTTACGGCTTTCGTTTGCTAAAATATTTGATTGCTGGCATAAGAACCCCACCCCTCAGTGACGGTTCTGTTGTGTAACTTGTGCTCCAAGCAAGTCACTTCGTTGCCAGCTTACTGGCAGTATGAATTAAACATAATGGGCATGTAATTCAGAGAAAGAGAGACAGAAACTGTCATTAGACAGTTATGAAGTCTTTTCTTTTTTTTTTTTTAATACTTTAGCAAATTGCATGGACACACACAATAGCAATGCATGCTAATACAAGGTGTGTACCCAAATGAATAATTAAGTACATAGTGATAATAAAATAATGTAGAATAGCATGAGTCCAGGTACATGAGAGAAGAGGTCAGTAGCCACAAGGATAGGTGAATGGCTAGAAGAGGTCAGCCACGAATATAATAATAGTAGAAAGCTAGGTAGAGTCAAAAATAGTTAGGTGAACAGTTATAGTTAGGTGAACAGAGAAAGAGGTCAGCAAACAAGAGAACAGTAGGTTGAGCAAGAGGTCAACAAGTACAGGCTTAATAGAGTTAGAAAGCAATGAGGGCAGGAACTTTATTTCAATGAAGAGAAAGAATTAGAATAATAGATAGAAGAAGAGACAAAAATAGAGAGGCGTGAGAGAATGCTCGAGTAGAAGTGAGAGGGTTGGATAGAGGAGCAGGAGGAGTAGGAAGAAGAAAAGGAGGGCGTCTTATGTGTGGCTTCCGAGGCAACGAATTAGACTCAGATTGACACGGTGATACATGTTGCGGTGACTTAGAAGGACAAGAGAGAGGGGGAGTAGAGTGCTGGCTTTGAGGCGAGCCCTGACAGCTAGGAGACCGACTGTGAGCAAAACTGGGCACGGGTGACCTGGAGGAGGCTCCATCTTCATGAGTAGACACACGTCCATGGACATCCTGGTTACCACCAGCTAGGCGAGCACTCCTCCGAGGCACAGCCACCAAGGCAGCAGTCCCTCCGCCACGACTCTTTGACACTGGTAATTGGTAACACTTGCATGTAAACACTATTATCACAAATGATGCTATTACATACACAAGTGATTACTGTGTGAAACCAACAGCAAAAAGTAATATACAGGTAAATAAAATTAGAAGTCCATCAAGTGTTGCTGCAGCTAGCTATGCAAATAGTTCACACAGCAGTCATTTTAAGGCACATCATCACATAAGATTGCAGAAAATTGTACTATGCAAAATCACCAATAACAATTTTATCGTCACACTATGTGAGCTCCTTCAGCATCGTAATGCATGCTACATGTAGTCTAACCTTGATAAAATTATTATAAATTTGTTTCTTCAGCACTGCAGTGCATCAATCACTCTGAATTCGTATATTGCTAATATCACAGTCATTAGCATTGTGCAGCAAAGACAGGCTCTTAAAAACCTGCTTACTCGACAATTTTCCTGATCCGTGTGACGTCATGATACATGCTCTGCCATTTACATTCGACCCACCCATATTAGCTGTCTTAAAATACGACCGACTCTCGCTCAAGTTGTTGTACTCTATGAACAGCGTTTCCACGCAGCCAACTGAAAGTCAAATGAGTATCAGAACTGGCGAGACGCTAACTCTTACTGTTAATTCAGACGATTCCATCGAGAATGTCAAGCAAAAGCTTCAGGACCAGATCGGGATACCACCTGACCAGCAGCGTCTCATCTTTGCTGAGCAGCATCTTGAAGACAAGCGTATCTTGAGTGATTATTACATTCATCATAAAGGCTCCACTCAATCGCTTCACCTTGTACTTCGTCAGGAGAGTCAAATGCACATTTTTGTTGAAAACCCTTCTGGCAACACTGTCACTCTTGAGGTTCAACCAGATCACTCAATCGAGAATGTTAAGCAGCATCTCAAAGATTTGCTTCCACTTCACCGACAATCTCTTGTCTTCGCTGGCATGCAGCTTGAGGATGGTACTACCTTGAGCTACTACAACATACAAAGTAAGTCAACTGTTCACCTCGCTCCTTATGCCGTAAGAAATCCTTTGAAAATATTTGTTAAAACGCTTACCGGTAAGACAGTCACACTTGAGGCTGTCTCAGCTGACTCCATTGAATATGTCAAGCAGATGATCCAGGAACAGGAGGGGATTCCACCTGACCAGCAGCATCTTCTCTTTGCTCACAAAGTGCTTGAAGATCATCATACCTTAGGTTCATACCACATTCGGAAGGAATCAACTATCTATCTTGTTCTTCGTCTGAGAGGCGGTATGCAGATTTTTGTCGAGACCCCTACTGGCAAGAGCCGCAAGACTATCACTCTTGAGGTTGATCCAGCTGACACCATTTATAATGTCAAAATGAAAATTCTGGAAAAGGAGGGAATTCCACCTTGCTGGCAACATCTCCTTTTTGCTGGCGAGCAACTTGAGAATGGTGTTACTTTGAGCGATTACAAAATTCAAAAGGAATCATCTCTTTGCCTTGTTCTTCGTCTGAACATTATGCAGATTTTTGTCAAGACCCTTACTGGCAAGACCATCACTCTTGAGGTTGATCCATCTGACACCATTAAGATTGTCAAAATGGAAATTAAGGTAAAGGAGGGAACTCCACCTCACCGGCAACGTCTCATCTTTGCTGGCAAGCAACTTGAGGATGGTTTTACTTTAAGTGACTACAACATTCAAAAGGATTCAACTCTTCACCTTGTTCTTCGCTTGGTATATGATATACGCATTAGTATTAAGGCCTGTGATCGCATATTGTTTCTTGATTTCAGTAACTTTGACCCTATTGCAAAAGTCAAAGATAAGATCCATGAGAAAGAGGGAGTTTTACCTAACCAACAGGTACTCACATACAATGGGAAAGAGCTTGAAGATGAATGCTGTCTACGTACCTTTTGTGTCGGTAATTCAGCCACATTAAATCTTAGAATATCTTTTCAAATCTCTGTCACTATCGTTGATGATCACATCATCACAAGAGTCCCACAGGGAGTGAGAGAGAAGCTTGCTGCTGAAGTTCAACTTCCCAGTTCTTATGCTGTAAAGAATGGCTCTAGTTTTGAAAGTAGTCCTACAAACCAACAAGAGCAATCCCGTCACTTTCAAGAGAACGTAGCATCAGTCATGCAGATTTTCATCAAGACACCCTCTGACAAAACCGTAACTGTTAACATCGATCCAGCCAAATCTGTTGAGTGTCTCAAGCAGATGATCCAGAAAGAAGAAGGGATTCCACTCGATCAGCAGTTGCTGACATACTCTGACAGAACACTAGAAGATGGACAATGCTTATCTGACTACAGCATCACTCATCGATCCATAGTAATGCTTGCTGTTCGTGAGGAAACCTTTAATATCTCAGTCACTACCACTGGTGAGCAGATTATCACAAAAGTTCAAGAAAGAGTGGCAAAGTGTCATATCAAAGAAAAAATGAGATTCGCTCTACAACTTCCAACTGGTACCTTAGCTATCAAGTACGATCCTTTTACTGAAAGATGCCAAAATCCTTCACTTGCACATTCTCTTGATTTACATAGTCCTGCAGATGAACAAATGCTGACTGTGCGTCTTTTTCAAGAACATGTAGCATCAGCCATTCCTGACAAGTGGCAAGCAATGGCTATCGAACTAGACCTACCAATGGCTACCATTACTACTATCGAAAAAGAGACACAAGGAAATTTGCTAATTTGCTTTGCGAAAGTATTTGATCACTGGCAGAAGAACCCCACTCGTCAGCGACCGTTCTGTTGGGACACGGTTGTCAAAGTGCTGCAGTCAGATGCTGTAAATGCAACAGAATTAGCTAGGGAAATCTCACAACAATTTTGCTAACATTGTACATAATTATACATCCATGTCCATTTTTCTCATTCATTAATATTTTTTCATAATAAATTATAATTTTGATTACTTTTACACTTTATCATGAACATGTGATGTCGTCACTGATGAGTGTTTCTGTTCTTGTCTCTGGTTTACTAACTCGTGTTCTCCTGTTTCTCTACTGACGATATCTTCATCATTGTTCACTACTTTCTGTTTGTTGATGGTCTGGGGCAGGCAAGCCACCATCACCATCACTACCAGCATGATGATACCAAATATGATGAAGATGAGATTGTAGTTCAGAGGAAAGCCGAGACCGTTAGTCAGTGAGACAGAGTAGACACTACCAGCAAACACAGGAGCTACTGTCCTGTAGTATACAAGAGGGAAAATAAAAAATTTTTGACGATAGGTTGGATTGCAAACTTACAAACCATGTCTGGACATGGCAATGTAAGCCATTCGCAGCACACAATTATTATGTGCATAGATTGTACACTGTGAATATCATTATGTTGCTTGTGAATATCATTATGCAGCGACCACAACAGAGCTGTATGGGAGTGGATCTCCTCTCTGTAGCTCGGTAAATGGCGACTTTCTGGTGAACAGTTTCTGCATCAAAGTTAGCGAACGTTATGACCTTGTTGCCCCGGTTGTATGAAATCAAGAGCAGTGTCAATGGGTAAAAAGCTTGTCTAAAAAGTTGCTGTTCGAGAGTTATGGCTCAAAGAAGGCGAGTAGTCACCTGGACTTTCAAATACGGACTCATTTCTCTGCGCTAGCTTACTGCGACGCCTACAGACTCTCAATGGCATTTGTTCACTAAGGCAAGGACAAAGTTGACCCAGAAGCTCAGACAATTCATGATGCACGTTACGGCTACACATACCCAAACCGCTGGATTGGTTAGCTCTAACTACTTGGTCTGCCTTACAGCTGGAAATTTTCGTGAGAGAAAATAGATTTGAAAATGCACCAAAACAAGATATTTGCTGATCTTTCCCATAAAAACTTTCACGAACAAAGTCAGTAAATTTTCAAAAATATTTTCCTGCAATACGATAACTATCATGCATCTTGTGTACTGTTTATACCTATCTCTGAGTCACCTGAATAATGCAGTGAGAGTGGTCCCTAGTCCATTGACTGCTCCGAGCTTATCAAATGTGACAGAGTTATTGATAAAGAGGAAGAGAGCTCCAAAACAAAGAGTTCCTGACAACCGTAGCATCATGAGAACAACAATCAAGAATGACCATAATAGATACACACTGGAGAGAGAGAGACGTACAGAGAGAGGGGGGGAGAGAGAGAGAGAGAGAGAGAGAGAGAGGGAGGGAGGGAGGGAGGGAGGGAGGGAGAGAGAGAGGGAGGGAGGGAGGGAGGGAGGGAGGGAGGGAGGGAGGGAGGGAGGGAGGGAGGGAGGGAGAGAGAGAGAGAGAGAGAGAGAGGGAGGGAGGGAGGGAGAGAGAGAGAGGGAGGGAGGGAGGGGGAGAGAGTGAGAGAGAGAGATAGAGAGATAGAGAGAGAGGGAGGGAGGGAGGGAGGGAGGGAGGGAGGGAGGGGGAGAGAGAGTGAGTGAGAGAGAGAGAGAGGGGGGAGGGAGGGAGGGAGGGAGGGAGGAAGAGAGAGAGAGAGAGATAAAGAGAGAGAGAGAGAGAGAGAGAGAGAGAGAGAGAGAGAGAGAGAGAGAGAGAGAGAGAAAGAGAGAGAATAACATAACACCAAAGTTGTGAAGTGGTTCTGAAGTTTGCGGAGGGCTCACTTTTCAAAGTAGTGTAGACTGGGTGTGAGAACTATAAAGAACAATAGCACGACAGCACCACATTGAAATGTGTTGATAGAACCAACGAGTTTCTCAAACTATGGGGAAAAGGGCTTGTAATTTTTACATGGTCAATATTTTGCCCGAGCTCTTACTAGAGGAAATATGAAGAATGAAAACGGCAGCAGAAGACCTCCAATGACACTGAGAGATATTCCAATCTGACCGAGACTAAACCCAAGACCACCTTTGCACAGCAGATGATGAAAATAATCAACAACAAAAGCATACAGACACATAATCAATATGCTGTACACCTCACCATGATATCTCTCAGTAGCACACCAGAGAGGGTACACCTCATCAAATGCGATAATGACGAACGAGAAGGCACAATATGATAACACAGACAATCTTGTGGTTCTGTCACTGTGATGAGAAAAATGGCACTGTGAAGTATAAATTTTGGCTACATAAATTTGGCTTATCACTAATAAATTTTAAAACCTCCAAATTTTGGCAAGGACTTACCACACCTCCAACTCTTCACGAACTTGTATTCTGCTACAATAGGCTCTAAACATCGGGCAAGCAAATTCGAAATTATTTATTGTACGCTAAATTTAAAAAATACTGGTTCATTTGGTCTATTATGAGAATGCACTTTATCAATGGTTCCTTTATCAGTGCATAACATTAGAGTAAGTATACCTCATGAAAAACTTGAGGTCCTTTAGTGATTTGATAAAGCCAGAGCGAAGGCTTTTTGCCATCTTCATCAGCCGGGATCTTATTCTGCTAGCACTGGTATGAGTCTTGTCACCGTCTCCACCCAATAGAGTATCTTGATCAGAGTCATCACCGATTCTATCTAACTCAATTTCAGTCATCACATGATCTTGCTCATCTGTTCTCTGAACCAGCGAATTAGACAATTTCTTGTTAGTTCTTTCACTATCACCGTATAGCCCCACATCAGTCAGATGTACTCTTGAGTCTATAGATACTGATATTGTCACATCTCTGTCGTAATCATTAATAAGTCTTTCATGTTCAATGTCCCCGTTCACTTCACTCTTCTTGGTGGACACCATATTGTCACCATTGCCTGGGTCATCATGATCTGATACAAGTGTCTCTGTACTCTCATCAGTTTGTGAGTCGGTTGATGATCTGTCATGTTCAACAGCTGCACTGGTTTTAGTCCTACAAGGAATATAGCAATCATGACAATAATGACTAAAGTACGACAATATTCATGCTCTGTGACATTGCACATCAATCTTTAAGGTTATGGGATACTGATGTGATGGGTGTGGCTGTGATGGGTGTGGCTGTGAAGGAGCTTGCTCTACGTACTGATACTTGGAATTCTTTGAGAGCAATAATCTAAGCTGTTCCTAATGCTGTTCGGGTGCTAAGGCAGGCCCAAAATCGTAACAAGCTTGACAACTATAAGCTTGGAGGTACATAGCAACAGTACAGATTGCAGATTGACGAGAGTTTTTGAATTGCTTTTTCCTGAAGTGATAAACTAGCTAAACATTGCATCTCCAACACCATGCAAATCCATGTACACATCCCTACGTAGCTCAAAGAGACAAAGACGAAGAGAGATGTCAAAAAACCTCTAATCAATCCCTCCGAAAGGCCTTTCTTTACCATGCAGACCAAACGGCATTCTTTGCATTTTCTTCAAGAAGCTTATTTTTGCTTACAACACAAAACATAAGAAAAATACATTGATAAACCGCAAACAGCTGACAGCATACCTGCCACAGTATTCCGTAATCTTAAAGCATTTCAGCTACAGCTAGTGGTAAGTGTGTTAACCACGGTTCTCTACTCACTTGTTGTGTCCTAGTGTCTCTGGCATAATCACAATAACAATGACAGCAGATACTGCAAACAACGCACCACTTACAATACAGGGCAGAGAGTAGGGAAATGTAGTGATGAAGGAGTTAACAACTGGATCTAGAACAACAACAATAATGATGCAACCTCAATAGAAATTTCAGCATAGTTGAATCATAAAACTGTAGTGATTATGCCCTTGGCTAAAAGATAACTCAATCCGCTAAGTTGACACTAACACACACACACACACACACACACACACACACACACACACACACACACACACACACACACACACACACACACACACACACACACACAAACTCTGTTTCATGCATGTCTCACCTGTTATAGTGAGGTTGTATTGTCCCACAGGGTCAGCTATAGCTCCTGACAGTGCTGGTCCTATAACTAGTCCAGTACCAAATGCTGATGTGAGCACAGTCATCCCAAATGCCTGATTAGTGTTGTCAGACGATTCCGACAGAGATGCTTTAAGAGTGCCAACAATACCTTGAGTAGAGATGAAGAGAAAATGAAGCTCTGTAATGTATAATAACGTGACATACCATTAAAGAATCCGACTAGGAATCTTAAGAAGACAGCCAAAGCGAATGAGTTGCTGAACCCAAATGCTACAGAGGCTGACCCAGTTAGTATAGCACTGATCACTAGCACAGGTTTGCGTCCCTTGCAGTCAGCAATGGATCCCCAGATATAAATGAGATGAGGATAACAGCACATGATTGAGTGAAGTTTGTAAAGCTAGAAGGAGGTAACACTGACTCACTTTGATACAAAGCGTCCAAAGAAGAATGACGAACCAATAATAACACTAAACACAAAAGTAACGGTAATTAACACATTCCCTATGGACCTCAGATTAAAAAACCAACATCGATTTTGACAAAAACACCAACCACTATTGAAGCTCTGTCAACAACAATCTGCTTCCTACGTCCATATACTCATCTCATACTGCTAGACTACGTAGATGTATCCTCGGGGAGGAGGAACCTGACCATGGACGTGGAGGAAGGGAATGATTGAGTACGTCATGGAGAACTGAGGGAAAAAACACATGCACGCACTCATGCACACGCATACACAGATTTTTGATTTTGTGTGTAAGATAGAGAGTGAAAGAAATGAATGGCAGAAAGGTTTTGAGAGAGCTATAGAGTAAGAGACAGATGAAAATACAGAGATAGAAACATTGAGAGGGACTAAAACAAAGACAATGAGAGAGAGAGGGGGGAGAGAGGAGAGGGAGAGAGCGATAATTTAACTCTTTGATGGCTACGGCCGGATTCCATGATGACAAGTACTCTAACCACTATCCATGCCGCCCTAGCTGACAACCCATGTCAAGTGACTCAAGTCAACAGAAACTATTAGATCAAGGTTCAGCTATAGGTGAAGCCATCTGCTACTGTACATAGCCATGAACAGTTCGGGCCACCAATCACATAATTAACTTCATGTATGCATGATAGTGTCTAGCATGCAGTAGCCATCAATTCATTTTAGTCAACTGCTGTCCAGACTACGTAGTGACTTTGTTGCTGGTTTGTGGTTTAGCTATTGGGTATTACATCAACACAGCACTGCAAGCATAGAATGCAAGGCCTATAGGGAGCAGCATCCCTGCGACACACAAAGATGCTATGGCAACTGGTTATTGAGGAGAAAGAGAGGGAGAGAGAGAGAGAGAGAGAGAGAGAGAGAGAGAGAGAGAGAGAGAGAGAGAGAGAGAGAGAGAGAGAGAGAGAGAGAGAGAGAGAGACAGGGATAATAAACTGTCATGCTATTGACGACACACATATTGACCTACACAACAAAATGCTTAACCCTCTAATGCCTACACATCGACTACTAGGCATCTATTCACATTGTATCAACCTTGCCCTATAATAGTATCATGATGTACATAGATTAGTACATGCATGTATTGCATTTTGACATTGGGGAGGTCTGAATTACTTTATTATCTATGCAGGCACGTACACACACAACATACACCGAGGCATACACACAACATACACTACACATTAGCAAGGGCGTTTGACATTAGTATGTATATATTATATTTCGCACATGCACTGTTGGTGTGAGAGAGAGAGAGAGAGAGAGAGAGAGAGAGAGAGAGAGAGAGAGAGAGAGAGACCGGGATAAGACAGTCATGCTAGTGACGACACAAATATTGACCTACATAACCTTAACCCTGCATAATGACCTACACAACAAAATGCTTAACCCTCTAATGCCTACACATCGACTAGGCATCTATTCACATTGTATGACGCTCTGTGCAGTATCATGCATATGATGTACATAGTACATGCAAGCATTGCATTTTGACATTGGGGAGGTCTGAATTACTTTATTATCTATGCAGGCAGGCACGTACACACACAATACACCGAGGCAAACACACAACATACACTGCACATTGGTATATGTATAATTATATTATTTCACACACTGTTGGTGTGTGATGATCAGTCAGACAGTCTGGAGGGTAATCGAGACTAGGTATGTACAGTAATAACTTACACGTGAATAGACGGCTAAACGGCAGCGCCAGCATCAGGCATCAGATACATTCCATGATAGTGCTACCTGCTTCCGGCTTGTGATTGAGATTTCCGGCCTGGGCGTGGAGGTATTTCCGGTCAGTACAGTGTCACGTCAGGCGTGGCCCGACCCATCCCAGCTACTAGCGTATAGCTACGCCTGACTTTAGAGCCGGATGACAACCCCTTTCTGAGCGTCTATGGGTAACTTGACGTCTTATTTTCGTGGGCCAACTAATGCAGGCACAAGAATCGGCAAGACGCTAAGTCTTACTGTTAGTTCAGACGAATCTATTGAGAATGTCAAGCAAAAGCTCCAGGACCAGATCGGGATACCACCTGACCAGCAGCGCCTCATCTTTGCTGAGCAGCATCTTGAAGACAAGCGTATCTTGAGTGATTATAACATTCATAAAGGCTCCACTAGGACGCTTCACCTTGTACTTCGTCTAAAGAGTCAAATGCACATTTTTGTTGAAAACCCTTCTGGCAACACAGTCACTCTTGAGGTTCATCCAGATCACTCAATCAACGATGTTAAGCAGCATCTCAAAGATTTACTTCCACCTCACCAACAACCTCTTCTTGTCTATGCTGGCAAACAGCTTGAGGATGGTAATACCTTGAGTTACTACAACATTCAAAATAAGTCAACTGTTCACCTCGCTCCTAATGTAAGAAATCCCATAAAAATTCTTGTCAAAATGCTTACCGGTAAGACAGTCACACTTGAGGCTGTCTCAGCTGACTCCATTGAATATGTCAAGCAGATGTTCCAGGAAAAGGAGGGGATTCCACCTGACAAGCAGCGTCTCTTCTTTGCTGGCAAGCGGCTTCAAGATTGTCATACCCTAGGTTATTACCACATTCAGAACGAATCAATTATCCATCTTGTTCGTAGTGGTATGCAGATTTTTGTCAAGACACTTACCGGCAGCACTATCATTCCTGAGGTTGATCCAGCTGAGGCCATTAAGGATGTCAAATTGATAATTCAGGCCATGGAGGGCATTCCACCTGACCAGCAACGTCTCATTTTTTCTGGCAAGCAGCTTGAGGATGGTCGTACTTTGAGTGATTACAACATTCAAAGGGAATCAACTCTTCACCTTGTTCTTCGTCTGAGAGGTGGTATGCAGATTTTTGTCAAGACCCTTACTGGCAAGATAATCACTCTTGAGGTTGATCCAGCTGACTCCATTGAGAATGTCAAACAGAAAATTCAGGACAAGGAGGTGATTCCACCTGACCAGCAACGTCTCGTCTTTGCTGGCAAGTATCTTGAGGATGGTCTTACTTTGAGTGACTACAACATTCAAAAACAGTCGACTCTTCACCTTGTTCTTCGTATGAGAGGAGATAACTTAATACCTGATATGCAGATTTTTGTTGAATCCTCTTTTGCCGAGAGATTAACTTTTTTGGTAACCGAAACCGAATTCATTAAGGATATCAAACAGAAGATCCAAAAAAAGACAAAAATTGCACCTGATCAGCAACGTCTTACATATTCTGGACTTATTCTTGAAGACGGACGGCGCCTATGCAAGTACAATATCAGTACTGATTCTACGATAATGTTAGCTCGTGTGATTGAAATCTATGTCATTATAATTGATAATGAACAAATCACAAGAGTCCCACAGGGTGTGGGAGTGAAACTTGCTGCTGAAGTTGAACTTTCTGATTCTCGTACAGTAAAGAATACATATGAGTCTTGTCGTAAAATCCAGAAATCATCCTCAGCACATCCACTTGATAGTAGTCCTACAGAACGACAAGAACTGTCTTTACGTCTTTTTCAAGCGAACGTATCATCAGCCATCCCTGACAAGTGGGAAGATGTGGCTATTGAACTAGACCTACCAATGGCTACCATTACTACTATTGAAAGAGAGAGACAAGGAAATTTCCGACATTGCTTTGCTAAAGTATTTGATCACTGGCAAAAGAACCCCACCCCTCAGCGACCATTCTGTTGGGACACTGTTGTCAAAGTGTTGAAGTCGCCCTCTGTTAATGAACCAGTACTAGCTAGAAACATATCACAACAATTTTGCTGACGTTGTACATTGTACATGTAGCAGTGAGGTATTTTTTCTCACTCATTAATACTTTTCGTCATACAATTATAAATATTTTTTCACATGTACATTATTTTATGTTTATGCTACTTTTATTTTTTCTCCTTCTTACACACAATTTTAAAATTAATTTCCTCTTTAGTCATTACCAATTTTGAAATTAAACTTTAGTCCTAATTCAATATCCGGTCGGGGTCAAAGGTCCTGTTTCGCACTCCTAGAAACGACAAGTTTCTTCTACACGAGTTGTTGCCGTTCCTCACTATAATTATGCAGACAGCAGCTGTTGTGGCTGTCGCCAGTACGCACAAGCAAGCTGAGTTCATTTGCGTGCTTTGGAGAGCGATCATCCATGCATCAGGTCCTTGGAAACAATAATTAGACAAGACAGTTTGTCCTTCAAAGTCTGCTGTATGTCAAATCATAATCTATGGTCAAATGTACACATTCATGTAGCTGTTGGTGAGTATTAGAATTCTGGTCGTAGTAGTACTGGTATGGCTGTAAGGTGATGGGTGTCAATGGCTTGTGGAAAAATGATAGCCCGAGTGATCGGTAAATCAGTAGTGACTGCAGTGCTGGACTGCTATTAAGAGTAGTGGAATTGACAGTAGAAACTGTATACATCACTGGAACATAATTTTTATTTTGAGTCCATTGGAAGGCTTGCTCCACCCACAAATACATGGTGTAGTTGCATTTTGAATAATAATAATTTATTTAACACTGAAGTTCTCCATTCTTGCAAACTTAGCCACTAGATAGGTACTACTACAATGCACAAACTGATTTTTAAGATAATCGATAAGACTGAGAAGACTAGACTAGAGCTCCGCCTAATAATTTATTTATGATAAAGAACCAGTACTAGCTAGAATGAAGCACCAAAGGTGCAGATGCCTCGGTGCAGTACATGTAGCATGTATGGCATTCAATTAGCAGATGCATAATTATGACAGCACGTATATATGCATGCAGTAGATCCACGGAAGGATCAAAACAGTATCATGAAAGCATGCAATGTAAGCTGCTGTAGAAACAAGTTAAAGTATACTGCAACAAGACTACTGCACTCATTGCTGTGAGAATACTGCTACAAACATATACAATAAATTTAAATTTGTCTGACAAAATAATCATCTCTAATGGTATCCTGCTTTTACTAACATCATAAATATCCACAAACACAACTATCCACCATTCCACAAACACAGCAACTGTAGATGCATGTATACAGGATTTCCCCGGCTATACTGCAATCAGATACACAGTAAACTGCAGCTATTATACCTTTCTGTAAGCAATCACAATGCAGCATAATAGTTATGCAATCAGAAGCCAATCAGTGCTGACCACTATTCAACTGGGCGTGTCTACAATGTTCAGCACAGCACACGCATACCACGAGCGAGATAGCTTCCATAGCTTGCTTACACGATTTCTCTGCACCTGCGCTGCTATCCTGAAGTAAAATGCTAACCTATCAGGTTCTAGGCAGTCAACTGTAGACAGCTTTGCCTTTAGAGAAGTCCAGATCGCCAGAAACGGGCATCGAGGTGAGCAAATCACGCCATAGCTCTGGAACTAAGCTTCGTGTAAAGCTCTCACATGATCAAAAGCGAGATAATATCGAGTTCTACTTGCATTGCTAGTTTCAGAGCTTACCTTTCAGCGTACGCCGCAAAACTGAAGTAACAGACGGAATGACACACACACAAACAAACGAACTACTGTATGCCTCGTGGCTCCGCCCACCGAGGCATAAAAATCTCACAACAATTTTGCTGACATGTACATCAATGTTCATTTTTCTCATTCATAAATAAATTTTTTTCATAATTTTTGTTATTGATTACTTTTAAACTTTATCATGATCATGTGATGTCGTCACTGATGAGTGTTTCTGTTCTTGTCTCTGGTTTACTAACTCGTGTTCTTCTGTTTCTCTACTGACGATATCTTCATCATTGTTCACTACTTTCTGCTTGTTGATGGTCTGGGGCAGGCAAGCCACCATCACCATCACTACCAGCATGATGATACCAAATATGATAAAGATGAGATTGTAGTTCAGAGGAAAGCCGAGATCATTAGTCAGTGAGACAGAGTAGACACTACCAGCAAAAACAGGAGCTACTGTCCTGCAGTATACAAGAGGGAAAAAAAATTATTATTGACAATAGGTTGGATTGCAAACTTACAAACCATGTCTAGACATGGCAATGTAAGCCATTAGCTGCACACAATTATGTGCATAGATTTCACACTGTGAATATTATCACATTGCTTGTGAATATCATTATGTGGCGACCACAACAGAGCTGTATGGGAGTGGAGCTCCTCTCTGGAGCCTGGTAAATGGCGGCTTTCTGGTGAACAGTTTCTGTGTCAAAGTTAGCGAACGTTATGACCTTGTTGTCCCGTTTGTATGAAGTCATGGGCCGTACCAGTGGGTAAAAAGCTTGTCTAAAAAGTTGCTGTTCGAGAGTTATGGCTCAAAGAAGGCGAGTAGTCGCCTGGACTTTAGATACGGACTCATTTCTCCATGCTAGCTTACTGCGACGCCTACGGACTCACAATGGCATTCGTTCACTAAGGCAGGGACAAAAGTTGACCCAGAAGCTCAGACAATTCATGATGCACGTTACGGCTACACATACCCAAACCGCTGGTTTGGTTAGCTCTAACTACTTGGTCTACCTTACAGCTGGAAATACCGTGAGAGAAAAATAGATTTGAAAATGCACCAAAACAAGATATTTGCTGAACTTTCCCATAAAAACTTTCACGAACAGAGTCAGTAATTTTTCAAAAATATTTTCCCGCAATACGATAACTATCATGCATCTTGTGTACTGTAAATACCTATCTCTGAGTCACCTGAATAATGCAGTGAGAGTGGTCCCTAGTCCATTGACTGCTCCGAGCTTATCAAACGTGACAGAGTTATTGATAAAGAGGAAGAGAGCTCCAAAACAAAGAGTTCCTGACAACCGTAGCATCATCAGAACAATGATCAAGAAAGACCATAACAGATACACACTGGAGAGAGCGTGTGAGAGAGAGAGAGAGAGAGAGAGAGAGAGAGAGAGAGAGAGAGAGAGAGAGAGAGAGAGAGAGAGAGAGAGAGAGAGAGAGAGAGAGAGAGAGAGGGAGGGAGGGAGGGAGGGAGGGAGGGAGGGAGGGAGAGAGAGAGAGAGAGAGGGGGAGGGAGGGAGGGAGGGAGGGAGAGAGAGAGAGAGAGAGAGAGAGGGGGAGAGAGGGAGGGAGGGAGAGAGGGAGGGAGTGGGAGAGAGAGAGTGAGAGAGAGAGAGGGAGGGAGGGAGGGAGGGAGGGAGGGAGGGAGGGAGGGAGGGGGAGAGAGAGTGAGTGAGAGAGAGAGAGAGGGGGGAGGGAGGGAGGGAGGGAGGAAGAGAGAGAGAGAGATAAAGAGAGAGAGAGAGAGAGAAAGAGAGAGAATAACATAAAACCAAAGTTGTGAAGTGATTCTGAAGTTTGCGGAGGGCTCACTTTTCAAAGTAGTGTAGACTGGGAGTGAGAACTATAAAGAACAATAGCACAACAGCACCACATTGAAATGTGTTGATAGAACCAATGAGTTTCTCAAACTATGGGGAAAAGGCTTGACATAAGAGTATTGCCCCGAGCACTTACTAGAGGAAATATGAAGAATGAAAACGGCAGCAGAAGACCTCCAATGACACTGAGAGATATTCCAATCTGACCGAGACTGAACCCAAGACCACCTTTCAATAGCAGATGATGAAAATAATCAACAACAAAAGCACACACAAACACATAATCATGATGCTGTACAGCTCACCATGATATCTCTCAGTAGCACACCAGAGAGGGTACACCTCATCAAATGCGATAATCACGAACGAGAAGGCACAATAAGATAACACAGACAATCTAGTGGTTCTGTCACTGTGATGAGAAAAAATGGCACATTAAAGCATACAAACAAAGCTACATAAATTTGGCAGATGACTAATAAATTTTGAAGCAACCAAGAGGATAAAGGACATGTTGCATGTACTGTACTTCTTCCCAAAATCTGACGCCTCTTATTTTCGCCGAGTTCTCGCCGAAATGCGAGCTAAACCTCCAAATTTTGGCAAGGACTTTATTTAGGTGTTCGTCACAGTCAGCCAACAGCTCAAAGTGAAAAATTCCTGTACATCATAGAACAGAGCAGTACATGTTTCTCACTGCTTATTACGACACTTCCAACTCTTCAGCACTACAGGAACTTGTATTCAATAGGCTCTAAACATTGGGCAAGCAAATTTGGAATGGAATTATTTATTTTGCGCTGAATTTTGAGAAAACGGCTTCCTTTGGAATGAGCTTTTTATTCTATTGTGAGAATGCACCGTATAGTGGGAAATTTTCGCAGGAGAATGTATTCGCGAATGCGCGAGATAGCATTTTGCGAATAATATTTTCGCGAATCAGCGCTATTGCCCTATCTTTGTCAACAAAACAAGACATTCGCGAATAATATTTTCGCGAATAGCCTGTAATTCATGAAAATTTCCCGCTATACGGTACTTTATCAGTGGACATTAGAGTAAGTATACCTCATGAACCACTTGAGGTCCTTTAGTGATTTGATAAAGCCAGAGCGAAGGCTTTTTGCCATCTTCATCAGCCGGGATCTTACTCTGCTAGCACCGGTATGAGTCTTATCACCGTCTCCACCCAATAGAGTATCTTGATCAGAGTCATTACCGATTCTATCTAACTCAATTTCAGTCATCACTTGATCTTGCTCATCTGTTCTCTGAATCAGTGAATTAGACAATTTCTTGTTAGTTCTTTCACTATCACCGTATAGCCCCACATCAGTCAGATGTACTCTAGAGTCTATAGATACTGATATTGTCACATCTCTGTCGTAATCATTAATAAGTCTTTCACGTTCAATGTCCCCGTTCACTTCACTCTTCTTGGTAGACACCATATTGTCACCATTGCCTGGGCCATCATGATCTGATACAAGTGTCTCTGTACTCTCATCAGTTTGTGAGTCGGTTGATGGTCTGTCGTGTTCAACAGCTACAGTCGTCTTTTTCCTACGATCAAGGAATACAGCAATCATGACAATAATGACTAAAGTACGACAATGTTCATGCTCTGTGACATTGTTCATCAATCTTTTTGTTACGGGATATTGATTTGATGGGCGCAGCCTGCGTTTCTTCTTTGTGCTGTCTGCAAGCAGTGAAGGAGCTAACTCTACGTTCTGATACTTGGAATTCTTTGAGAGCAATAGATTATGAAAGTATAACATTATAGCAAAATGCCAAAATCTAAGCTTTTCCTAATGCTGTTAGGGTGGTGCTAAGGCAGGCCCAAATCGTAAAACTATTAACCAAATCACCAGCTTG
>OZ024788.1:3738195-3764275 GCA_964017065.1 Haliclona indistincta | reverse complement strand
TGAAGTGCACCACTCTGTTCAGATACAGGCTTGCTTCGTTCTAGAACACACTTGTGACGCTTTTTGTCACCTTCTCTTCGGAAGAACCTGCCACAGTCTTTGCACTCAATCTGTTTTGGGGGTAGTTGACGGCTACTGGATTTATCAATAAGGCTCTCAGTCTCTTCTCTGCATTTGCTTTTCCACCCTGACCGAGATGTTACAGCTTCATCATACCACTTATCCTCCTTTATACCCATCACTCGCAGATCTTTCCTGATCACATCTCTCCATCTCAGTCTAGGGCCGCCCTGTGGGCGTGCTTGGGGTAGCCAGCCAAAGAGGCAAACTTTAGGGGTACGGTAGTCTGGCATTCTAGCTAGGTGACCAAGCCACTCAAGTCTACGATTCATCACCTTCATGCTTGCATTCTCCTTATCACCCCATCTCTTCCTTAAGTCAAATGATGTAATGTGCTGGCTCCACTGCTGTTGATTAGAAACCCCAAGGATGGTTCGCACGCATCTGTTGTGGAATGAGTCAATCTTGTTAAGATCCCTCTTGAGGGGGACCCAGCATTCAGAGCCGTAGAGGAGTACTGATAGCACACATGCGTGGTATATCTTGCGTTTGGTGCTTATAGTAAGGTCATGGTCTTGAAATACTGCCTTTTTGAGAGCCCCATATGCTTTGGATGCCTGCGCTATGCGTTTCTCAACGTCTACAGTCGCTCTACCAGTATGATCAACCTGGGAGCCCAAATACTGAAACACTTCGACGGACTCGATCTCAGCACCACCCACATCAAGCGCTTGTTTGTCCTCCTCAGTCACCAATCGTCCTACTGCCATCGCTTTTGTCTTTGGTATGCTGAGAGTGAGACCGAAGTCTTCAGCTACACGCATATACTCAATGGTTGCAAGCTCAGCTCCTCTCTTAGTTGTAGCAAGGAGAGCTGCATCATCAGCAAATTGGCATTCATTAACTTCAGTTTCATCAGCATTTCTGGTGTATCTTCTGAACAGCTTTTTATCGTATTTGTACCTTAGGTACGCACCAACACCATCAAGGTCCCTCACTCTCTCATTCCACCGTTCTACCACTAGGCATGAGTACAGGTTGAAGAGTACAGGAGCCATTGTACACCCCTGGCGCAGGCCATTGTTTACATCAATTGGTTCTAGAGCATCATTGTTTAGTCTAATTGTGGCCTGCATATCACAGTGGAAAGAGCTAATGAGTTGTATAAGTGACTCTGGGACTCCGAGCTTGCTCAATGCCAGCCACAGTGCTTCGCGGGGGACGGAATCATAGGCTTTCTTCAGATCTACAAAAACTAGTAGAAACTTTGCTTTATGCTCCCACGACTTCTCAACTAGTTGTCTCACTGTAAAGATCATGTCAGAACAGCCACGACCTTTCCTGAATCCGCATTGAGACTCAGGCAGCTCCTCTTGGGCCAGATCCTGAAGCCTTCCTTGAATGATTCTTGCAGCAACTTTCCCAACCACTTCTAAAAGTGCGATTCCCCTCCAATTATCACAGCTCTTGAGATCACCTTTCTTGGGGATTGGGACCAGAACAGCATCCGACCAGTCTTTCGGTACTCTGCTCTCTTTCCACGCAGTTTGTATCATGTCCAATAACAGTTCAAGGAAAGTAACATCACTACAGGCTTCCTTGATCATCTCAGGTAGGATCCCGGACGAACCAGCAGCCTTCCCATTCTTGACCTTGCCAATTGCCTTCATTAGCTCCTCCATTGTTGGTAGCTCTGCAAGCTCGTGTCGTACTGGTCTTTGCCTTGCCTTCATAATCTCATTTACATTAAATTGGCTCTCCAGATTCAAGACTTTCGTAAAATGTCTCCTCCACCGCTGTTGTTGGGAATCTGTTGTTACACACACGTTGCCCTCTTCATCGAGTACGGTACCAAGCCTTGATGGTATAAGACCTCTTCTGCCATGCTGCATATCCCTTATGCATTTCCAAACTTTCTTTCCTCCAAATCTAACTTGCTGAGCTTCTTTTGCTTTCTCAGAGAACCAGGCATTCTTTGCTGCTCTCACAGCCCTACGTGCGTCACTTCTAGCTTGAGAGAATTTCTGCTTGTCACACGCAAGACCACTTGAAAGCCATTTGACGTACAGCTGGTGTCTTTTCTGAAAGAGAGGTTCTAATTTTGCAGCGCTTTCTTCAAACCAATCTGGATCACTCCTTTTCCTCTCCCCCAGAACCTCCTTGGCTGCTCCAGTCAATGCAGAGCGTATAGCATTCCACTTCTCGTCGACGGACCCATCCTCTTTCCACTCCTCCACAGCTAGCCCACTGGCTAAATCTTGAAAGGCACCACGAGGAGTGTCCTTCCCACTCTCATCCACAAGTGGACCAGTCAACTTAGAGACATCAAACCTGGTGGTTAGTCTAGACGTCCGGCTGTGTTTGACATAGAGTTTGGTCATTCTTAACTTAATACGCAGTAGTTGATGGTCAGTATTGCACTCAGCCCCACGCTTGACAGTAGCATCAAGACACTTTCTTCTGTCCTTCGCACTGACGATGGCGTAGTCGATGCAATGCCACTTTTTAGATTTCGGATGTTGCCAAGTGCTCTTGTAAATTTTATTCTTCTGAAACCATGTGTTACAAATGGTAGCATTATTCAGAGACAGGAAGTGTAACAGCTCTTTACCAGCAGCATTTAGCTCTCCTAAGCCATGAGGGCCCCTTGTCTTTCCCCATTGATCAATATTTGCTCCAAGATTCCTACTCCCAACGCGAGCATTGAAGTCTCCTAACAGTACAAAAGAATCATCTGATGGTATCGCATCTAATGCTCGTTGCAGCTGGTCAAAAAATTGGTCCTTCTCAGCTCTCGTTGCTCCAAAGGTTGGCGCGTAGCAAGAAAAAACATGTAGACGACTAGTCTCCTCGCCAGCCACTCCTAAGGAGACCATGACAATCCTGGATCCCCATGACTCCCATTGCTCGCCTCCAGCTCTCCATGCTTCTCTTGCAGGGCCAGTGAGAACAACAGCAACACCCTCACCCCTCTGTCCTGATTGATGTCCCTGGGGTGTCTCACGACCAGATGTTATCACCACACTCTCGCCCACAAGATAAACGTGCTTCCCAAACCACAGAGTCTCCTGCAGAGCAGCGACTGTAATATCGTAACGGTTCAACTCCCTAATCACCAAGTCAATTCTTCTATCCTCCGAACGGTTCTTTTCAGATCTTGATCTTGCCGTATTGATAGTGCCTGTATTATCAACTGAAGATCTCACGTTCCATGTGCCAAAATACCAAGCAGTATACCTTTGTTTTGCCCTACGATGTGCATATTTAATACCCTTCCGGGAGGTATGCAAATCCTCCGCGGAGGGATGTGTAACGGACGTTGCAAGTGGCGCTATCGATCGGCGCCCTGAGCTGCCATAGCCCCGTTAGCCGGTCAGTACATGCGGTACATCACCCCGTTTCCACCCGGTCACCACTTTGAGGAGGGGTTGGACTTCGACCGAGACACACACACACACACACACACAAACTCTGTTTCATGCATGTCTCACTTGTTATAGTGAGGTTGTATTGTCCCACACACACATACATACACACACACACACACACACACACACACACACACACACACACACACACACACACACACACACACACACACACAAACTCTGTTTCATGCATGTCTCACCTGTTATAGTAAGGTTGTATTGTCCCACAGGGGGTCGGCTATAGCTCCTGACAGTGCTGGTCCTATCACTAGTCCAGTACCAAACGCTGATGTGAGTACAGTCATCTCAAATGCCTGATTAGTGTTGTCAGACGATTCCGACAGAGATGCTTTAAGAGTGCCAACAATACCTTGATTAGAGATGAAAAGCAAATGAAGCTCTGTAATGTATAATAACGCGACATACCATTAGAGAATCCGACAAGGAATCTTAAGAAGACAGCCAAAGCAAATGAGTTGCTGAACCCAAATGCTACAGAGGCTGACCCAGTTAATATAGCACTGATCACTAGCACAGGTTTGCGTCCCTTGGAGTCAGCAATGGATCCCCAAATATAACTGAGAAGAGGATAACAGCACATGAGTGAGGAAGCTCGTACAGCTAGAGGGAGGTGACACTGACTTACTTTGATACGAAGCGTCCAAAGAATAATGACGAACCAATAATAACACTAAACACAAAAGTAATGGTAATTATTACATAGTACGTCATCTTTCACCAATCGGATTGCTCTATTCGAGGGCATTAATGTAGGTTATTGACCGCGCGTAGCGTCTTCTATAGCAACACCGTTGCGTCTTTGCGAGTTTGAAAAATTCGCGATGTTATTGCGCTCACAGTGATGAACTATGTAATAAATCATTTATTGCCCTACACAACTCGGGCATTAACCGACATTAATGACCTCGGGAAAGTCGGTTGCCCTCGTACAGTCTCGGGCTGCGCCCTCGACCGTTACTCGGGCGACCGACTTTCCCGCGGTCATTAATGTCAGTTATTGCCCTCGCGTGAGGGCAATAACTAATACTTAACACATTCCCTATGGACCTCAGATTAAAAATCAACATCAAATTTGACAAAAACACCAACCACTATTGAAGCTCTGTCAACAACAATCTGCTTCCTACGTCCATATACTCATCTCATACTGCTAGACTACTACGTAGCTGTATCCTCGGGGAGGAGGAATCTGACCATGGACGTGGAGGAAGGGAATGATTGAGTAGGTCGTGGAGAACTGAGGGAAAAAACACACGCACGCACTTATGCACACGCATACACAGATTTTTGCTTTTGTGTGTAAGATAGAGAGTGAAAGAGATGAATGGCAGACAGATTTTGAGAGAGCTATAGAGTAAGAGACAGATGAAAATACAGAGATAGAAACATTGAGAGGGACTAAAACAAAGACAATGAGAGAGAGAGAGAGAGGGGAGAGAGGAGAGGGAGAGAGAGCGATAATTTAACTCTTTGATGGCTACGGATTCCATGATGACAAGTACTCTAACCACTATCCATGCCGCCCTAGCTGACAACCCATGTCAAGTGACTCAAGTCAACAGAAACTATTAGATCAAGGTTCAGCTATAGGTAAAGCCATCTGCTATAGGCATGGACAGTTCGGGCCACCAATCACATAATTAACTTCATGTATGCATGATAGTGTCTAGCATACAGTAGCCATCAATTCATTTTAGTCAACTGCTGTCCAAGTAGCGACTTTGTTGCTGGTTTGTGGTTTAGCTATTGGGTATTACATCAACATAGCACTGCAAGCATAGAATGCAAGACCAATAGGGAGCAGCATCCCTGCGACACACAAAAATGCTATAGCAACTGGTTATTAAGAGAGAGAGAGAGAGAGAGAGAGAGAGAGAGAGAGAGAGAGAGACCGGGATAAGACAGTCATGCTAGTGACGACACAAATATTGACCTACACAACCTTAACCCTGCATAATGACCTACACAACAAAATGCTTAACCCTCTAATGCCTACACATCGACTAGGCATCTATTCACATTGTATGACGCTCTGTGCAGTATCATGCATAATTAATTATGATGTACATAGTACATGCAAGCATTGCATTTTGACATTGGGGAGGTCTGAATTACTTTATTATCTATGCAGGCAGGCACGTACACACACAATACACCGAGGCAAACACACAACATAGATCTACACTACACATTGGTATAATGTATAATTATATTATTTCACACACTGTTGGTGTGTGATGATCAGTCAGACAGTCTGGAGGGTAATCGAGACTAGGTACGTACAGTAATAACTTACACGTGAATAGACGGCTAAACGGCAGCGCCAGCATCAGGCATCAGATACATTCCATGATAGTGCTACCTGCTTCCGGCTTGTGATTAAGATTTCCGGCCTGGGCGTGGAGGTATTTCCGGTCAGTGCAGACGCTAACTCTTACTGTTACTACAGAAGACTCCATCGAGAATGTCAAGCAAAAGCTTCAGGACCAGATCGGGATACCACCTGACCAGCAGCGCCTCATCTTTGCTGAGCAGCATCTTGAAGACAAGTGTATCTTGAGTGATTATAACATTCATAAAGACTCCACTCCGACGCTTCACCTTGTACTTCGTCTAAAGAGTCAAATGCACGTTTTTGTTGAAACCGGCCCTGACGGCGACACTGTTACTCTTGAGGTTCAACCAGATCACTCAATCAAGAATGTTAAGCAGCATCTCAAAGAATTACTTCCACCTCACCTACCTCTTGTCTATGCTGGCATGCAGCTTGAGGATGATAATACCTTGAGATACTACAATATTCAAAGTAAGTCAACTGTTCACCTCGCTCCTTATGAAAGAAATCCCATGGGAATTAATTTTAAAATGCTTACCGGTAAGACAGTCACAGTCAAGGCTGTCTCGGCTGACTCCATTGAATATGTCAAGCAGATGATCCAGGAAAAGGAGGGGATTCCACCTGACCAGCAGCGTCTTATCTTTGCTGGCAAGCAGCTTCAAGATCGTCATACTCTAGGTTATTACAACATTCAGAAGGAATCAACTATGCATCTTGTTCTTCGTCTGAGAGGTGGTATGCAGATTTTTGTCAAGACCCGTACTGGCAAGACTATCACTCTTGAGGTTGATCCAGCTGACTCCATTGAGAGTGTTAGATGGAAAATTCAGGACAAGGAGGGCATTCCACCTGATCAGCAATGTATCATCTTTGGTGGCAAGCAACTTGAGGACGGTCTTACTTAGATCGATTACAGCATTCAAAAGGAATCAACTCTTCACCTTGTTCATCGTTTGATACGTGATACATGCATTTATATTGGTGTGAAGACCTCTAATGACTTATTGTCACTTGATTTCAGAAACACCGACACTATTGCAAAAGTCAAAGATAAGATCCATGAGAAAGAGGGAGTTTTACCTAACCAGCAGTTACTCACATACAATGGAAAAGAGCTTGAAGATGAATGCAGTCTACGTACCTTTTGTGTCGGTAATTCAGCCACATTAGAGCTTAGAATATTTTTTCAAATCTCTGTCACTATCGTTGATGATCACATTATCACAAGAGTCCCACAGGGAGTGAGAGTGAAGCTTGCTGCTGAAGTTCAACTTCCCAGTTCTTATGCTGTAAAGAATGATTCTAGTTTTGAAAGTAGTCATACAAACCAACAAAAGCAATCCCGTCACTTTCAAGAGAACATAGCATCGGTCGTACAGATTTTCATCAAGACACCCTCTGACAAAACGATTACTGTTAACATCGATCCAGCCAAATCTATTGAGTGTCTCAAGCAGATGATCCAGAAGGAAGAAGGGATTCCACTCGATCAGCAGTTGCTGACATACTATGACAGAACACTAGAAGATGGACGATGCTTGTATGACTACGACATTATTCATCGATCCATAATAATGCTTGCTGTTCGTGAGGAAACCTTTAATATCTCAGTCACTACCTCTGGTGAGCAAATTGTCACAAAAGTTCAAGAAAGAGTGGCAACGTGTCATATCAAAGAAAAAATGAGGTTTGCTCTACAACTTCCAACTGGTACCCTAGCTATCAAGTATGATCCTTTTAGTGAAAGATGCCAAAAACCTTCACTTGCTCATTCACTTGATTTACGTAGCCTTCCGATACAACAAGAACCAACTATGCGCCTTTTCCTGGAGAACGTAGCAGCTGCCATTCCTGACAAGTGGCAGATGGTAGGTTTGGAGCTAGACCTACCAATGTCTACCATTCGCTCAATTGAAGCAGAGAAACATGTGAATCTACAGCGTTGCTTTGCTGAAGTATTTGATCACTGGCAGAGGAACCCCACCCCTCAGCGACCGTTCTGTTGGAACACTGTTGTCAAAGTGCTGCAGTCCCCTGCTGTTAATGAACCAGTACTAGCTAGAAACATCTCACAACAATTTTGCTGAAGTTTTACATATAGCAGTGTGTTATAGTTTTTATTTAATATTTTTTCACTATCATTAATTTGTTACTTTTTACTTCCATGATCATTATGATGTTGTCACTGATGAGTGTTAAAAAGGAATAATTATACCATTTAAAATTAAATTCCGACTAAGAATCTTAAGAAGACAGTCAAAACGAATGAATTGATGAACCCAAAATTATGCTACAGAGGCTGAGCCAGATAGTATAGCACTGACCACTAGCACAGGTTTGCATCCCTTGGAGTCAGCAATGGAGCCCCAAATATAACTGAGGAAGTGACAAAGCTCATGTAGCAGGTGACATGAGCACTATATAACAAAGCGAACAAAAAAAATAATGACAAAGCCATAGCTCCTGCAGCACAAAACATCAGCAATCATCCTTAGCACATGATAATTGTCCTACAGACAACAAGAGCTGTCTTTACGTCTCTTTGAAGTAAATGTAACATTGACTAGATCTACCAATGTCTACCATTACTACTGACGGTCAAAAGATAGAGATAAGAAAATTAAATTTATGGCATTGGTATTTGATCACTGGCATAAGAACCCCGCCTATCAGCGACAGTTCTGTTGGGACACTTGTCAAAGTGTTGAAGGCGGTCTCTGTTATTGAACCAGTACCAATTGTAGACTTTTATCTTAATTATTGGTAAATAAATTGCTCCGAGTAAGTCACTCAATATTGACATAATTAGCTTATTGGCAGTGTGATATTAAACATAATGTGCATGTAATTCAGAGGAAGTGAGACAGAAACTGTCATTAGACAGTTATGAAGTCTTGTCAGTGGTAATTGGTAACACCAAGGGCGTATAGAGAAAGAGGGCATGCAACCGTCAATCACTCCCGTAGGATAGCGAAATATTTATTGTTACTAAAATTAGAAGTTACGCCCATCAATTGCTGACGTAGAAAAAAGTAGGCGGTAACTAATGACGCTTATTCAGTCAGATCATGCAGATACTCGGCAGATACAGCAGTAGCGTAACTACCGTGAGGCAGAGGAGGCGCTTGCCTCCTCGCTTTTGCCCAACCAAAATTTTTATCAACGTATATATCTTGCCTAGTACAGCTGTTTTGCCTAACACAGATGTCTCTATCTTGCTCTCCACTCCATCCAGGATACGTACCACGAACGCGCCATGCAATGGCGCTGCTACGAGGACATAATTCAATGAATATTAATTAGTTATTTGCAAAAATCGCGCGCGCCTCCTCGGTTACCAATTTCTAGTTACGCCCCTGTACAGCCTATCCCGGCACAGCGGTACCAGTCCTACGCCGGTGTTCTCCTACAACAATCCATTGCTGCTCTTGGCTTTCTTCCAGACGCAAGCAATAGAGTAGCGGGCAGCGACAGTCTCACGAATTTCAGATTTCCAGCTTGAAGAATGCGCGACTAGTGTGCCTCCCCTCGCGCATTTAGCGACAAGCAATCGTCTAGCGGTTACAGACAACGGCGAGCAGCTACTACTGTCACTACGTCGCCGTTTAGATACAGGTGTACGGGACTGTACCTGCACTAGTACTAGTAGCCATTTCAGCACTCTCCGCATACGCTCTGACGTATGAACTGTATACTAAAAGTATACGGAGTTTAATTGATGTTTATTTTTAGTAACAATAAATATTTCGCTATCCTACAGAGTGATTGACGGTTGCATGCCCTCTTTCTCTATACGCCCTTGGTAACACTTGCATGTAAACACTATGATAATTATCACAAATGATGCTATTCCATACACTCTAAAGTGACTACTGTGTGGAACCTACAGCACTAAATTAATATACAGGAAATTAAAATTAATTTGGAAAAGTTGGCTGAGTCCATCAAGTGATGCTGCAGCTACCTATACAAATATTTCACACAGTAGTCAGTTTAAGGCACATCGTCACATAAGATTGCAGAAAATTGTGCTATCCAAAATTACCAAAAAAACGCTGGAGAAAAATATAATAATTTTATCGTCACACTATGTGAGCTCCTTCAGCATCGTAATGCATGGTAGTCTAACTACCATGATAAAAGCCGATAAAATTAGATAAAACAAAAAATAAAATTATAAAATTATAAAATAAAATTATTAAATAAATTATTATATTTGTTAAAATTATTATATTTGTTCCTGCGGCACTGCAGTGCACCAATCACTCTGATTTTGTGTGTCGCTAAATATCACAGAAATTTTCATTGTGCAGGCTCTTAAAACCTGCTTACAGTACTGACAATATTATTTTGCAGACCAGTGTGACGTCATGATAGGTGGGGCTCATTATTTACACAATCTCGCCATAGATATTATATTGCCTACGGACTGGGATTGGACACTAGCTCACGTGAGCGCATAGTAACAATACATTTTAGGTGCGTTCACTCTGCGTTGCGCTTGACCCAAATGCCGCAATACATTTAGCGAGCAGAAAGTCGTAAACTTTGTGTACCTCTACTGCAAATACTAACTGTTTTTAGTGTACGCTGTTGCTTTATAATTGTTATTCACGTTGATCAATGTGGTGTAGGCATGTTTTTCAGCGCCTAGGGCGATACTGCAGTGCAGAATTCGTACTTGTTAGTGACCTTTTTTGTGTACCTCTAGACCAGGAGCGCATATAAACAAGGGAGCATGTAACTCTGAACACTACCCCATATAACGGCGAAATCCTAATATGGCTGACTTGCTATTTTAGTTACTTCCATATAAAGTATACCGGGTGGAGGCGCGGTTGAAATTATAGACCTTATATGGATTATAGTTCTTATATGGAAACTATTATTTTTAGAACAGCCGCCATTTTAGGATTTCGCCGTTTACAGAGTTACATGCTCCCTTGTTTATATGCGCTCCTGCTAGACGCAACATGACAAATATCCGAATAAATTCAACACCTTGGAGCTACTGTTCGATGATTCGAATATGGTTTAGGCTATAATCTGTATGCAGACAAAGCGTTATCTCGTTGCAAAACGCCTTTGATTCGGGCAGTTTTTGTATTAAGTAATACTGTAACCATGCAGAACCACGCCGTATCCAAGGGAAAAATTCACTTCTGGCGCAACGCGGAGTGTACACGGAAATGCCCAGTGTCCAATCCCAGTCCGTAGGCAATATAATATCTATGATCTCGCGAACGAGCTCACGAGTCGAAAGGGCGTATACATGAAAAGTCTTGTCTTTCACGCCATTTCTTCGACTCGCCCATTTTAGCTGTACGTCCTACTACCAACCCTCACTCAAGTTGTTGTACTCTAGATGAACAGCGTTCCCAAGCAGCTAACTGACAGTTAAATGAGTATCAGAACCGGCGAGACGCTAACTCTTACTGTTACTTCAGATGACTCCATCGAGAATGTCAAGCAAAAGCTCCAGGACCAGATCGGGATACCACCTGATCAGCAGCGCCTCATCTTTGCTGAGCAGCATCTTGAAGACAAGTGTATCTTGAGTGATTATAACATTCATAAAGACTCCACTCCGACGCCTCACCTTGTACTTCGTCTAAAGAGTCACCGTATGCACATTTTTGTTGAAAACCCTTCTGGCTACACAGTCCCTCTTGAGGTTCATCCAGATCACTCAATCAAGAATGTTAAGCAGCTTCTCAAAGATTTGGTTCCACCTCACCGACAATCTCTTGTTTTTGCTGGCGTGCAGCTTGAGGATGATAATACCTTGAGCTACTACAATATTCAAGATAAGTCAACTGTTCACCTCATTCGAGGTACTTATATAAGAAATCCCATGAAAATTTTTTGTAAAAACGCTTACTGGTAAGACAATCACAATTGAGGCTGTCAGCTCAGCTGACTCCATTGAATATGTCAAGCAGATGATCCAGGAAAAGGAGGGGATTCCACCTGACCAGCAGCGTCTTATCTTTGCTGGCAAGCAGCTTGAAGATCATACCGTAGGATATTACAAGATTCGGAAGGAATCAACTCTCCATCTTGTTCTTCGTCTGAGAGGTGGTATGGAGATTTTTGTCAAGACCCTCTATGGCCCGCCGACTGTCACTCTTGAGGTTGATCCAGCTGACTCCATTGAGAATGTCAAACAGAAAATTCAGGACAAGGAGGGCATTCCACCTGACCAGCAACGTCTCATCCTTTGCTGGCAAGAAACTTGAGGATGGTCTTACTTTGAGCGATTACAACATTCAAATGGATTCACCTCTTCTCCTTGTTGATCATTTCATACGTGATTCATGCATTTATATTGCTGTGAAGACCTCTAATGACTTATTGCCACTTGATTTCAGAAATACCGATACAATTGCAAAAGTCAAAGATAAGATCCATGAGAAAGAGGGAGTTTTACCTAACCAGCAGTTACTCACATACAATGGAAAAGAGCTTGAAGATGAATGCCATCTATGTACCCTTATTAGTGATGATGTTATAGTCACATTAGAGCTTAGAATATCTTTTCAAATCTCTGTCACTATCGTTGATGATCACATTATCACAAGAGTCCCACAGGGAGTGAGATCGAAGCTTGCTGCTGAAGTTCAACTTCCCAATTCATATGCTGTAAAGAATGACTCTAGTTTTGAAAGTACATGTAGTCATACAAAACAACAAAAGCAATCCCGTCACTTTCAAGAGAACGTAGCATCAGTCATACAGATCTTCATCAAGACACCCTCTGACAAAATGATTACAGTTAACATCGATCCAGCCAAATCTATTGAGTGT
Organism: Haliclona indistincta; assembly: GCA_964017065.1. NCBI lineage: Eukaryota > Metazoa > Porifera > Demospongiae > Haplosclerida > Chalinidae > Haliclona > Haliclona indistincta. Next base: position 3,751,621 of record OZ024788.1, on the reverse strand, counting down.
CTCAAGCAGATGATCCAGAATGAAGAAGGGATTCCACTCGATCAGCAGTTGCTGACATGTTCTGACAGAACACTAGAAGATGGACGATGCTTGTTTGACTACGGCATTACTCATCGGTCCATAATAATACTTGCTGTTCTGAGTCTTGAGAATCCTTTAATATCTCAGTCACTACCACTGGTGAGCAGATTATCACAAAAGTTCAAGAAAGAGTGGCAACGTGTCATATCAAAGAAAAAATGAGATTCGCTCTACAACTTCCAACTGGTACCCTAGCTATCAAGTATGATCCTTTTAGTGAAAGATGCCCAAAACCTTCACTTGCACATTCTCTTGATTTACGTAGCCTTCCGATACAACAAGAGCCAACTATGCGCCTTTTCCTGGAGAACGTAGCAGCTGCCATTCCTGACAAGTGGCAGATGGTAGGTTTGGAGCTAGACCTACCAATGTCTACCATTCGCTCAATCGAAACAGAGAAACATGTGAATCTACAGCGTTGCTGTGTTGAAGTATTTGATCACTGGCAGAAGAACCCCACCCCTCAGCGACCGTTCTGTTGGGACACTGTTGTCAAAGTACTGCAGTCACCCTCTGTTAATGAACCAGTACTAGCTAGAAACATCTCACACCAATTTTGCTGACATTTTACGTGTAGCAGTGTGTTATAAATATTTTTTTATTTACTAATATTTTTTCACTATCATTTCTTTTGGGTAGTTTTTACTTCCATGATCATAATGATGTTGTCACTGATGGGTATTAAAAACGAATAATTTTGCTACAGAAGCTGACCCAGTTAGAATAGCACTGACCACTAGCACAGATTTGCATCCCTTGGAGTCAGCAATGGATCCCCAAATATAACTGAGGAGTGAAAAGGTGACGAAGCTGTCACCTGCTGCTCAGATCATGTAGCAGGTGACATGAGCACTTTATAACAAAGCAGCCAAAAAATAATAACTAAGTCATAGCTCCTGCATCATATTTGGCTGCAGCACAAAACATCAGCAATCATCCTTAGCACATGATATAGTTGTCCTACAGAACAAGAACTGTCTTTACGTCTTTTTGAAGCAAATGTAACATTGACTAGACCTATCAATGTCTACCATTACTACTATCAAAAGAGAGAGACAAGAAAATTAAATTTACGGCTTTCGTTTGCTAAAGTATTTGATCGCTGGCATAAGAACCCCACCCCTCAGCGACAGTTCTGTTGGGAAACTTGTGCTCCAAGCAAGTCACTTCGTTGCCAGCTTACTGGCAGTGTGATATTAAACATAATGGGCATGTAATTCAGAGGAAGTGAGACAGAGACTGTCATTAGACAGTTACTGAAGTCTTGACACTGGTAATTGGTAACACTTGCATGTAAACACTATGATAGTTATCACAAATGATGCTATTACATACACACTAAAGCGACTACTGTGTGAAACCAACAGCACAAAATTAATATAACGATAATTATTGGTAAAAAGTTGAAGTCCATTAAGTGTGCTGCAACTAGCTATGCAAAATTGAAATAGTTCACACAGCGTTCAATTAAAGGTACATCATCAATAAAAAATTATGTGAGCTCTTCAGCATCGTAACCGTGTGACGTCATGGTAGGCGGGGCTCATTTCTCGATCTTGTCTCGATCGTCTTGTCTCATGTGTCTTGTCTTGTCTCGATCGACTCACCGCTCAAGTTGTTGTACTCTAGATGAATAGCGTTCCCAAGCAGCCAACTGACAGTCAAATGAGTATCAGAACCGGCGAGACGCTAACTATTACTGTTACTTCAGATGACTCCATCGAGAATGTCAAGCAAAAGCTTCAGGACCGGATCGGGATACCACCTGACCAGCAGCGCCTCATCTTTGCTGAGCAGCATCTTGAAGAGAAGCGTATCTTGAGTGATTATAACATTCATCATAAAGGCTCCACTCGGACGCTTCACCTTGTACTTCGTCTAAAGAGTCAAATGCACATTTTCGTTGAAAACCCTTCTGGCAACACAGTCACTCTTGAGGTTCAACCAGATCACACAATCGAGAATGTTAAGCAGCATCTCAAAGATGTGCTTCCACCTCACCGACAATATCTCGTCTTTGCTGGCATGCAGCTTGAGGATGGTAATACCTTGAGTTACTATAACGTACAAAGTAAGTCAATTGTTCACCTCGCTCCTTATGCCATAAGAAATCCCATGGAAATTTTTATTAAAATGCTTACCGGTAAGACAGTCACACTTAAGACTGTCTCAGCTGACTCCATTCAATATGTTAAGCAGATGATCCAGGAGAAGGAGGGGAGTCCACCTTTTCAGCAGCGTCTTATCTTTGCTGCCAAGGAGCTTGAAGATCATCATACCCTAGGTTATTACCACATTTGGAAGGAATCAACTCTCTATCTTGTTCTTCATATGAGAGGTGATATGCAGATTTTTGTCAAGACCATTACTGGCAAAACAATCGCTCTTGAGGTTGATCTAGCTGACACCATTGAGAATGTCAAAATAAAAATTCTGAACAAGGAGAGAATTCCACCTGACCAGCAACGTCTCATCTTTGCTGGCAAGCAACTTATGGATTGTCGTACTTTGAGCGATTACGACATTCAAAATGAATCAACTTTTCACCTTGTTCTTCGTCTGAGCAGTGGTATGCAGATTTTTGTCAAGACCCTTACTGGCAAGACTATCACTCTTGAGGTTGATCCAGCTGACACCATTGAGAATGTCAAACAAAAAATTCAGGACAAGGAGGGCATTCCACCTGACCAGCAACATCTCGTCTTTGCTGACAAGCAACTTATGGATTGTCGTACTTTGATCGAATACAACATTCAAAAGGAATCAACACTTCACCTTGTTCTTCGTCTGAGCCGTGATGGTGTTCAGATTTTTGTCAAGACCCTTACTGGCAAGACAATCACTCTTGAGGTTGATCCAGATGACACCATTGAGAATGTAAAAATAAAAATTCTGAACAAGGAGGGCATTCCACCTAACCAGCAACGTCTCATCTTTGCTGCCAAGCAACTTGAAGATGGTCTTTCCTTGAGCGATTACAATATTCAATGCCATTCAACTCTTCACCTTGTTCTTCGTTTGGCACATGATATATGCATTCATATTAAGACCTCTAATGGCATATTGTCACTTGATTTCAGAAACACCGACACTATTGCAGAAGTCAAAGATGAGATCCATGAGAAAGAGGGAGCTTTACCTAACCAGCAGTTACTCATATACAATGGAATAGAGCTTGAAGATGAATGCTGTCTACGTACCTTTTGTGTCGGTAATTCAGCCACATTAAAACTAATAATATCTTTTCAAATCTCTGTCACTATCGTTGATGATCACACTATCACAAGAGTCCCACAGGGAGTGAGAGTGAAGCTTGCTGCTGAAGTTCAACTTCCCAGTTCTTATGCTGTAAAGAATGACTCTAGTTTTGAAAGTAGTCCTACAAAACAACAAAAGCAATCCCGTCGTCACTTTCAAGCGAACGTAGCATCAGTCATACAGATCTTCATCAAGACACTCTCTGACAAAACGGTTACTGTTAACATCGATCCAGCCAAATCTATCGAGTGTCTCAAGCAGATGATCCAGAATGAAGAAGGGATTCCACTCGATCAGCAGTTGCTGACATACTCTGACAGAACACTAGAAGATGGACGATGCTTGTTTGACTACAACATTACTCATCGATCCATAATAATGCTTGCTGTTTGTGAGGAAACCTTTAATATCTCAGTCACTACCACTGGTGAGCAGATTATCACAAAAGTTCAAGAAAGAGTGGCAACGTGTCATATCAAAGAAAAAATGAGATTCGCTCTACAACTTCCCAGTGGTACCTTAGCGATAAAATACGATCCTTTTAGTGAAAGCTGCCAAAAACCTTCTCTCACACATTCTCTTGATTTACGTAGTCTTGCAGATGAACAAATGCTGACTATGCGTCTTTTTCAAGCACACGTAGCATCTGCCATTCCTGACAAGTGGGAAGCAATGGCTATTGAACTAGACCTACCAATGGCTACCATTACTACTATCGAAAGAGAAAGACAAGGAAATTTGCTCATTTGCTTTGCGAAAGTATTTGATCACTGGCAGAAGAACCCCACCCCTCAGCGACCGTTCTGTTGGGAGACCGTTGTCAAAGTGTTAAAATCGCCTACTATCAATGAGCCAGTACTAGCTAGAAACATATCACAACAATTTTGTTGACGTTGTACATGTAGCTGTGTGGAATATTTTCCTTTCATTAATATTTTTCATAATTTTTGTTATTGACTACTTTTAAACTTTATCATGATCATGTGATGTCTGATGAGTGTTTCTGTTCTTGTCTCTGGTTTACTAACTCATGACTTGTTCTTCTGTTTCTAGTGGGTGTGGTTGACCTCCTGGAGTAGTTGTTGGGTGGGGCTCGTCAATGCTTCCTGTCTGTTCACAGTCTGAAAAGTTTCCTGATTTTTACCAAGATTACTACCTCTAAAACCCTCACTCTTGAGGTTGATTCAGCTGATTCTATTATAATCGTGAAGCAGAAGATCAAGAGCATGGATAATATTATTCTACCTGTCCAGCAGAGCCTTGTGTTTGCTGGTAAACAGGTTGAGAACAGTCTCACTTTGATTGATTACAGCATTCGAAATGAGTCTACCCTTTATCTTGTTTTTCATTCTAAAAATGGGTTGTTAATTTTTAAAGACCAACACCATCCCTGTCGTGGCAATTCCTAATACAAGCTACCACACACAAAAAATATCATTGACTTTGTCATAATCTAATGTGCTGCAAAACAACAGCAATAGTTTGGACCACAATAGTGCCCTGTATGATAAGACTCTGACCAGAACACCTTGAAGCCTATGGACGGATTTTTGTTTGTGCTAGGCTGGCTGACTGGACGACTTTCGTAGACACGAACAGCTCCAAGGCATGTCCATTTCTTCTTGCTTGATTGTAGGTCAAGATTATGGAGAGCTTGAAGACCACAGAGTACATCACAGGATTTGGTAATGGAATCACACTGTCTTCTGACTGCAAATGTCCAGCCCTTATGTCCTCCTTTGATCGCCATACTGGTACAGACAGACTGGGCAATTGTTTCATACTCATCGTGTACATTAGGATTAAGCTGTGCCAGTGAAGAGGGTGAAGTAGCAGCACTTTCTTGCTCTTCAGATTGCAGGCAATTCTTTTTGTGTCACTGTCGCCCTACCGAGCATAACACCAACAAGGATACACACTAGCACAACAGCTGTGACTTTTATATACATCACAAGAGCAATTGTTAGAAAGGTTTTACCAGCCACAGTAACTGGCACTAAAATGATGTAGAATACATCATTAGACTTGATCATTCCAGCAGTCACCATGATAGCGAGGATGGTCACACAGACAAGGACTGCAGCCACAGCACTAGTGACAAAAGGGTGAGCGATGGAAAATGAAACAGCATTTTCAATATCTTTTCTGTAAAATTTAATGGTAAAACCAAAGTTAGCAAACAATGGCTTTTCTACATGTTCCTGAGCAGCCATTTACATATTTCACGTAATGTGACATCACATACGATTTCCAATATCCGGTTGGGGTCAAAGGTCCTGTTTCGCTCTCCTAGAAATGACAAATTTCTTCTACACAAATTGTTGCCGTTCCTCGATCACTATGCAGACAGTAGCTGTAGTGGCTGTCGCCTGTGCGCACAAGCAAGCTGAGTTCATTTGCGTGCTTTGGAGAGCGATCATCCATGCATTAGGGGGGACTTTGGAAACAATAATGACAAGACGGTTTGTCCTTCAAAGTCTGCTGTATGTCAATGCACACATGCATGTATAGCTTTTGGTGAGTATTAGAATTCTGGTCGTAGTAGTACTGGTATGGCTGTAAGGTGATGGATGTTACTGGCTTGTGGAAAATGATAGCCCGAGTGATCGGTAAATCAGTAGAGTGACTGCAGTGCTGAACTGCTATTAAGAGTAGTGGAATTGACAGTAGCAACTGTATACATCACTGGAACATATTTTGAGTCCATTTGAAGACTTGATCCACCCACAAATACATGGTGTAGTTGCATTTTGAATAATTTAACACTAATTCTTGTAAACTTAGCCGCCAGATGCAATACTACTACAATGCACAAACTGATTTTTAAGATAGTATTATAGTATACTTTCAGCAAAACTGAGAAGACTAGACTAGAGCTCCACCTAATAATTTATTTATGATAATGAACCAGTACTAGCTAGAAAAACTCACTACAATTTGCTGACGTTGCACATGTACATCAATGTTCATTTTTCTCATTCATAAATAAATTTTTTCCATAATTTTTGTTATTGATTACTTCTAAACTTTATCATGATCATGTGATGTCGTCACTGATGAGTGTTTCTGTTCTTGTCTCTGGTTTACTAACTCGTGTTCTTCTGTTTCTCTACTGACGATATCTTCATCATTGTTCACTACTTTCTGCTTGTTGATGGTCTGGGGCAGGCAAGCCACCATCACCATCACTACCAGCATGATGATACCAAATATGATAAAGATCAGATTGTAGTTCAGAGGAAAGCCGAGACCATTAGTCAGTGAGACAGAGTAGACACTACCAGCAAAAATTGGAGCTACTGTCCTGCAGTATACAAGAGGGAAAAAATAATTTTTTGACGGTGGGTTGGATTATGAACTGTGGATATCATCATGTTGCTTGTGAATATCGTTATGCGGCGACCACAACAGAGCTGTATGGGAGTGGATCTCCTCTCTGTAGCTCGGTAAATGGCGACTTTCTGGTGAACAGCTGTGCGTCAAAAGTTAGCGAACGTTATGACCTTGTTGTCCCGCTGGTTGTATGAAATCAAGAGCAGTGCCAATGGGTAAAAAACTTGTCTGAAAAGTTGCTGTTCGAGAGTTATGGCTCAAAGAAGGCAAGTAGTCGCCTGGACTTTTAGATACTGACTCTTTTCTCTGCGCTAGCTTACTGCGACGCCTACAGACTCTCAATGGCATGTGTTCGCTAAGGCAGGGACAAAAGTTGACCCAGAAGCTCAGACAATTCATGATGCACGTTACAGCTACACATACCCAAACCGCTGGTTTGGTTAGCTCAAACTACTAAGTCTACCATACAGCTGGAAATTTCGTGAGAGAAAAATAGATCTGAAAATGCACCAAAACAAGATATTTGCTGAACAATCCCATAAAAACTTTCACGAACAGAGTCAGTAATTTTTCAAAAATATTTTCCCGCAATATGATAACTATCATGCATCTTGTGTACTGTAAATACCTATCTCTGAGTCACCTGAATAATGCAGTGAGAGTGGTCCCTAGTCCATTGACTGCTCCGAGCTTATCAAACGTGACAGAGTTATTGATAAAGAGGAAGAGAGCTCCAAAACAAATAGTTCCTGACAACCGTAGCATCATCAGAATAATGATCAAGAATGACCATAATAGATACACACTGGGGAGAGAGAGAGAGGGGGAGGGAGGGAGGGAGGGAGGGAGAGAGAGAGGGAGAGGGAGGGAGAGAGAGAGAGAGAGAGAGAGGGAGGGAGGGAGGGAGAGAGAGAGAGAGAGAGGGAGGGAGGGAGGGAGGGAGGGAGGGATGGAGTGAGTGAGAGAGAGAGAGAGAGAGAGAGAGGGGGGTAGGGAGGGAGGGAGAGAGAGAGAGAGAGAGATAACGAGAGAGAGAGAGAAAGAGACAGAATAACATAAAACCAAAGTTGTGAAGTGATTCTGAAGTTTGTGGAGGGCTCACTTTTCAAAGTAGTGCAGACTGGGTGTGAGAACTATAAAGAACAATAGCACGACAGCACCACATTGAAACGTGTTGATAGAACCAATGAGTTTCTCAAACTATGAGGGAAAAGGGCTTGACATAAGAGTATTGCCCCGAGCACTTACTAGAGGAAATATGAAGAATGAAAACGGCAGCAGAAGACCTCCAATGACACTGAGAGATATTCCAATCTGACCGAGACTGAACCCAAGACCACCTTTGCATAGCAGATGATGAAAATAATCAACAACGCACACACACAGACACATAATCATGATGCTGTACAACTCACCATGATATCTCTCAGTAGCACACCAGAGAGGGTACACCTCATCAAATGCGATAATCACGAACGAGAAGGCACAATAAGATAACACAGACAATCTAGTGGTTCTGTCACTGTCATGAGAAAAAATGCCACTGTGAAGTATACAAATTCGGCTACATAAATTTGGTAGATCACTAATAAATTGAAGCAACCAATTAGACATGTTTATACTGTATTTATTTCATAAAAATCCGGCGCCATTTATTTTTCGCTACGTTCTCGCCAAAATGCGAGCTAAACCTTTAAATTTTGGCAAGGACTTTATTTAGGTGTTCGTCACAGTCAGCCAACAGCTTAAAGTAACAAATTCTTGTGCATCATAGAACAGAGCTGTACATGTGTCTCACTGCTTATCACCACACCCCCAACTCTTCAGCACTTCAGGAACTTGTATTCAATATGCTCTAAACATAGGGGAAACAATTTGGAATGGAATTATTTATTTTGCGCTGAATTTTGAGAAAATGGCTTCCTTTGGAATGAGGTTTTTATTCTATTGTGAGAATGTACCGTATAGTGGGAAATTTTCGCAGGAGAAAATTTTTTCGCGAATGTGCGAGATAGCATTTTACCTCATGAAAAACTTGAGGTCCTTCAGTGATTTGATAAAGCCAGAGCGAAGGCTTTTTGCCATCTTCATCAGCCGGGATCTTACTCTGCTAGCACTGGTATGAGTCTTGTCACCGTCTCCACCCAATAGAGTATCTTGATCAGAGTCATTACCGATTCTATCTAACTCAATTTCAGTCATCACTTGATCTTGCTCATCTGTTCTCTGAACCAGCGAATTAGACAATTTCTTGTTAGTTCTTTCACTATCACCGTATAGCCCCACATCAGTCAGATGTACTCTTGAGTCTATAGATACTGATATTGTCACATCTCTGTCGTAATCATTAATAAGTCTTTCACGTTCAATGTCCCCGTTCACTTCACTCTTCTTGGTAGACACCATATTGTCACCATTGCCTGGGTCATCATGATCTGATACAAGTGTCTCTGTATTCTCATCAGTTTGTGAGTTGGTTGATGATCTATCATGTTCAACAGCTACAGTCGTCTTTTTCCTACGATCAAGGAATACAGCAATCATGACAATAATGACTAAAGTACGACAATGTTCATGCTCTGTGACATTGTTCATCAATCTTTTTGTTACGGGATATTGATTTGATGGGCGCAGCCTGCGTTTCTTCTTTGTGCTGTCTGCAAGCAGTGAAGGAGCTAACTCTACGTTCTGATACTTGGAATTCTTTGAGAGCAATAGATTATGAAAGTATAACATTATAGCAAAATGCCAAAATCTAAGCTTTTCCTAATGCTGTTAGGGTGCTAAGGCAGGCCCAAATCGTAAAACTATTAACCAAATCACCAGCTTGCCAACTTGGTACATAGCAACAGAACGGAGGGATTGAAGAGAGCTTTTTGAATTTGTATTTCCTGAAATGATGAACTAGCTGTAAAGCGAGGAGGCTCCAACACCAAATCCATATACACATCTCAAAAGACGAAGAGAGATGTCACAAAAACCTCTAGTAATCCCTCCGAAAGGCCTTTCTTTATCAAGCAGACCAAGCAGCATTCTTTGCATTTTCTTCCAGAAGCTTATTATTTTATGCTTACACAAAATACAACACGAAACGCAAAGAAAATGCATTGATAACTGCAAACAGCTGACAGCATACCTGGCCCAGTATTCTGTAATCTTAAAACATTTCATTTGGTAAGTACAGCTGAATAATTCAAAGAGTGTTAACCACGGTTCTCTACTCACTTGTTGTGTCCTAGTGTCTCTGGCATGATCACAATAACAATGACAGCAGATACTGCAAACAACGCACCACTCACAATACAGGGCAGAGAGTAGGGAAATGTAGTGATGAAGGAGTTAACAACTGGATCTGGAACAACAACAATAATGATGCAACCTCAATAGAAAATGTCAGCATAGTTGAGTCATAGAACTGTAGTGATTATGCCCTGGGCTAATAGATAACTCAATCTGCTAAGTTGACGCTAACACACACACACACACACACACACACACACACACACACACACACACACACACACACACACACACACAAACTCTGTTTCATGCATGTCTCACCTGTTATAGTGAGGTTGTATTGTCCCACAGGGTCAGCTATAGCTCCTGACAGTGCTGGTCCTATAACTAGTCCAGTACCAAATGCTGATGTGAGCACAGTCATCCCAAATGCCTGATTAGTGTTGTCAGACGATTCCGACAGAGATGCTTTAAGAGTGCCAACAATACCTTGAGTAGAGATGAAGAGCAAATGAAGCTCTGAATGTATAATAACGCGACACACCATTAAAGAATCCAACTAGGAATCTTAGGAAGACAGCCAAAGCAAATGAGTTGCTGAACCCAAATGCTACAGAGGCTGACCCAGTTAGTATAGCACTGATCACTAGCACAGGTTTGCGTCCCTTGGAGTCAGCAATGGAGCCCCAAATATAACTGAGAAGATGAAAACAGCACATGAGTGAGTGAAGCTCGTACAGCTAGGAGGAGGTAACACTGACTCACTTTGATACGAAGCGTCCAAAGAATAATGACGAAGCCATAGCTCCAGCATATTTGCCTGAAGAGAACAGAACACATGAAGTGACAAATGCACTAAGTAACGTAGTGACACAAGAGTGGTGAGTGAATAACTTTTATAGTGATATCTATAGTCAGTTCTAACTAACTTACTGTCTGTTAGACTAGTGTACCTGTATCAGTGTCCTCAATCTCAGGGAGGAGGAACCTGACCATGAACGGAAGGAAGGGAAAGATGAGTGTGATTGAGTAGGCCGTGGAAAACTGAGAAATACGAGACAGCATGACAACGCAGATTTACCAAACTCCGAAGGACTCTCTTACCATGATTGCGAAGGCTGATATGTATATTCTGACCATTCTTCTGCTCACATGAAACTTGCTACAGCAGCGACGACCACTGCCTTCATCTCGCGCCATGACGCAGCTTTGCAGACTAGCCCGGCTGCTACATGTACACGTTGCATGTAATGCTTAGTTGTGGGTGTGGTTGACCTTAGCTACAGTACGTAATGGGTTAAAATGTGGTTGTTGGGTGGGGCTCGTGTATGCAGCTATAAGTTTTAGTCTAGACTTTTCACCAATGCATTCAACTCTTTACCACACTACTGTATTTGAAGATGGAGGTTCTCCTTTACTTATTCCTTAATAATTATTATATACTCATTAAATTTTTTTCATAATATAAATTTGATTACTTTATCATGATCATGTGATGTCGTCACTGATGAGTGTTTCTGTTCTTGTCTCTGGTTTACTAACTCGTGTTCTCCTGTTTCTCTACTGACGATATCTTCATCATTGTTCACTACTTTCTGCTTGTTGATGGTCTGGGGCAGGCAAGCCACCATCACCATCACTACCAGTATGCTGATACCAAATATGATAAAGATGAGACTGTAGTTCAGAGGAAAGCCGAGACCATTAGTCAGTGAGGCAGAGTAGATGGTACCAGCGAACACTGGAGATACTGTCCTGAGCAGAAAAACAAAATTTTGAAGGTGGGTAGGATTACAAACTTACTGCTACTACAACCATGTCTGGACATGGCAATGTAAACCTGAAGGACATTTGTTGTACACGATTATGTGCATAGATTTCACACTGTGAATATTATCATGTTACTTGTGAATATCATTATGTGGCAACCACAACAGAGCTGTACAGGTGCGGAGCTCGGTAAATGACAGCTTCTGGTGAACAGTTTGTGCATCAAAGTTAGCGAACGTTATGTATGACCTTGTTGTCCCGTTTGTAAGAAGTCATGGGCCGTGCCAGTGGGTAAAAGCTTGTCAGAAAAAGTTGCTTACAAACGGTAGAATGAGTCTCATTAAAGTTAAATTTTAGCATTACCTAAACGTTTTTGACCTCATTCGTTAAAAACGCTAAAAATTAGTAGTCGCTAATAATACTGGTTTTAAGGTATTCGCTGGACACTCCCATACGAAAAGAGTCGGTAATTCATCAAAAACTACTATCCCTGAGTCACCTGAATAATGCAGTGAGTGTGGCTGCTAGTCCATTGACTGCTCCAAGCTTATCAAACGTGACAGAGTTATTGATAAAGAGGTAGAGAGCTCCAAAACAAATATTTCCTGACAACCGTATCATCATCAGAAAAATTAATAAGAAAGACCATAATAGATACACACTGCAGAGAGAGAGAGAGAGAGAGGAGAGAGAGAGAGAGAGAGAGAGAGAGAGAGAGAGAGAGAGAGAGAGAGAGAGAGAGAGAGAGAGGAGAGAGAGAGAGAGAGAGAGAGAGAGAGAGAGAGAGAGAGAGAGAGAGAGAGAAGAGAGAGAGAGAGAGGAGAGAGAGAGAGAGAGAGAGAGAGAGAGAGAGAGAGAGAGAGAGAGAGAGAGAGAGAGAGAGAGAGAGAGGGGGAGAGGGAGGGAGAGAGAGAGAGAGAGAGAGAGAGGGGGGAGGGAGGGAGAGAGAGAGAGAGAGAGGAGAGAGAGAGAGAGAGAGAGGGAGGGAAAGAGAGAGAGAGAGAGGGGGGGAGGGAGGGAGAGAGAGAGAGAGAGAGAGAGAGGGAGGGGGGGAGGGAGAGAGAGAGAGGGGGGAGGGGAGGGGAGAGAGAGAGAGATAGAGAGAGAGGGGGGGAGGGAGAGAGAGAGAGAGAGGAGGGAGGGAGGGAGGTGAGAGAGAGAGAGAGAGAGAGAGAGAGAGAGAGAGAGAGAGAGAGAGAGAGAGAGAGAGAGAGAGAGAAAGAGGAGAATGACAAAAAAGTGAAAAGATTCTGAAGTTTGCGGAGGGCTCACTTTTCAAAGTAGTGCAGACTGGGTGTGAGAACTATAAAGAGCATTATCACAACAGCACCACATTGAAATGTGTTGATAGAACCAATGAGTTTCTCAAACTATGGGAAAAGGCTTGACATAAGAGTATTGCTCCGAGCACTTACTAGAGGAAATATGAAGAATGAAAACGGCAGCAGAAGACCTCCAATGACACCGAGAGATATTCCAATCTGACCGAGACTGAACCCAAGACCACCTTAGCAGAAAATAATCAACACACAGACATAATTATTATGGTGTACACCTCACCATGATATCTCTCAGTAGCACACCAGAGTGGATACACCTCCTCAAATGCGACCATCACGAACGAGAAGGTACAATATGATAACACAGACAATCTAGTGGTTTCTGTCACTGTGATGAAAAAATGGCACAGTGAAGCATACAAAGAAGGCTACATAAAGTTGGCAGATCACTATAATTTTGAAGC
>OZ024788.1:3717382-3737995 GCA_964017065.1 Haliclona indistincta | reverse complement strand
AATTAATTATATGGTTGACATTTGAGATTTATAAACATAAACATGAGATTTATAAACATGCGGATTGCAATTAATTAATTATCATTGCCGATCGGCAATGATATGTAGGGATGACCTCGAATTAAGATGGCGGCTACTCATGTTGAAAATGGGTTTTCGCACATATCTCTATTATTATACATCTATACTGCATTTTAACTATCTCTAAGTGACTCTGAAGTGTAAGCGCTTGTAGGACGTCTATTAAAGTCGCCGGGACTGCTTGCTTGACGACGAAAATCAAGACAGAGAGAATTTGCAGATCTTCGCTGTTATAGCGTTTCTCGAGATTCTAGACATCTAGGATTGATCAGACGATTGTTCTGAGCATGGAAATACCTTTGGCGAAGCTGGCAGACGTTTCTAAAGTGGTAAAACAAAATCGCCGCCCACGCGAATTGTTCATCTTCTTTCTTCTTCTTCTTCTTTTGACAAGCCTAGCGCTGTCCTGAGTGAACGAATCACTATCAAACTTGCACCATCGCATGTGTATATATCTGGGGTAGTGCACTTAGTTCTTAGATAGGCATCAAACACTTCCAGAAGCGAGTAATCTTTGAAAAACATGGTTTTTGGACCGTTTTGGACTAGCGACTTAATTAATTAACCCTCTTGTCGCTACTGATCATTGACTCCGCCCACATCAGTTTTGAAACTGAGCTCGGTTCTCGCTTTCTCAGTGCTTTCTCTCTGCTCTGGGCGCTTCAGCGAGCAAGCTAGAGCCTAGAGGTATGAACAAGCAGTATACCATACCCTGGATAACACTGATCTGTCTATGCTGACATCATGACCCACGGTAGGCGCGAACCGGACGACGGTGATGATACCCGATCTCACTGAGCTATAGGCTACTAGTTTCTTACTCTACCCGGCGTAAGCTATACCCATAGGACCCCTGTGCTGTTGACAACTGGACATTGTTCATTGTAAAAAGCTAGAAGCCTCTGTGATCGTGATATCGACATCAACATGCAAGCCTGGGACTAGCTAGTCCACAGACTAGCCATGCCATCATAGTGTTCCACTGAGTTGTTAGTGTTAGTCTCTTCTTCATCCATCACAGTGCTAAGAAATATCATGTTGTCAACTCATACTCTCAACCTCTCTAACTAATTTAAACCTTTTCATTATTCTTGTGATTGCCGATAATAACATTCCGTGTTTCTTGACTCTCCAGCTGTCTAGAGGCTATGTACCTTCTGATCTACTAGACTAGTACCTGCTGCTCAAAGGGTTGTAAAAATGAAATAAAAGCTATAGCATAGAATACAGCTAATAAGTTCAAACTGATAGTGATCAAAAAAGTAACAGGAACAAGTAAAGTAAAAAAGTTTTAATAAAAAAAACTAAAAAAGTGTAGGGATGACGCTTGCAAAAGTTAAGGAACAAGATGGGATGATACTTGCAAAAGTAAAGGAACAAGACTGGATGATGCTTGCAAAAGTAAAGGAACAAGACTGGATGATGCTTGCAAAAGTAAAGGAACAAGATGGGATGATGCTTGCAAAAGTAAAGGAACAAGATGGGATGATGCTTGCAAAAGTAAAGGAACAAGATGGAATAATGCTTGCAAATGTAAAAGTCCCAAGTATCCCTACATCAGCGGCTTGCTGCGACTACATGCAACTGACATTTATGGAATCCTCTTCCTATACCTTTTACAACCGTCAATTACTTAATCGGACTGCGTCCTCCAAAACACAGATAGTTCTAGTTATTTACAACCGTTAATTACTTCATCGGACTGCGTCCTCCTTCAAGCCGCTGATGTAGGGATACTTGGGACTTTTACATTTGCAAGCATTATTCCATCTTGTTCCTTTACTTTTGCAAGCATCATCCCATCTTGTTCCTTTACTTTTGCAAGCATCATCCCATCTTGTTCCTTTACTTTTGCAAGCATCATCCAGTCTTGTTCCTTTACTTTTGCAAGCATCATCCAGTCTTGTTCCTTTACTTTTGCAAGTATCATCCCATCTTGTTCCTTAACTTTTGCAAGCGTCATCCCTACACTTTTTTAGTTTTTTTTATTAAAACTTTTTTACTTTACTTTACATTGTAGATCAGAGCTGTACACGTGTCTCCCTGCTTATTACCAAACCTCCAACTCTTCAGCACTTCAGGAACTTGTATTCCGCTACGATAGGCTACAATAAAGTGGGCAAGCAAATTTGATATCACTTATTTTGCGCTGAATTTTGAAAAAAAAAACGAGCTTCATTTGGAATGAGGTTAAAGGGTAGCACCGCGAAAACATTTTTCTTGAGTAATTTATTACTTGATTTAATAATTCAGGAGTGTATAAGGGGAAGGAGCGTTCAAGTACCGTAGTAATATCGAAGCCCGCCGCCTTGCGCTGTTGCTACTTGGAAATTAGGCCTTTCTTTGCACGTTGTGGCTCGCTATTTCCTACCTATACATTCATCCACGTTTCGTCCTGCCCGTCTCCGGCAAAAACAAGCAAGCGTTCAGCCAGACCTATGGTCGCCGTCTTATGTGGACTTTAGGCTCCGATATTTCTATTAGTTACACGCTCCTTTCCCTTATACGCTCCTGGTGTATTCCATATTAGATAACACTCACGGTCTTCTCTAATATGATAAATATCTCATGGAAAAATAACTTTTTTTGCGAGTAAAACTTTGGAGGGAGTTTTTAGGGACGATGCTTACCCTTTATTATGAGAATGTGATTTATCAGTGGTTTCTTCATCATTGCTACATGTATGATACAAGAGTAAATGTACCTCATGAACCACTTGAGGTCCTTCAGTGATTTGATAAAGCCAGAGCGAAGGCTTTTTGCCATCTTCATCAGCCGGGATCTTACTCTGCTAGCACCAGTATGAGTCTTTCCAGAGTCTCCACCCAATAGAGTATCTTGATCAGAGTCATTACCGATTCTATCTAACTCAATTTCAGTCATCACTTGATCTTGCTCATCTGTTCTCTGAACCAGCGAATTAGACAATTTCTTGTTAGTTCTTTCACTATCACCGTATAGCCCCACATCAGTCAGATGTACTCTTGAGTCTATAGATACTGATACTGTCACATCTCTGTCGTAATCATTAATAAGTCTTTCACGTTCAATCTCCCCATTCACTTCACTCTTCTTGGTAGACACCATATTGTCACCATTGCCTGGGCCATCATGATCTGATACAAGTGTCTCTGTATTCTCATCAGTTTGTGAGTTAGTTGATGGTCTGTCATGTTCAACAGCTGCAGTGGTTTCAGGCCTATGAACAAGGAATACGAAAACCATGACAATAATGACTAAAGTACGACAATATTCATGCACTATGAATGTATATCAATCTTTAAGGTTTTGGGATATTGATTTGATGGGTGTGGCCTACATTACTTCTTTATGCTGTCGGCAAGCAGTGAAGGAGCTACATTGTAGCTCTACGTACTGATACTTGAAATTCTTTGAGAGCAATAGATAATGAAGTATATAGCAAAATGCCAAAATCTAAGCTTTTCCTAATGCTGTTAGGGTGCTAAGGCAGGCCCAAAATTGTCTTCTTGAATGATCACCAGCTTGACAACTATTATGCTTGGAGGTACACAGCAACAGAACGGAGGGATTGATGAGAGCTTTTTGAATTTCTTTTTCCTGAAGTGATAAACTAGCTATAAATGGCGTCTTCAACGCCAAATCCGCGTACACTTCCATGTGTAGCTCAAAGACGAAGAGAGATGTCACAAAAAGCTCTAGTCAATCCCTCCGAAAGGCCTTTCTTTACCAAGCAGAATAAGCGGCATTCTTTGCATTTTCTTCAAGAAGCTTATTTTTGCTTACAAAACATTGATAAACCGCAAACAGCTGACCGCGTACCTGGCCCAGTATCCCGTAACATTTCAGCTTAATTGTGATAAGTACAGCTGAATAATTCAAAGAGTGTTGACCACGGTTCTCTACTCACTTGTTGTGTCCTAGTGTCTCTGGCATGATCACAATAACAATGACAGCAGATACTGCAAACAACGCACCACTCACAATACAGGGCAGAGAATAGGGAAATGTAGTGATGAAGGAGTTAACAACTGGATCTGGAACAACAACAATAATGATGCAACCTCAACCTCATTCAGCATAATTGAATCATAAAACTGTAGTGATTATGCCCTTGGCTAATAGATAACTCAATCCACTAAGTTGGCACAAACACACACACACACACACGCACACACACACACACATACACACACACACACACACACACACACACACACACACGCACGCACACACACATGCACACGCACACACACACACACACACACACACACACACACACACACACACACACACGCACACACGCACACACACACACAAACTCTGTTTCATGCATGTCTCACCTGTTATAGTGAGGTTGTATTGTCCCACAGGGTCGGCTATAGCTCCTGACAGTGCTGGTCCTATAACTAGTCCAGTACCAAATGCTGATGTGAGCACAGTCATCCCAAATGCCTGATTAGTGTTGTCAGACGATTCCGACAGAGATGCTTTAAGAGTGCCAACAATACCTTGAGTAGAGATGAAGAGCAAATGAAGCTCTGTGATGTATAATGTGATATACCATTAAAGAATCCGACCAGGAATCTTAAGAAGACAGCCAAAGCAAATGAGTTGCTGAACCCAAATGCTACAGAGGCTGACCCAGTTAGTATAGCACTGACCACTAGCACAGGTTTGCGTCCCTTGGAGTCAGCAATGGAGCCCCAAATATAACTGAGAAGAGGATGTGACCGAAGCTCATACAGCTAGAAGGAGGTAACACTGACTCACTTTGATACAAAGTGTCCAAAGAATAATGACGAACCAATAGCTCCAGCATATTTGCCTGCAGAGAACACATGAAGTGACAGATGCACAAAGTAATGTATATACATGTGGTGACAAGAGTAGTGAGTGAATCATAGTGAGATTAGTCTGTTGTAACTATCTCATCTGCTAGACTAGTGTACCTGTATCAGTGTCCTCAATCTCAGGGAGGAGGAACCTGACCATGAACGGAAGGAAGGGGAAGATGAGTGTGATAGAGTAGGCCATGGAGAACTGAGATAGACGAGACAGCATGACAACGCAGATTTACCAAACTCGGACACTCTTACCATCATTGCGAAGGCTGATATGTATATTCTGACCATTCTTCTGCTCACACGAAACTTGCTACAGCAGCGACGACTATTGTCTTCATCTCGCGCCATGACGCGGTTTCTCTGCAGACTAGTATATCAGCCGAGCTAGTTAGGAAGCAATATACTACGTACTGCTTCCTAACTAGCCCGGCTGCTACATACACGTTGCACCAGGCGTATTAACTTACTAGCAATGGGTGTGGTTGACCGGCCTTTGGTTTACAGTACGTAATGGGTTAAAAATATGTTTGTTAGGTGGGGCTCGTAAATGCAGCTAGCTAGCTACTACCAGCTAACTAGCTACACTGTAGCTAGTCCAAACTTATAAAATGGCACGCCTTTCCAAGTTTCCAGTTAAAAATAAGCCATTTTCGATGAGAACCAAGGATGGGAAACAAAACATCGTCAACCAATAGTATCGGAAATGGCGTTCAAACAAATTAAAAGCTGCAGAACAAGATGGGAATAGACCACCTTGTCGGCAACGTCTCATGTTTGCTGGCAAGCATGCAACTGAAGTTCTTGAGGACGGACATATGGTATTCACAAGAATTCAACACTTAACCTTGCGCACCAGCAATCACATACATAATTATTATTGTTGAAATCAAGTTAGGAGGGCTAGATTACAAATATCCTCTAACAATAACAGAAGTTTATGTTAAGTCAGGTAATAATAATAATAATGGCATGCAGCTTGATGATAGTCGTACCTTGAGCGACTATAATATACGAAACCATTCAACTCTTTACCACACTACTTTATTTGAAGATGGAGGTTGGTCTCCTTTACTTATTCCTTAATTATACAGACAGTGCATTATAATTTGTTGCATAAGTAACTTCAGCTTTCAAAATAATTATGAGAACAATGAAAAAACTTGTGAAATATGAACCAAAGAACAACATATCAAGGATATTCCTGGTTTGTCAAATTCTCAGCTACATGTACATGTACTAGTTCTCCTAGTTGTATTCTACTACCACCATCAACTGCAGTTTCTGTTTCTGTTCTTTTCTGCTCTTCCTGTTCTTGTGTCTCAATATTTCTAGTTTCATTCAGTTCTTCTTGCTCTCGGCTATCATTCGTATTTGGTTCTTCGTGCTGTTGTGCTTCTTTGTGCTCTTTTTGTCACTCGATGCTTTCAGGAAATCCAGCAACCATCACTATTACGACTAGTATAATCCTGGCCATGATTATAAACATCAGATGATATAGTCAAGTGGATAGTCGAGACCAGTTGTCAGAGACACTGAATACACTATACCAGCGAATATAGGAGAGAGAGACCTGAAGATGACAGAATTTTACTTCAAAATTTTCTTGTAAAAATGTAAAAGTCCCAAGTATCCCCACATCAGCGGCTTGCTGCAATGACCTGCAACAAATGCGGAGTCCTCTTACTATACCTTTAAAACCATCAATTACTTCATCGGACTGTGTCCACCAAACACAGCTACCTCTAGCTTTACAACTATCGATTATTTCATTGGACTGCTGACGGTCCTCCTCCAAGCCGCTGATGTAGGGATACAGACCTTTGCATGTTGCTTGATGGCAGAAATTGTAAAATGGGTGTTGGCTAGGCTAACTATGTTATAGGCCAACCCCCATTTCACAATCTCTGCTGTCAAGCAACTTCAAAGGTCTGTACTTGGGACTTTTACATTTACAAGCATCATCCCATCTTGTTCCATTACTTTTGCAAGCATCATCCCATCTTGTTCCTTAATTACTTTTGCAAGAGTCATCCCTACACTTTTTAGTTTTTTATTAAAACTTTTTTATAATTATTATTTCCTGTCTAATTCCTATGTCAACCGCGATCGCGACAGGAAAGTACATGTCCCATACTAGCTCGTAGTCAGGCGTGGCCTGACTACATAGCTCGCTAGACTACACTAGCCTAGACTTACGGCACGCCTATCCTGTTAAAAATAAGCCATTTTTCGAGGAGAACCAAGGATGGGAAACAAGTCGTCGCGCGAGACAGTCACCGTCACGGTGAACCCAGATGACTCCATTGAAAATTTCAAACAAAAGCTCCAGAACGAGATGGGAATACCACCTGATCGGCAGCGTCTCATGTTTGCTGGCAAGCAGCTTGAAGTTCTTGAGGATGGACATACCCTGAGTGGTTATGGTATTCACAGGAATTCAACGCTTAACCTTGTTCTTCGCACGAGAAATCACATACACGTATTTGTTAAACTAACTACAACTGGTAAGACTGTCACTCTCGAGGTTCACCCCGACAATACCATTGAGGACCTCAAGCAGCATCTCGAGGACAGTTTTCCACTTCATAAGCAACGTCTCGTGTTCAATGGAAAAAAGCTTGAGGATGGTCATACCTTGAGTTACTACAACATTCAAAACGAGTCAACTCTTCACCATTCGCTTAAGGGTTATATTTTTGTCAAGGTATATTATGGGCACCCCACATATCTCATCGAGGTTGAACCAGCTGAGTCTATTAAAAGTGTCAAGCAGAAGTTTTATGTGAAGTCTGGTGTGTCACCTGGTAGCAGTCAGCATCTCAGCCTTAATGGCATGACTCTCAAGGAAAGTCGTACCTTGAGCGACTATAATATCCAAGACTGTTCAACTCTTCACTTTGATGTTTACTTTGGAGATGCATGTGGTGTTTCTCCTTTACTTTTTCCTCTTCTTCCTTGTATATGTATATATTCCTTTTGTCAAAGGCATACGATATATGTACATGTCAAGACTCCTGCAGGCAAGACCATCCGTCTTACATTACGTCCATCTGATACCATAAGGGATGTTAAAAAGAAGATCCGGGAAGAGGAGGGAATTCCTGTTGACCAGCAGTTACTGTTTTACTCTGATACAAAGCTCAGAGATGAAGATCGTCTGTCTGACTATGATATAGAAGATGGTTCAACAATAAACCTCACTTATGTTAACAATCCCTTCCAAATCTCTGTCACTATTGTTGATGATCACATCATCACAAGAGTCCCACAGGGAGTGAGAGTGAAGCTTGCCATGGAAGTTGAACTTCCCAATCGTGGTTCTTATGCTATCAAATATGACTCTTGTAGTAAAAGCCAGAAATCGTCCTCAGCACATCCACTTGAGGACAGCGCAGATGCTTCTAAGGGGCTGTCTTTACGACTTTTTCAGGAAAACATCACATCAGTAATTCCTGACAAGTGGCAAGCTATGGCTATCGAACTAGATCTACCAATGTCTACAATACGTACAGTAGAGATGGAGAGACATGGAAATCTGCAACATTGCTTTGCTGAAGTATTTGATCACTGGCAGAAGAACCCCACCCCTCAGCGACCGTTCTGTTGGGACACCATTGTCAAAGTGCTACAGTCACCCTCTGTTAATGAACCAGTACTAGCTAGAAAGATTGCAAATGACTTCATTAACGATCAGTAACTTGTTTTATTAGCTTATTTCGGTTTTAATTTTGTTTCTAGTGCACTTTTCAATTTGTTGTGAAACTGTTAATTATCAGTGCCATAATAAAACAAACAATCGATTAAACAAACAACAGCAACCAAATAGGATAGAGTTAAACAAAAGTTGACTTAGAGGCCCCAAGAGCCCATGATAGAGACAGCGTTTCCCAACTGGATTGCAACTGACAGTCTCTGCAGTAGGAAAGCGGTTGATTTGGGGTCTCCTGACTGGTGGAAAATTCTCTTTCCCAGATCTCTGATGAAAGACATCGTTTTTGGACCAAAAACCCCAGATGACTCAATGGCAATAGGGGTGAAAAAGTGAGAGGAAGTCAAATTAGAATATTTTTCAAACTTTAGGGCTTCAGCCCTAGTAGCCACTTCACAAGCAGATTGGGCAGACAAACCCAGGTATGAACAGGCAAAAGTATCAGGGCAGGTGGCATCCCAGACTAGTGGTTTCCCAGAGGACCAAAGGATGATTGTAACTCCGTCTGGCCGTTTACCATCTGATCTTGACAAGCCCGGTGGTTCTAATCGGAAAGGAAGTTGACTGAAGAGAGAGCTCTGGAGATAATAGAATTGAGAGCTGCATGTCTTGAGTGTCTACCCTCTGATCTTCTGCAACTCAAACCATGCCTGCCCAAGGAATCAACTAGCTGCCCACATCTCTTGCAATGGTGAGGGCTACAGAGAGGGGTGCCGAGCCGGAGGCCAACTGCAATTATCCAGGCCAATTATCAGTTAATTATTAATTTTTTACAAGATCAAGAATTACGGTGTAAATGTACTATAATTATAGTCTATAATATTATTATATTATTATTTTTATGTACACTCATGATATGCATAAAGAGCTCATTGCAGTCTGCAGTATGTGGAATAAGAATTGAGACAAACAGTGAAATGGCTCAAAAGATGTTACTGCATGGATGATGACGTGTAACAACTAAAAGTTTACATTTAGCAGCAATAAAGCTACTTACAATCCATAAATTATACTGACAGTATAGTAGATTATTTGCCTAATTTGTCAGTTGTGGTTGCATGCATAAATTGAGATTTCAAATGTGAGAGAACTCTTGTGAAGATAGGTACAGATCAAGAATTTTCCTGGTTTGTCAAATGCTCAGCTACATGTACATGTACTAGTTCATCTGGTTGTATTCCATTACCACCATCAACTGCCGTTTCTGTTTCTGTTCTTTTCTGGTCTTCCTGTTCTTGTGTCTCAATATTTCCAGTTTCATTCAGTTCTTCTTGCTCTCGGCTATCATTCGTATTTGGTTCTTCTTGCTGTTGTGATTCTTTGTGCTCTTTTTGTCGCTCGATGCTTTCAGGAAATCCAGCAACCATCATCATAACGACTAGTATAATCCCTGCCATGATTATAAACATCAGATGATAGTCAAGTGGATAGCCGAGACCAGTTGTCAGAGACACTGAATACACTATACCAGCGAATATAGGAGAGAGAGACCTGAGGAGAGAGTATGACAGAATTTAACTTCAAACTTTTCTCATGCCCTGTAAAGAAAATCTTGCAATAATAATATTATTATTAATTTTGCCTGAGGTTTAGTTTTTATTATCAGCAGCACAAAAATTAAAAGCAAATAGAATGTGCTGAGCAAGGCTTGAACGGTTTATTTACCATAAGACAATCTCATACATCAGGCTAGCCTCATACCCAGGTGCTAGAAGAGGATGGGTGGAGCAAAACTGGGTACGGGGCTTATTCTCAGTATCATAATGCTTGGTTGCTTTTAAAGAAGCAAGTCAAGTAAATATTTTTATTACAGTGCTTAGTTACAATGGCACTGATTTTCTTTTCGTAAGTCGCTTACTTACCTGAAGAAAGCAGTAAGTGATCCAGCAAGTCCATTGATGGATCCTAACTTATCGGGAGTCACAGAGTTGTTAAGAAAAATGTAGCTGGCTGCAAAGCTGAAATCATAAGCCAATCGAAGCAACACTAACATGAATATCAGGAGAGTCCACATCAATGGAATACTATAGCAAAATTTTAACAAATCATGCATCAAAATTAGTATGAACACATAATTTTGAAGCTCACTTATCCAAATAATGAATATTGGGTAATAACAGTATGACCAGTATATTGATGATAGCACACAATTGAAATGTATTGACCACTCCAATTAGGTGATCCAACTGTAAAAATAAACAACCATATCAACATTTTAACAATAAATTTTGTTACTAGTGGAAAGAGGAATAGTGGAAAAACAAGCACTATGGCTCCAACCACACTTAATGATATACCAATTTGATTAAGAACAAACCCCAAACCACCTGAAAAGAGAAAAAAGGGGTTCAAGTTATCAAAAATAGAATTTTAACTCACCTGCATATCTAGGTGTTGCACACCACAATGGATACACCTCTTCGAAAGCAATGATCGCAAATGAGTAGATGAAGTAAGTTGTGACAGCTAGCATGCTACTCCTGTCTCTATATATATAGAGAGAGACAGAGAGAGACAGAGAGAGAGAGAGAGAGAGAGAGAGAGAGAGAGAGAGAGAGAGAGAGAGAGAGAGAGAGAGAGAGAGATAATACATATAAATATGCGTTTGTGCAAACTGTCTAGTATAAAAACAGATACTAAAGTGTCTGGATCAAGGGTTAAATATACATGAGGAATGGTTGTTTTGTTATAACATTTTTAAAGGCTTGAATTAGCAGGCTTCTGAATGTATGAATGTATAATCATTTTTTTACAGAGGAAGGAAGTAATGCATCCTACCGCATAAACATGTTCAAGTCTTTGAAAGAAGTCACGATCCCCTCACGGAGGCGTCGAGAGTTTCTCTTTAACCAGTTTGAGAAGCCTGTTTTCTTGTTGTTCAACAGGTTTTTGTTGTCAGTAACATCAACAGTAACAGACTCGGTCTCAGCATCATACTGCACTGATAATTCATTGTCTGGATTAGCATTTTGATTCGATGGTTCAGTAGAAGTTTCTGCAGTGTTACTGGACAGCGATATCAAACAATCATCATGCAAAATACCGTATAGCTGGTATATTTTGTAAGGTTTTGTTCTTTTCGTCTTACCGGTATAACAAAATGAATTTTTATATGCCAAAAAGTTAGCATTGAGTTGCTTTGCAAGAATGGGAACACCGCATGGTAGTATACTTAATCAGGTTTGGTGGTTATTAATCCAGAGGAAGTCTTATCTAGGATTTTGTCAAGAAAAGACATCCAGGCGTGGTTTGCTTGGGCGACTAAGAACAAAATTTGACTCACAAAATATACCAACTACAAGCATATAGTAGAGACACATAATTATTATTATTCATAAACTATTATTTTCACAGTACAAAACTATTCATAATTAGTTTATGCTGACCATAGATATTACAGAATGTGCTGACCTTGGTTTACTGGGTGATGGCTTGGGTAAGCATACAATAACAGCAAGGGCTGAAAATGCAAAAAGCAATCCACTCAGGATAGCAGGCATTGAGTATGGAAATATTGTGAAGAATGAATGAATAGTAGAATCTAGAGAGAGATTTAGAATAACTAATGTATCAATTTGTGCCTAACACTCATGTCAAAATCACTTTAAATAAAAGTTCAAGATTCATGTGAATATCTAGTGCTACAGGACTACTGACTTTTCATACATGCAATACAAAGAGCTTGTATCGTATCACTGAGATGAGTAAAAATCGGGTGAACATACACATACTGCAGTCAGGAAGTAGCATTATAAAGGTCATATAGATGATGCAATGCCTGTGTGACAGCTAGACACACTGTAAGGTGGGCCCATACACTGTTGCTAAGTAAAGTCTGAATCATGGTAACAATGTTTATACTAGCATGTTGACTTACTAGTGACTGTGATGTTATACTGATTCAGAGGATCTGCTAGGAAACCAGACAGAGCTGGGCCTATCACTAGTCCTGCTCCATAGGAGGTGGTTGCTACTGACATGCCAAGAGCATGGTTATAATCAGTTGACCATTTGGATAAGAATGCTTTACTGATATTTGAAGTTGCTAAAAAAATACAGAAAAAAGTAAAGTGCATAATAATTATGATTATTCTATACCGTTTAAAAGTCCAATTATAAATCTTAAGACAACTGAAAGAGCGAAATTTGTGCTAAAGGCAAAAACAAGCGAGAATATGGCGGTTAAAATAGCACTGATTAGAACCACTGGCTTATGTCCCTTAGAGTCTGCAACTGCTCCCCAAATATAACTGTAAAGTCATGCCAGATCACACCACACTGATTGACCAAGAAGAGCTTACTTGGAAAGAAAACGTCCAAGGAACACTGCTGATGCAATCAAACCAGTGTATCTACCTGTAGCAGTACATTTTATGCAGATTTATAGAGTGTGAGAAGAGTGTTATGAACCCAAAGATGTCACTTCGATGTGTGGAAGAAAAAACTGGACCATGAATGGAAGAAACGGGAACACGAAAGTCACTGAAAATGCCGTTGAGAACTGTAGAGAAAAAAGAAAATCAGGATAAAGTCACCAAGGCCCCAATAGTCAATGATAAATTTCACTGTAAACTGCCCAAAGTTCTGCTTACATGTCACTCATAACTCAATCATGCTGTCTATCAATCAGTTTTGGCTAGCAGCAGAACTAATCATTGCATGCAATAACTATGGCAGTAGCCTGGCAGTGGCTACAGCTTTCTCACAATCAAACAGAAAGCAACGAAGTACACTTTCAGCAACTGCTTCGTGACACCGGCTTCTTTCCATTTTTCACGACATCGCTGAACTACAGCACGGCCAGCTGAACAAAACATCATAGTGTTCTCGCTGTAGCAAGAAAACACAAAGTGGTTTATCTTGAGTGGTACTAATAATCCTATATCCTAGCCTTGATCAGTAGTAGCACAAACCATGGGATGCTAGCTGACGTCAACCTTTTGCGTTGCTCCAGCTGAGAGCCCGGAGTGGAAGTTGTTGATCGATGATCAGCTAGCTAATGTAGTTGGGCGTGGTCGGACCGCAACCTCTTATCATGAATAAAATTAAAATATTTTTCTGCAACGTCCGTTACTGAACAAAACTTTTAACTTCAGTGCATAAATTTTGCACTCTAATACACTAGTGCACACGGTAACAAACGCACAAAATGATTATGTTTACAGTCTGCAAAGAAATAATATTTTATAAAAATGATCATTATAATTTGGATTTTTCAGAGTTATTAATTACTGCCCATCCTTATGCTTTGTTCCTGTTAAGTTTTGCTGGTCTGTTGTCCTATCATCAGCAGTGTCTCTTTCATTCGTTCGTTCTTCTTGTGATTCCTGCTGCTCTTTTTGCCGCTCAATGCTTTCAGGTAATCCAGCGACCATCACCATGACGACTAATATAATCCCAGCCATGATGATAAATATCAGATGATAGTCAAGTGGATAACCGAGGCCAGTTGTCAGAGACACTGAATACAATGTTCCAGCGAATATAGGAGAGAGAGACCTGAGGAGAGAATGGATACTGGATAAGTTATTCAGTTCAGTAAGAACAAGAGCACAGTTTCTGCATCAACAAGTGAAAAGTATAACTATTCCAGTTTTTTGATTTAGAGTAAGTTTGTAAGATCAAAATTGTCAAAAAGGTGTGATCTACCAACATTAACCAGTCATCATGCCTCTGTGTTCAAAAGCATACATTCACTACAAATTTATGATTTTCCGAATAATGCCTTTATCATCCATTCCAAGTACATGTACAACATCGTTAGCAACCTGCCCTAATCATGCTTACTTGATTTACAACCAGGCTGTCAAATTAACAATCATGATGATAGGCTTTGTTTCACTGACCTGAAAAATGCTGTAAGAGATGCAGCTAGTCCGTTGAAGGACCCCAGCTTGTCGGGAGTGACAGAGTTGTTGATGAAGGTGTACATAGCAGCAAAGCTGAAATCATAAGCCAATCGAAGCAACACTAACATGAATATCAGGAGAGTCCACATCAATGGAATACTATAGCAAGAATAGAGAGGATGACAGAAAGAAAGAATATAAACCACACAGTGACTCAGTGCAATGCTCCTGGACACCACACAGTGACTCAGTGCAATTCTCCTGGACACCACACAGTGACTCAGTGCAATTCTCCTGGACACCACACAGTGACTCAGTGCAATGCTCCTGGACACCACACAGTGACTCAGTGCAATGCTTGTGTTTTGATTAGAATCGATCGAGGTGCATGCCCTGATTTCAAACGTACATCGAGTCACATGAAATCCCCTTAGCTAAAACTAAGCATAAAAACTAGAATAACATGCAGTAGTGCTCACTTATTCAAATAATGTAGGTTGGGTAATAACAGCATGACCAGTATATTGATGATAGCACATGACTGAAATGTATTGACCACTCCAATTAGGTGGACCAGCTGTAAAATCAAAATGGTCATAATAATTTTATCATTAGCTAGTTTTTTCACCAGTGGGTAAAGAAAGAGAGAAAAAACAAGCACTACAGCTCCAACCACACTCAGTGATATGCTGATTTGAGTAAGAACAAATCCCAAACCACCTGAAAGAAGGAAATGTCATAAGATCGAAACACATTGTGTAAACTACAGTACATGCTGAGGTGACTATAGCCGGAGAAGCGGTTTATATACTCACCAGCGTATCTAGGTGTTGCGCACCACAATGGGTACACCTCTTCGAAGGCAATGATCGCAAAAGAGTAGGTGAAATACGTTGTTATAGCCAGCACGCTACTCCTGTCACTGTAGAGAGAGAGAGAGAGAGAGAGAGAGAGAGAGAGAGAGAGAGAGAGAGAGAGAGAGAGAGAGAGATTGCTCAATAAAGCATTTTTACAATCGAACTAGCTAGTATTTGATTGGAGCTGGGTGTGTCACGATAGTGGTCTGGGCATGGGACAGTCAAATAGTGGGGATTGATAAAGGATCTATGCTTGTTTCTGATATGTAGTGTCCACATCCCTGGACACCATAGAGACGAAAAATTTGTTCAGCTGATTAATGAGGTGTTCAAACATTTTTTTTAGAAAAGCCAAAATGTGTACACATCACATTTTGAAGTGTCAGTTATAACAGGCTATGACAAAAATGCGCGTAATAAATATTTAAGTAAAGACCTTACCACATAAACATTTTCAAATCTTTGAAAGAAGCTATGATTCCTTTCCATAGATGACGAAAATTTCTCTTCAACCAGTTTCCTAAACCTGTTGTTCGGTTGTTCAACAGGTTTTTGTTGTCAGTCACATCAACAGTAACAGACTCAGTCTCAGCATCATACTTGATTAATGACTCATTGCCCTGACCAGCACTTTCATTTAATGGTCCAATGGTTTTACTGCTGAATAACAAATCAGAAAAATTCTTAACAGTGGTCATGCAATATATCCTGTGATGTGATGAGAAAGCCAAAAGAACACATACATGATTATGCACTCTTCATATTAATTTATTATATTCAAATAGAGAATGCTATTAGCTCTGATTCAGGTTAGTACATTCAGTTTAACCAGACCACCATTGGGACTCACAGAAAATGTCCTGGTTTGAGAAATGTGCACGAAAATTTCAGCTGCTGTTAAAATCATTGAAAACGATTTTTTTTTTCATCTCATTAAAGTGGGTGTTTTGTGGTTTACACAAGGCACCACTGTAAAAACAGTCACTAGAACTTGGTTTACTGACCTTTCTTTAGGTGGTGATGGCTTATTTGGCAAGCATGCTATGATGGTAACAGCTGAGAGTATGAACAACAATCCACTCATGATCGCAGGTAGTGAGTAGGGAAATGTTGTGAAGAATGAATGAATGGTGGAATCTAGAGAAAATAAACCAATGTAGTAACAAAGGCAAGCTACAGTAAAAATAATCACACCTGAGTGAGGAAAAGGTGGATTATGCAATATGACTAACGACACACAATAATGTGAGCCCCCATTCCTGATGCTAAGCGACACAGTTGCTTATTTGACTTACTGGTGACTGTGATGTTGTACTGATTCAGAGGATCTGCTAGAAAACCAGACAGAGCTGGGCCTATCACAAGTCCTGCTCCATAGGAGGTGGTCGCTACTGACATGCCAAGAGCGTGGTTATAATCGGTTGAATATTGAGATATGATAGCTTTACTAAGGGTTGAAGTTGCTAAAAAGAAAATAGAAATTAAAGTGAAGAATAGGAGACTGCATTACTATTCAAAAATCCGACTATGAATCTTAAGACGACTGAAAGAGCAAAGTTAGTGCTGAATGCAAAGGCAAGTGAGGCTATAGCAGTCAAAATAGCACTGATTAGAACCACTGGCTTATGTCCCTTGGAGTCTGCAACTGCTCCCCAAATATAACTGTAGAAAATCAACTGCAGTATAACACATCAGAAACCATTAACACCGTACAGAGAGAAGAATCGTCCAAGGAACACTGCTGATGCGATCAAACCAGTGTATCTACCTGTAGCATTACAAATATGGCAGGTTGTAGTGTGTGAGAATGATATGTACCTAATGATGTCACTTCGACATGTGGAAGAAGAAATTGGACCATAAATGGAAGAAAAGGAAATACAAAACTGACTGACACTCCAGTAGAGAACTACATGTTAGAGCAAACAAAAAAAAACCGATAAAGACACAAAGCTAGATTTGCTATCATGATGTACATATTACTACAGCAATACACAAAAGCGCTGTAGTTCCTCACAATCAAACAGAATGTGACAAAGTACACTTTCAGCAATTGTTTGGTGATACCAGCTTTTCTGCACTTTTCACGACATCGTTCTACTAGACCAGCGCACAACATGGTCCCACATCGAAGCTATCCGAATCTGTGGGTGTAATAAAGAATAAAGTGACTAAGAACTTATGGGATGTAGCTGTCTCTGACCTCTGTACCGAGGGGTCCGACACTGGCCAGTTTGGCGTACGATATTCCGGAATACACGTATTCCTAGTATTCGGCCATGGATTCCCGTATTCTGCCAAGGATTCCCGTATTCCGGATGGATTCCTGTATTCCGGATGGATTCCTGTATATTCCAGATGGATTCCCGTATTCCGGATGGATTCCCGTATTCGCTATGGATTCCGTATTCCGTCTATGGATTCTTCAGATTCATATGGATTCTATGGGCGGAGCTAGGGGGCGGAGCCATCAAAGAAGCAGAGAATTTCTAGCTGTGTTTGTGATTTGCTGACCTCGATGGCCTTGTTCGGACTTCTCTAAAGACGAACTGTCTCATCTGCCGCTTACACGAGACCCTAGCCGCTATTATAGTAACTCGATTCATGTTTAGCCGTGACATATCGATCTCGACTCACAATCTGTCGCAATCTGTATTCTTGAAATCATGCGTGGTGTAGCTATCTATGGAACTACAGTAGCCAGGCTTTATCATTATTGGTGAACTTATTGGTATGTATGCAGCAGCAATGAACGAATTTCACAAACCCTCGGCGTGTGAGCACCGTTGAAATATTGTAAGCCCCCTAGTTGGGGATAGCAGCAGGAGTTTGCAGCTAACCTGATTTGCTTTTAGGCTGTAGCTATATTCAAATTATTGAAACTGTACTGCAGACTGCAGTGCCACTTTCTAGGCGTGTCATGTGGGCGTGACATGCATGAACACGTGAGTAGGTAGCCATTGTTAGCCGTACGCGCTAGGCTTTTTCTTGAGATATCTACGCACACTCAGAGCTGTCCTGCGGTTTAGATGTAGTCTACAAATACCTAAAAGTCAAATATGGGCGCTTTTGCTGTCAGAGAGGTCGTCAAGGTGAGCCAGCCTAACTCGAGAACGAAAGAACTTTAGCAAAACCCACGAGTCTGATTGCAAGCCATTGTCGAGCTTGTCATGCTCATAACCTTACCAGCGCGTAGAAGTGATCGCTTATCTCTGCAACTCGATGGACAGAACGAGCTTAAATTTCTGCAATAGTCGTAATCATCATTAATTTTTTTACAATGAAAAATACTGCTTGCTAGCGTTCTCGATTATGACGACTTCACAAATTTTTTAAGTGGACCAACCACGCCCCTTACCTGCAACGCACAATAATGCATTAATAAACGTTTACTTTATAACTATTGTTAATTATTTCAAGTGGATTCCTGGATTCGATCGTGGATTCCTGGATTCGATAGTGGATTCCTGGATTCGATAGTGGATTCCTGGATTCGATCGTGGATTCCTGGATTCGATAGTGGATTCCTGGATTCGTAGTGGATTCCTGGATTCGATAGTGGATTCCTGGATTCGATAGTGGATTCCTGGATTCGAACGTATTCGAGCATGGATTCGTGGATTCTCAGAGAGAGTGTACGAGATTCCTCGAGTGTCGGACCCCTCGCTCTGTACGTCCAACGAGCAAGACTGGCGTGATTTCTCGGGCCTTGTGAGTGCTGCGTCAAACTCTAGTAACTCTAGGTCGAGTGCCGTGCAGCAGTGAAGGCGGCTGTTGCGAGGGCTAGCTAATGCTACCATGTTTAAAGATCATGATTATAATTAGCAGGGTGACAGCGAATTAATAAGATGGCGGCTACCCAGACATGTACATGGTGTATAATGCACATAAAATAAGATTATCGCTGTGTCGACAGTGCCGGTGTCACGGTGATATGCGACCCCCGGTGATGAGTGACCCCCGGTCACATATCACCGGTGATTTGTGACTCACGCCGCGCACGGTGGGTCACATATCACCGGGAGCTAGCACTGAGCAAGTCCCGCGGTGATGTGTGACTCCTCGGTGATATGTGACCCCTCTGAAAACAAAAGCCGGGCATAATATCATGGCAAGTATTTCTAAATGCTTTATTTCTTGCCTCCGGAAGCAGAGAGTGGTGTAAATAATTTTACTGAAGTTTGCATGCAGTCCAATCATAAAAATTGGCAATAAATCTGTGAATTATTGACATGATTAAACCATGTATTGAATGACAAGAGCTATAGTCTTCAGAGTCCTCATGCTGATCTCAGTTTTCTTTACTACATAAAAATAAGAAAATAACATTCACTATGCAAGTATCAATTTGTTTACCTTGTCGACTGGCTGTCTACTGCACTCAGTTTATTACAATGCCGTCTTTTGCATGATTGTTTCATCAATTTTGCCAGTGCTTCCTTCCCAGTGTTTCTCAAGTCCATTACCCACTAACATAGCATGTCTAACTGTTCAGACACAAGGCTAAAGTACTCGTTTCCATACAAGCAGATGAACACTGGGCAACTTGAGGAGACTGACTCAGAGATGACAGCCACAATTCTGCGAGCTCATTGCAATCTGTATGTAACACAATCGAGTTTATTTTCTCTGACAATAAAATGACTGCTCACAAACCCTGCAATCTAACCAACACGTTCTAAAGTCTGCAAGTTTTTTTTTTGGTAGATCATCTATGGGTAGATATTCACTGATTTCACCGTCACAACAGGATCTTCTTCTCCATCTAGATCCAGACTGCAGCCTACATTAGCATCTAGTTCCAGATCGTAACTGAAGTCGACCTGATCACAGACGTTATACACTCACAGCCTCGATAGTTTCATGATCACAGACGCTCACGGTGGTGGCAGCCTCCATTGCAAGCAGGCTAGCAGCTGCAAAGCCGGTACCGTCCGTACCGAGAACGAGGCTATATCCGATCATGCAAGGCGCGGTGATATGTGACCCGCCGTGCGCGGCGTGAGTCACAAATCACCGGTGATATGTGACCGGGGGTCACTCATCACCGGGGGTCGCATATCACCGTGACCGGCATCCAAAAATTATACCTTAAATTGCCGGTACCGGCACTTTAAGGGGACGGTTACCACTTTGCCTCATTAAATATTCATAAAATAATATTAAATCATAGTGCGAAGACAAAAAGCGCTATAAAGCTAAGATAAGCTTTATTGAATGCACCATCGACTTATCTATGTATAAAATAGTCCAGGTCAACAACTGCTACAGTAGAATAAGCCGGTATTGTG
>OZ024788.1:3635990-3717182 GCA_964017065.1 Haliclona indistincta | reverse complement strand
TGTTTCAGCGTCTTCCTAAAGCCATTTATTGGGAATTTTTTCGGAAACAAGATGCTTCTATTCTTTCCAGTATAGATACGGACCTATAGTTTGTCTTTAGGAAGCGTTTGGTGTGTACTTCGCTTCTTGCCTTAGCACGCTCGTCAAGAAATTTGGCGCCGAAAATTCAGTTTTATAGCGAGTCGACTTTGGCACAATACCGGCTTATTCTACTGTAGCAGTTGTTGACCTGGACTATTTTATACATAGATAAGTCGATGGTGCATTCAATAAAGCTTATCTTAGCTTTATAGCGCTTTTTGTCTTCACACTATGATTTAATATTATTTTATGAATATTTAATGAGGCAAAGTGGTGAGGCAAAGTGGTAACCGTCCCCTTAAGCAAAAATTGAACGATGCCGGTATGGACGCACTTTCAACTTAGTCTCTCTACTACTAGTAATCCCTAATCCCTAAAAAACCTTCTCCTAACTGCGCTTATTGTATACTTCCTGTTTAGATCAAAGACACCGCCCGTGCGATAAATCTGCTCCAGCAAAACCACAGTGCATTATCAAAAATAATGCACTGTAGTTTCCCATTGAAAAGCAATGGGAAGAGAGTGTCCAGTGCGATATCAGAAATAATGCACTGGCGGTGGTTTGTTTGATCAGACCACACTTCCTGTCAGCGTTTTTATACCATCACATGCTCCCAATACTAGTG
The DNA here is from genome assembly GCA_964017065.1 of Haliclona indistincta. Lineage (NCBI taxonomy): Eukaryota > Metazoa > Porifera > Demospongiae > Haplosclerida > Chalinidae > Haliclona > Haliclona indistincta. The sequence goes on along the minus strand of OZ024788.1, from coordinate 3,716,475 downwards.
GGTACAAATTAATCAAATTCATAATAAACAAACAGCTTGACTTGAAAATCCAACACAATTCTGCAGTTGTGAGAACAAGTTTGACAGACTAACAGGAACGCTTGGAAGTAGAAGTAGGACTTGACATACGATACAGACCATACAGAAAGATTTCGGAGGATAGGGCTTCTCGCTCTCTTGCCTAGTTTCCAAAATAAACTTACACAACCATTTACTAACTATCACAGGATCATTATAGTGAAGTAAGTTTCCTGGCACCGTTCAGAAGAAGTTGCCTTACCCGTTTCCATAATCCATTTATCAAAAATTTCTAAAGCCCCACGCGTTCACTCTAGACGTGTTCTCTGGATCAACTCCCTCGGCAGCCTTTATCACATCTGTGTCAGAAGCGACTACAAATCGAGAACTGGGAGCCAATTCCGTCTTCTTTCGTCGTAATGATAGAGATAGACGGAGCTTTTAGCATCAGGGCTACCTTCAGCCATCTTGAAACGAACACATGGGATTCGCGCATGCGCATTGATCTAAACAGAAAGGCACAATAAAACAATTAACGTATGGTTCCTTCGTGCATTATCGGATTTATCCGCACTCGCTTCCGGTCTCGTAGCTAAAAATAGCGCACTCGGGCTCCGCCCTCGTGCGCTATTTTTACCTACTCGACCGGAAGCTCGTGCGGATAAATCCGATAATGCACTCGGAACCATACGTTAACTATTACAAAGTCGGAAGGGTCGTCCTAAACCTAAGGATCGTAAGCCTAAGGATTGGTAAGCCTAAGGATCGTCGGGAGGGGTGTTCTAAACCAAACCGGGCCTTCGGCCCTTGCTAAGCCTAAGGATCGTCGAGCAATCAGCTAAAACTTAGTTTTCTGCTAAAAAAAACAAAAAAAAAACAACAAAAAATGCATACAGCAGGAATCGAACCCTGAACGATTGTACTACAAGCCCCCTTGCTAAACCACTGAACCACTGGAACCAGCTGACAGGACAATGGTACAAACCAGCCTTTATAGGTTACGTCTGCCGGCACTATAACACGAGTGCCGGGACAGGTGTCACGGTGATATGTGACCGGGGGTCACTCATCACCGGGGGTCACATATCACCGTGACACCGGCATCGTTCAATTTTTGCTTAAAGTGCCGGTACCGGCAATTTAAGGTTAAAATTTTTGATGCCGGTACCGGCACTGTAGACACAGCGTAACATAAAACGCTAAACTATCTGCCACGTGTTTATTTACAGTATTGGGTTCATATCTTAGTAGCTATCACATCATAATTAATTTATCCTTGTCTTGCTGTTTATGTGTGTCTCATGATTCATGTATGGGAGTGACGGGAGCTTTAAAAATGGTATCTGTTTCAAGGCTAGTGCGACTAAAGTGTCAATGAAGTGCATGCACATGGTTACCAATAACATGCAACAGTTGCTGCTGAATAACATGAACTCAAAAAGTTGCAGCGATTGTTCATAAAAATTAATACAAAGAGTACGCATGATTCTTCATTAACTAGCTAAAAATAATGTAACTTGCAAAAAATTAGCAACTCAATAATTTTTTTAAATTATTGTCACACAACTGTATCTGTTCATTATGTAGAAAACTCTATAAGAGATTCTCTCTTTAAGAATACATCACTGGAAGTTGGGTTGGAAACTGGTGATTTGAAGAGACATCTAGCAGTTTCTCGGATTCCTAGCTTGTTCTTTCATGATGAAACTACTTTAACTACATTCTTCCTGAAGTAAATTTTGCCAATTTTTGTATGACTGAAGAAGAACATGGAAAACCAGAATTCCAATAAAATGACAAGAGCAACGCTCACACTAATGATAGTGACCTCTTGCTGATCGTTATTGTCATTCTGATATACTGTGATATTCAATCTCTTCTCAGATGGATAAGAATCATGGATAATAAAGTAACTAGCTAGCTAGTTATAGTGTTATTCTTTGCCATGAACTCAACGGTGGTGCATTTCTTAACAATTGTAAGGTTTTCAGAAGATCAAAAAATGGACAATTCCTGGAAAAATTCCATTTTCCTGCCCCACAGCAGCAATGGAAATAATAATATTTATTGATATTTCACCTGCTTCTTTTGATAAAGATTTTTTAGCTGAGAACCTATAGTAGAATATGTCGATCGATGATCACTTTGATCAGTTAGCCGCATGTGGTTGGGCGTGGTCGAACCACACCCTAATCTAGGCTCTTATCATGAATACATTAAAGTTTCTCCAACTGTGTACATGGCTGGAAATATTCACAATGTAGCGCTAAAATTTTCTCATTCTCACTTCTTGATCATTGATAAACATAATAACTTGAGTGCATAAAATAATTTTGCACTCTAAAATACTAGTCAGCATATATATACATTAATAAAATTTTGCTCTTCAAGGGCACTCACAAAATGCAAATTTTTTAATGCACAAATAATTATGCTTAAAAGAAATTATTTATAATGGATTTGTCAGAGTCATTAATTATTGCCCATCCGTAAGATTTGTTCCTGCTAAGTTAGGTCTGTTATATTTATATCAGCTGCTGGTCCTAGCTCTCCTTGCTCATTTGCTGTCCTATCATCAGCAGTGTCTCTTTCATTTGTTTGTTCTTGTGATCCCTTCTGCTCTTTTTGTCGCTCAATGCTTTCAGGTAATCCAGCGACCATCACCATGACGACTAACGCAATCCCTGCCATGATGATAAATATCAGATGATAGTCAAGTGGATAGCCGAGACCAGTTGTCAGAGACACTGAATACACTATACCAGCGAGTATAGGAGAGAGAGACCTGAGGAGAGAATGGATACTGGATAAGTTATTCAGTTCAGTAATAACAAGAGCACAGTTTCTGCATCAACAAGCGAAAAGTATAACTTATTCACAACCAGGCTGTCAAATTGAAAATCATAATGATAGGCTTTGTTTCACTTACCTGAAAAATGCTGTAAGAGATGCAGACAGTCCGTTGAAGGACCCCAGCTTGTCGGGAGTGACAGAGTTGTTGATGAAGGTAAACATAGCAGCAAAAGTGAAATCAAAAGCCAATCGAAGCAACACTAACATGACTATCAGGAGAGTCCACATCAATGGAATACTATAACAACAATAGAGAGGATGACAGAAAGAAAGAATATAAACCACACAGTGACTCAGTGCAATGCTCCTGGACACCACACAGTGACTCAGTGCAATGCTCCTGGACACCACACAGTGACTCAGTGCTATGCTCCTGGACACCACACAGTGACTCAGTGCAATGCTCCTGGACACCACACAGTGGCTCAGTGCAATGCTCCTGGACACCACACAGTGGCTCAGTGCTATGCTCCTGGACACCACACAGTGGCTCAGTGCTATGCTTGTGTTCTGATTAGATAGGTACCCTGATTTTAAACGTACAACGAGTCACATGCACTGTTGGGAAATCCATAAAAGGTATGCAGAGTAACATGCAGTAGTGCTCACTTATCCAAATATTTTAATGTAGGTTGGGTAATAACAGCATATGACCAGTATATTGATGATGGCACACAATTGAAATGTATTGACCACTCCAATTAGGTGGACCAGCTGTAAAATCAAAATGCCTTCTTTTAAAATTTACCATTAGCTTTTTAACCAGTGGATAAAAAAAGAGAGGAAGCACAAGCACTACAGCTCCAACCACACTCAGTGATATGCCGATTTGAGAAAGAACAAATCCTAAACCACCTGAAAGAAGGAAATGTCACAAGAAACACTGAGCTGTTTATCACAGCCGGAGAGGAGGTTAATATACTCACCAGCGTATCTAGGTGTTGCGCACCACAATGGATACACCTCTTCATAGGCAATGACCGCAAAAGAGTAGGTGATATACGTTGTTATAGCCAGCATGCTACTCCTGTCACTGGAGAGAGAGAGAGAGAGAGAGAGAGAGAGAGAGAGAGAGAGAGAGAGAGAGAGAGAGAGACTGCTCAATGCATGCATTTTACAATCGAACTAGCAAGTAAATCAACTGGAGCTAGGTGTATACAGTAAATATTGGGCATTAATTTTCAAGCCAGGGTTTGATAAAGGATCTGTGCCTGTTTCTGATATGTAGTGTCCACATATTTATCTGGACACTATAAGGATGAATAATTTGTTCAACTGATTAATGATAATTTTTAGAGAAGCTGGAATGTGTACACATCAAACTCTGATTAAAATGTCAGTTATAATGACGAAGTCACTGATTTCAAAAGTTCATAACCAACATGTTTCACATGTAATAAACTTTTAAGTAAAGATTTTACCACATAAACATTTTCAAATCTTTGAAAGAAGCTACGATTCCTTTCCATAGACGACGAGAATTTCTCTTCAACCAGTTTCCTAAACCTGTTGTTCGGTTGTTCAACAGGTTTTTGTTGTTATTCACTTCAATAGTAACAGACTCAGTCTCAGCATCATACTTGATGGGATGGCTCATTGTCCTGACCAGCACTTTCATTTAATGGTCCAATGGTTCTACTGTTGAACAACAAATCAGAAAAATTCTTAAAAGTGGTCATGCAATATATCCTGTGTTGTTATGGGAAAGCCAAAATAACAAATACATGATTATACACTCTTGATTGTGATTATACTCATAGTGAATGCTATTAGCTCTGATTCAGGTTATTACATGCAGTTTAACCAGACCACCATTGGGACTCACAGAAAATGTCCTCCTGGTTTGAGAAATGTGCATGGTACTGACCTTTGTTGATTGTGTGATGGCTTTGGCAAGCATGCGATGACAATAACAGCTGAGAGCACGAACAACAATCCACTCAAGATCGCAGGTAGTGAGTAGGGAAATGTTGTGAAGAATGAATGAATGGTGGAATCTAGAGAAAATAAACCAATGTGGTAACAAAGATAAGGTACAGTAAAAACAATCACACCTGAGTGATGAAAGGGTGGATGATGCAATATGACTATCTATACTCTATAAGGTGAAGCCCCATTCTGTTGCTAAGCGACACCTTTGAGACAGTAGGTGACTTACTGGTGATCGTGACATTGTACTGATTCAGTGGATCTGCTAGAAAACCAGACAGAGCTGGGCCTATCAAATATCCTGCTCCATAGGAGGTGGTCACTATTGACATGCCAAGAGCGTGGTTATTATCCGTTGAATATTGAGATATGATAGCTTTACTAAGGGTTGAAGTTGCTAAAAAGAAAATGGGAACTAAAGTGAAGAGAAAGAGAGTGAATTACCATTTAAAAATCCGACCATGAATCTTAAGACGAGAGAATCGTAAGAGCAAAGTTAGTGCTGAATGCAAAGGCAAGTGAGGCTATAGCAGTTAAAATAGCACTGATTAGAACCACTGGCTTATGTCCCTTGGAGTCTGCAACTGCTCCCCAAATATAACTGTAGAAAATCAACTGATCACACATCAGAAACCATTAACACCGTACAGAGAGAAGAATCGTCCAAGAAACACAGCTGATGCGATCAGACCAGTGTATCTACCTGTAGCATTACAAATATGGCAGATTTTAGAGTGTGAGAGTGTTATGTACCTAATGACGTCACTTCAACATGTGGAAGAAGAAACTTGACTTGAACGGAAGAAAAGGAAACACAAAACTTACTGACACTCCAGTTGAGAACTGCATGATAAAGCAAAAGAAAAGGCGATAAAGACACAAAGAGCTTACATAGTTTGATTTCACTATTATATGTAGCATGCATAATATTCTGAGAATAAATCTATGCAATCATACACAAAAGCGCTGTATATGTAGTTCCTCACAATCAAACAGAATGTAACAGAGTACACTTTCAGTAATTGTTTGGTGATATCAGCTTTTCTGCACTTTTCACGACATCGTTCTACTAGACCTGCAGCGCACAACATGGTCCCACATCGAAGCTATCCGAATCTGGGGGTGACCGTGTAATAAAGTGACTATAGGTAGCGATGTGCGTGGGCATGGTCATGCGGCCGGAAATGTCTCCACCTTTTTCAATTCAAAAAGTGGAACTGTCTTGCCGCGCGACGTCTGAGTGCCGTTTCAGTGGCTAAAACCCACCCAAAGGTTTTCGGATACGCTTATTCCAATTAATTATGAAATTTAAGCGGATAATTCTCGGAAACAATGCTGTTTTGCTATGATCAATCCGTGCTAGATAAAAAAACCCAGCAATTTGGTATTCAAAAAATTATTTTCATAGTCAAACAGTTTGCAATGCTATTTAAACTTGGAGAATGTCTCTGAACAGCACTTATAAAGATATTAGTAACAGTTTAGGTAAGTGCAAACGTGCTCCAAAGTCGCGCACAGCTGGAGTGTCATGCTAACTGGCCTGTTCGCCATGTACTGCAACAGGTAAATAGCTGGTCGAGCGTCCGTTATAGCCATTGTTGTGGATCTGGCTGGTCGTAGTTTGCTTCAATAAGTATGCCAAACAGGTCAGCGTAACCCAGGCTGTCGTGTCATACTCAAGATTACTGTTCTGCACCTATGCTACGAAGTGCGCAACAGCGCCGCTGTAACCAGGAAGCCGGCTTTGTAATGTAAACTAGTGGAGAACAAAATCACACAGTAACCGCCACAAAACCCGTTTAAACTTTTTAGTGCACGTCGCTACCATGACAGCAAACAAGATGCTGCAACGCCTGGTCACCTACTTTCCAAGGCGCGCTGCAGCTCTTGATTTCTCAGCTCTAGCTGCACAACAGTTGTGTCCTTGTGCGCTGCTAGTAGAGCAAGAATAGCTAACTAACTAGCTGAGTGCCAGCTTGTTTTTTTGTGTATGCATGTTTCTGTTTAATTCTTCAGTTTACTTGATATCTTACACATTGATTTTAAAACAATATGCAATTTCTTATTATGTAGCTATATCATTACTTACTGAGCACCTGCTGACCACTGTTAATACTATGGGACGTATATACTAGTGTAATCAACATGAGCAATGATTGATCATTACTATGCAATTAAGCTATAATATACTCTGCCGCTGAATATTGTCAGAAATAGCCTAGACTGATTTAATGGACATGTTAGTAGAAATTATGCCCATATCTGGTCAAAAATAGATATAAAACTCCTAAAAATGCCTGTACTATTTTTTCAATAAATGGACTTTTTTCCAAAATGGTCTTTACCCACCCACCCTCTTTTTTGGCTTCGGGTCTGAAACTTTTTGTACTGGAACCCCCTGATAATAATGATCATTATATATTTATTATGGATTTGTCAAAGTCATTAATTAATGCCCATCCTTATGCTTTGTTCTAGTCTAGCGCGCTATGACCCTCTCCCACAAAATGAAAAAAGGCGATGGGCCCTCTCCCGCATCTGACCCGCCCCCTAGACTAGCTTTGTTCCTGTCGGTCTGTTAAATTTACATCAGCTACTGGTCATAACTCTTCTTGCTCATATGCTGTCCTATCATCAACAGTTTCTTTTTCATTTGTTCGTTCTTCTTGTGATTCCTGCTGCTCTTTTTGTCGCTCAATGCTTTCAGGTAATCCAGCGACCATCACCATGACGACTAACAGAATCCCTGCCATGATGATAAATATCAGATGATAGTCAAGTGGATAGCCGAGACCAGTTGTCAGAGACACTGAATACATTGTTCCAGCGAATATAGGTGAGAGAGAACTGAATTAAGAAAGAATACTGGATAAGTTATTCAGTTCAGTAAAAACAAGAGCAAAGTTTATGCATCAACAAGTGATTCACAACCAGGCTGTCAAATTAAAAATTATGAAAATTATGATATGATAGGCTTTGTTTCGCTTACCTGAAAAATGCTGTAAGAGATGCAGCTAGTCCGTTGAAGGACCCCAGCTTGTCGAGAGTGACAGAGTTGTTGATGAAGGTGTAGATAGCAGCAAAACATAAATCATAAGCCAATCGAAGTAACACTAACATGACTATCAGGAGAGTCCACATCAATGGAATACTATATAGCAAGAGTAGAGAGGATGACAGAAAGAAAGAATATAAACCACACAGTGACTCAGTGCAATGCTACTGGACACCACACAGTGACTCAGTGCAATGTTCCTGGACATCACACAGTGACTCAGTGCAATGCTCCTGGACACCACACAGTGACTCAGTGCAATGCTCCAGGACACCACACAGTGACTCAGTGCAATGCTACTGGACACCACACAGTGATTCAGTGCAATGCTCCTGGTCACCACAGTGAGTCAGTGCAATGCTACTGGACACCACACAGTGACTCAGTGCAATGCTCCTGGAAACCACTCAGTGCAATGCTCCTGGAAACCACTCAGTGACTCAGTGCAATGCTCCTGGAAACCACTCAGTGACTCAGTGCAATGCTCCTAGAAACCACACAGTGACTCAGTGCAATGCTCCTGGACACCACACAGTGACTCAGTGCAATGCTACTGGACACCACACAGTGACTCAGTGCAATGCTACTGGACACCACACAGTGACTCAGTGCAATGCTACTGGACACCACACAGTGATTCAGTGCAATGCTCCTGGTCACCACAGTGAGTCAGTGCAATGCTACTGGACACCACACAGTGACTCAGTGCAATGCTCCTGGAAACCACTCAGTGACTCAGTGCAATGCTCCTAGACACCACACAGTGACTCGGTGCAATGCTCCTGGACACCACACAGTGATTCAGTGCAATGCTCCTGGACACCACACAGTGACTCAGTGCAATGCTCCTGGACACCACACAGTGACTCGGTGCAATGCTCCTGGACACCACACAGTGATTCAGTGCAATGCTCCTGGACACCACACAGTGACTCAGTGCAATGCTCCTGGACACCACACAGTGACTCAGTGCAATGCTCCTGGAAACCACTCAGTGACTCAGTGCAATGCTCCTGGAAACCACTCAGTGACTCAGTGCAATGCTCCTAGACACCACACAGTGACTCAGTGCAATGCTCCTGGAAACCACTCAGTGACTCAGTGCAATGCTCCTGGAAACCACTCAGTGACTCAGTGCAATGCTCCTAGACACCACACAGTGACTCAGTGCAATACTCCTGGACACCACACAGTGACTCAGTGCAATGCTACTGGACACCACACAGTGACTCAGTGCAATGCTTGTGTTCTAATTAGAGAGGAACCCTGATTTTAAACGTACAACGAGTCACATGCACTGTTGGGAAATCCATAAAAAAGTATGCAGAATAACATGCAGTAGTGCTCACTTATCCAAATAATGTAGGTTGGGTAATAAAAGCATGACCAGTATAATGATGATAGCACATGACTGAAATGTATTGACCACTCCAATTAGGTGGACCAGCTGTAAAATCAAAATGCTTTCTTTTCATAATAATTTTATCATTAGTTTATTTTACCAGTGGATAAAGAAAGAAAGATAACACAAGCACTACAGCTCCAACCACACTCAGTGATATGCTGATTTGAGTAAGAACAAATCCCAAACCACCTGAAAGAAGGAAATGTCATAAGAAACACATTTTAATGTGTTCACATGCAATGCTGAGCTGAGCTGACTATCCCAGAAGAAGCGGTTAACCCTTTAACCCTTAAGGACACCTTTTGGCGTCATAATTGACTCCACCTACTCTAGACGTCATAAATAGTGTGAAAAGTGCTCTAGAAAGGTCAAATCAAGTTTAATTGCAAAAGATGACTTTTACCTGAAAAACCCACTGTTTTTCGGAGCACCCTCCCCACTAAAACGTACAGCACGGGGGAATTTTAAAGAGGGAGTGTCCTCCGTTAACCAGGGGTTCGAAGGGAGAGAGCCCCTCACCACTTTTGGCATTTTAAGGCTTCAGGAAGCCCAAAAATGCCTACTTGGGCATAGAATATATGGTCTAAACTGTGCTGTTTGCTCACCTGGACACCACCAGGTTTTTGTATCAGTCACCATGGGCTAAACGAAGATCAAAATTGGCTGAAAAATGATGAGGTCGCAGCACTTAAGTGGCTTCAGTTCAGAAGTGGGAGTGGCCAACTCATGCAGAGCTAAGTACATGGTTGTAAACTTTTACATGCCAGGAAAAATTAACAGTGCTAGTTTGGAACAGCTAGCGCACTGCATGTTATAGAAAATCGCAAGACAAACTGTCAGTTTAGAGGAAGTCAAATTTTCGTCAAAATAATTTGGTAACTAAAGGACTCACCAGCATATCTAGGTGTTGCACACCACAATGGGTACACCTCTTCGAAGGCAATGATCGCAAAAGTGTAGGTTAAATAAGTTGTGGCAGCCAGCATGCTATTCCTGTCACTGTAGAGAGAGAGAGAGAGAGATTGCTCAATGCTTCAATTTTACAATTGAACTAGCTAATTTGATCCATTCTTGTTTCTGATATGTAGTGTCCATAGCCTCACCTCCAGTCACACCCTTCAGTGGCCTGGTAATTACTGTCTGCGCATGCGTTGATTTTCCCAGGAAAACCTGGGAATTCGGATATCATCGATTACTCACCGTCCTTCGATCGAGCAATCACTACATGCAGTACGCTGTCTCCCTAGTTGGAAAGACAGGTATTACGTTGAAAGTAGAGCAGACACGCACGATACGCAGCGTATACGATGGCAACGATGTTTTTCCCAGGTTTCCTGGGAAAATCAACGCATGCGCAGACACCACTAGGCCACTAACTGCATAAATTAAGGGTGTGTGGACTGGAGGCGAGGCTATAGTGTCCACATATCTCTGGACACCATATATAGGGATGAAAAATTTGCTCAACTAAGGTGGTGTTCAAACATCTTTTAGAGAAGCCGAAATGTGTACACATCAAATTCTAATTGAAGTGTCAGTTACAACAAGCTATGACGAAGTGACTGATTTCAAAAGTTGATACCAGCATGTTTCATGATACCAGCATGTTTCACCTTACCACATAAACATTTTCAAATCTTTCAAAGAAGCTACGATTCCTTTCCACAGACGGCGAGAATTTCTCTTCAACCAGTTTGCTAAACCTGTTGTTCGGTTGTTCGACGGGTTTTTGTTGTTAGTCACATCAACAGTAACAGACTCAGTCTCAGCATCATACTTGATTAGTGACTCATTGTTCTGACCAGCACATTCATTTAATGCTCCAATGGTTCTACTGCTAAACAACAAATCAGAAAAATTCTTAACAGTGCTCATGTAATATCTCCTGTGATGTTAGGGGAAACACATGCATGATTATACACTCTTGATTATATGACTATAATAACAAGAGTATATAATAAGAAGAGTGTCGACCCACGTACAAAATCTGTGTATAAAGTGATGCGACAGGCACGTGAGAAATTGCCGTAAATGTGTCCGTAATTATTTTGTTAGTATAATTAAGTCATCTGTTACGTTTGCGAGGGGACGTGGCCAAGCATCAGACGTCATCGTCGAGCCTGCGTTAGTATAGCCATCGATCCATGCTGACCGTGCACCTATGGAGCGGCAGGATTCAGCGTCCTTCAGCCCACATGCGTGTCACGTTAATTTATACACAGATTTTGTACGTGGGTATGCTACGTTTGACACTCTCTTTATTATATACTAGCTCTTGATAATAATTATTATTATACTCAACAGAGAATGCTATTATACCAGGGTCACGCTGACTTGCCCTCTTTAGCCCCATGAATAACTCTTTTAGTTTATAAGCTATAAACGGCGGTGTTTCGCTATTAAAACAAGCGCTCTAGAGCGGTTAATTTGATGCATGACTCGCGCACCTTGGAGTAGAAACAAACCCTGGAAGAATTCAAAGGCGATCTACACTTAGCTAGTACTTGTCGCCATTATAAGGTCCGCCTACGTTATTATCACGTGAGCTTGTACACACTATCAAGATGGCGACTCCAAAGAGACGAACGAAGGTAGGGCAAGGAATACGACTGACATCGCAGACAAAGACGGTTATAGGCAACGTGTACGACTACTTCGACAACCTGCACAAGAAACGACAGACACAGGCACCATTACAACGAACAGCAGACGCTACAAGTGAGTTAAATCTTACTATAATACTATAATACTGATCGAGACGATCGTGAGTGCGCGCCGGCTTACATTTCTCTGTGTAACATGTATGTTACCTTGTTCAATAGAAATCAACATACGAACTATACGGAGAATACTAAAAGAACGTCGTGGGGATGACATTAGCCCACAGACCCAACTTGAAGGACAGAGTGCCGGAACATCAACAGCATCCATGCCTCAAACAACAGCAGGATCAGAGTGTGTATTTGACAGAAAACTGACGTAAAGCTCACTTGTTGCAAATTATTTGTGCATAATTATATTCATCGTTTATATTGCTTATTAACCAACCACTTTATAAATATGTAACACCCTCTTGAAAGAAAACCTGAAAGTTCGTATTTTTAATGAGCTGGACAAGTCAGTGTGACTCTAGTATAGCTCTGATTCACGTTACTTAACCAGACCACCATTGGGACTCACAGAAAATAATTATGTCCTGGTTCGTGAAATCTGCATGAAAATTTCAACTGCTATTAAAATAATGGTTCTACTGCTAAACTTAATGAGAAAAATTCTTAACAGTGCACATGCAATATATCCTGTGATGTTATAGGAGAGCCAAATAACACATACATGATTATACACTCTTGATTATAATATTATATTCAAACAGAGAATGCTATTACAGTGGACCCTCACTAATCCGAACAGCCCCGTTCCGGGGGGCGTTCGGATTAGAGAAATGGGCGTGTTTATTCACTACTGACCACGCCCCTACATGAATTTTCGCATTTCACGGCAATAATGGCGACTACTAGCGCGCAGTTCTCTGTCCAGTGTTGTTCGTGGTCATCATGTTTATAAGAAGATATGGACACCGTACCTTGGAGAAATTCTGGACCTGCATCCAGAAGTTGGCAACAAGTACGATAGATTTATCACAGCAACACGCGCATAGCAAAAAGACAAAAGACAAAGTTTACCTGCCACCCTCCTCAAGAGGAGTTCTACACCATGAATGTGGAAGTGATTCCACACCATGAATGTGCAGGTGGTGATGCGGACCCAGCAGTAAGGATGGAAACATACGTGCTAGGATTCCTGTGCACTAAGCAGGTTCTAGGGCCGGTGCTAGCATGATGGTATCTCCTGAAGCCTGGCCAGGCATCTTGCAGGAGCATCCAGCTGTGATCACAACAGGAGGCGTGAACATGTGCCCACATGGACCTCCTATTGTACATGACCACAGCCAGTGAACTTTGCCTCCCCAGTACAAGACCAGGTACCCGTTTTACAGATGGGTCAGCTGGTGGGCTGGAGTACATGTGATGGTTTTTTTCCTCCTGCTCTGGGATTCGAACCAGTGTCCTCTGGGTTGTAAGCCCAAGACTCTACCAGTTGAACCACCAGGGCACCCACAAGTACGATAGATTTATCACAGCAACGCGCGCATAGCATACGCGCACGCAAACACCAATATACCGTATGCCTTATTACACAACAAATAATTAATGATTCATGAATATTAATGAGCCAAATCTTCATTCGGATTAGCGAGGGTACGGATTAGGGTTGTTCGGATTAGTGATGGTCCACTGTAGCTCTGATTCAGGTTACATGCAGTTTAACCAGACGACCATTGGACTCACAGAAAATGTCTTGGTTTGAGAAATGAGCATGGTACTACTGACCTCTGTTTACTGGGTGATGGCTTTGGCAACCATGCGATGATTATAACAGCTGAGAACACAAATAACAATCCACTAAAGATCCCAGGTAGTGAGTAGGGGAATGTTGTGAAGAATGTATGAATGGTGGAATCTAAAGAAAATAAACCAAAGTAGTAACAAAGGCGAGGTACAGTAAAAATAATCACATCTGAGTAAGGAAAGGGTGGGGTGATGCAATATGACTATCGGCACACTACATGTAGTCACCCGGGGCTATTCCGACTCTACGTACAAATCTAAGTGGAACGTGATGTAAATCGTTGAAATAGTCCCGCTAGCCTTACTTTCTCTTTTCGCTTATAGCATAAAAAGAGTAGCGCGCACATGATTAAAACAAGAACCAACGTGTTCAGCAGACAACTTCCTTTACAACACTACAAGTCTTCAAGCAGCTACGAGTAAGTGCATCGCTGTAGAGATCGAGAAACGGCGCCCGAATTCAGCGGTCGAAATAGCCCTGCGAAGGTTCATGAATTAAAATGGTCAATGTGGCAAAATTACTAAACTTACCGATTCAAAATCTGAAGATCTAGGTGAAAAATAGGCGCTAGAATCAATCGGTAAAAAATTCCAAGTCGATCCAATGTTCGTGAAGAAAGTTACTGTTCATGAAGAAAGACTCAGTCTCAGCATGTTCGTGAAGAAAGACTCAGTCCAATGTTCGTGAAGAAAGTATAAACGAGAACTAAACATTGTAACACCAAAATGGGTCGGAATAGCCCCAGGTGCAGCCCAGGTGTATAAGGTGAAGCCCCATTCCTGTTGCTAAGCGACACCTTTGAGACAGTTGATCAGGTGACTTACTGGTGATCGTGATGTTATACTGATTCAGTGGATCTGCTAGAAAACCAGACAGAGCTGGGCCTATCACTAGTCCCGCTCCAAAGGAGGTGGTCGCTATTGTCATGCCGAGAGCGTGGTTATTATCCGTTGAATATTGAGATATGATAGCCTTACCAAGGGTTAAAGTTGCTAAAAAGAAAATAGAAGTAAAGTGAAGAAAAAGAGAGTGAATTACCATTTAAAAATCCAACTATGAATCTTAAGACGACTGAAAGAGCAAAGTTAGTGCTGAATGCAAAGGCAATTGAGGCTATAGCAGTTAAAATAGCACTGATTAGAACCACTGGCTTATGTCCCTTGGAGTCTGCAACTGCTCCCCAAATATAACTGTAGAAAATCAACTGCAGTATAACACATCAGAAACCATTAACGTACAGAGAGAAGAATCGTCCAAGAAACACGGCTGATGCTATCAAACCAGTGTATCTACCTGTAGCATTACAAATATGGCAGGTTTTAGAGTGTGAGAGTGTGCACCTAATGATGTCACTTCGACATGTGGAAGAAGAAATTTGACCATGAACGGAAGAAAAGGGAACACAAAACTTATTGACACTCCAGTTGAGAACTGCATGATAGAGCAAACAGGAAAAGCGATAAAGACAAAGAGTTTACATGTACAGATTTCATTATAATTAAGTAGCATGCATTTTCTGAGGAGAATAAATCCGTGCTGAATTCATTGATGTTTGCTATCATGATGTACTACAGCAATACACAAAAGCGTCCTCACTATCAAACAGAATGTGACTGAGTACACTTTCAGCAATTGCTTGGTGATACCAGCTTTTCTGCACGTTTCACGACATCGTTCTATTAGACCAGCGCACAACATGGTCCCACATTGAATCTGTGGGTGAAATAAAGTGACTATGGGATACATTTGCTGCATCACTGACCTTTGTACGTCCAACGAGGGGCATTCAAGACTAGCGTGATTCCTCGGGTCTTGTGAGTGCTACGTCAAACTCTATTAACTCTAGGTCGAGTGCCGTGCAGCAGTGAATTGTAAAAGAGGCTGTTGCCACCATGCTTTGATCATGAATAATAATGATAATAATATACACCTCGTACCCAGGCCTAGCCAAAGCAGGCCTGGGTACGAGGCTATATGCAGACTTGCTGTTTATGTGTGTCTCATGATCCATGTATGGAAGTGACAGGAGCTCATCACGATAAGATGGTACACATGTATCTGTTTCACAGCTAGTGCGACTAAAGTGTCAATGAAGTGCATGCATGGTTACCAATAAAATCACCAGCTGCATGCTGCTTGATGAATGAACAGCATAAACTCAAAAAAGTATTGCAGTGATTAATCATAAAATTAATGCAAAGAGCACGCATGCGCTTCTTGATTAACTAGCTAAAATTAATGAAACATACAAAAAAGAAAAATTAAAAATTCAACATTATTTATTTATTTATTGTCAAGCACACTCACACAACTGTATCACACAATCCATAATATTGTGTTCATTATGTGATAAGTCTTTAAGAATACATCACTGGAAGTTGGGCTGGATATTGGCTGACTTGAAGAGACATCTAGCAGTTTCGATATCGGATTCCTATGCATGATGAAGCTGCTTAACTACATACTTCCTGAAGTGTTTGCCATTTTTTGTATGGAGAAGAACATGGAAAACCAGAATTCCAATAAAAGTGACAAGAGCAACGCTCACACTTATTATCTAATGACAGTGACCACTTGCTCCTTGTTGCTGTCATTCTGATATACTTGATATTCAATCTCTTCTCAGATGGATAAGAATCATGGCTAATAAAGTGAATAGTTATAGTGTTATTAATTCTTTGCCGTGAACACAATGATGGAGCATTTCTCAGCAATTGTAAGATAAAGTTTCGGAAGATCATAAAAATAGGCAATTGCTGAAGCTATTCCATTTTCCTGCCCCACAATAGCAATGGAAATAATTTATTGATAACATTTCACCAGGATAAGCTTCTTTTGATAAAGATTTTTTGCTGAGGACCTAGAGTGGAATATGTTGATCGATGATCACATTGATCAATTAGCTGCATGTAGTTAGGCGTGGTCGAACCACACCCTAATCTAGGGTCTTATCATGAATAAAATTAATTAAAGTTTCTCCAACATCATTACTGTGAGTGAGGTGTACGTGGCTGGAAATATACACAATATATCGCTAAAGTTTTCTCGTTCTCACTTCTCGATCATTGATGAACAAATTTCTAACTCCAGTACATAAATTTTGCACATTAAAATACTAGTGTGTATGTATGGTAAATGGTTTGGAGTTCATGCAAGGGCGGCCAAAGAGGCTTATGCACAAAATGATTATGTTTACAGTCTGCAAAGAAATTTATAATAATGATCAATAAAATTATGGATTTGTCAAAGTCATTAATTACTGCCCATCCTTATGCTTTGTTCTAGTCTAGCGCGCTATGACCCTCTCCCACAAAATGAAAAAAGGGGTGGGCCCTCTCCCGCATCGGACCCACCCCCTAGACTAGCTTTGTTCCTGTCGGTCTGTTAAATTTACATCAGCTACTGGTCCTAGCTGTTCTTGCTCATTTGCTGTTCTATCATCAGCAGTGTCTCTTTCATTTATTTGTTCTTGTGATTCTTTCTGGTCTTTTTGTCGCTCAATGCTTTCAGGTAATCCAGCGACCATCACCATGACGACTAACAGAATCCCACCCATGATGATAAATATCAGATGATAGTCAAGTGGATAGCCGAGACCAGTTGTCAGAGACACTGAATACACAGTTCCAGCGAATATAGGAGAGACAGACCTGAAGAGAGAATGGATACTGGATAAGTTATTCAGTTCAGTAAGAACAAGAGCACAGTTTCTGCACCAACAAGCGAAAAGTATACTTGGTTTCGCGACAGAGGCGTGATGGAATGTTAGCACTGAATATAATGAGAAAAACGTGCTATGACGAGGTGACTGCCCATGCAATATTGGACAGGGTTCACGGATGAATTTTGCGAAAGTATACGAAGCTGACAGTAGATCTGTATACATGTACATGAAATATACATGCAATTCATCCATGAACCCTGTCCAATATTAGTCACCTCATCATAGCGCGTTTTTCTCATTATATTCAGCGCAAACATTCCATCACGCCTTTGTCGTGAAACCAATTATAACCATTCTGATTTAGGTTTTTTGTAAAATTAAATTGTCGAAAAGGCATGATCTACAAAAATTAACCAGTCAGGCGTCTATGTTCAACAGCATACATTTCCTGAATAATGCCTTTATCATCCATTCTAAGTATATGTACTTTTATTGTTAGCAACCTGTCCCAATCATGCTTACTTGATTCACAACCAGGCTGTCAAATTAACAATCATGATGATGGGCTTTGTTTCGCTTACCTGGAAAATGCTGTTAAAGATGCAGCTAGTCCATTGAAAGACCCCAGCTTGTCGGGAGTGACAGAGTTATTGATGAAGGTGTAGATAGCAGCAAAACTGAATTCATAAGCCAATCGAAATAACACTAACATGACTATCAGGAGAGTCCACATCAATGGAATACTATAACAAGAATAGAGAGGATGATAGAAAGAAAGAATATAAACCACACAGTGACTCAGTGCAATGCTCCTGGACACCACACAGTGACTCAGTGCAATGCTCCTGGACACCACACAGTGACTCAGTGCAATGCTCCTGGACACCACACAGTGACTCAGTGCTATGCTCCTGGACACCACACAGTGACTCAGTGCAATGCTACTGGACACCACACAGTGACTCAGTGCAATGCTCCTGGACACCACACAGTGACTCAGTGCTATGCTCCTGGACACCACACAGTGACTCAGTGCAATGCTATACTGGACACCACACAGTGACTCAGTGCAATGCTCCTGGACACCACACAGTGACTCAGTGCAATGCTCCTGGACACCACACAGTGACTCAGTGCAATGCTATACTGGACACCACACAGTGACTCAGTGCAATGCTCCTGGACACCACACAGTGACTCAGTGCAATGCTCCTGGACACCACACAGTGACTCAGTGCAATGCTCCTGGACACCACACAGTGACTCAGTGCTATGCTTGTGTTCTGATTGAAGAGGTACCCTGATTTTAAACGTACAACGAGTCACATGCACTGTTGGGAAATCTATAAAACTAAATACAGAGTAACATGCTGTAGTGCTCACTTATTCAAATAAATTTTGTAGGTTGGGTAATAAAAGCATGACCAGTATATTGATGATAGCACATGACTGAAATGTGTTGACCACTCCTATTTTGTGGACCAGCTGTAAAATCAAAATGCAATAATAATTTTATCATTAGTTTATTTTACCAGTGGATAAAGAAAGAAAGAAAACACGAACACTACAGCTCCAACCACACTCAGTGATATGCCGATTTGAGTTAGAACAAATCCCAAACCACCTGAAAGAAGGAAATGTCATAAGAAACACATTTTAGTGTGTGAACTATCACAGGAGAAGCTGTCTATCACAGCCGGCGGAGAAGGTACTCACCAGTGTATCTAGGTGTTGCGCACCACAATGGGTACACCTCTTCGAAGGCAATGATCGCGAAAGAGTAGGTGAAATACGTTGTGACAGCCAGCATGCTACTCCTGTCACTGTAGAGAGAGAGATTGCTCAATGCATTCATTTTACAATTGAACTAGCTAGTAAATCGATTGGAGCTAGGTGTGTCACTATAGTGGGCTGGGACAGTAAAATAGCGGGCATTAATTTTCAAGCCTCAGGGGTTGATAAAGGATCTATGTAATTATAGCCATCGATAATTATGATGTGTTCAAACATTTTTTAGAAGCAAAAATGTGTAGTGTACACATCAAAATTAAAGAAGTGTCAGTTATAACAGGCTATGATGAAGTGACTCATTTCAAAAGTTTATACATGTACCAAAGTAATAAAAATAATCAATATTAATTTTAAGTAAAGATCTTACCACATAAACATTTTTAAATCTTTGAAAGAAGTTATGATTCCTTTCCATAGACGACGAGAATTTCTCTTCAAACAGTTTGCTAAACCTGTTGTTCGGTAGTTCAACAGGTTTTTGTTGTTATTAACATCAGACTCAGTCTCAGCATCATGCTTGATTAATGACTCGTTGTCCTGACCAGCACTTTCATTTAATGGTCCAACGGTTCTACTGCTAAACAACAAATCAGATAAATTCTTAACAGTGCACAAGCAATATATCTTATACACTCTTGATTATGATCATAAATAATTATAGAGAAAGCTATTAGCTCTGATTCAGGTTACAAGCAGTTGGACCAGACGACCATTGTGACTCACAGAAAATGTCTTGGTTTGAGAAATGAGCATGGTACTACTGACCTCTGTTTACTGGGTGATGGCTTTGGCAAGCATGCGATGATAATAACAGCTGAGAGCACAAACAACAATCCACTAAAGATCGCAGGTAATGAGTAGGGAAATGTTATGAAGAATGAGTGAATGGTGGAATCTATAGAAAATAAACCAATGTAGTAACAAAGGGAAGCTAAAGTAAAAATAATCAAATCTGAGTAAGGAAAGGGTGGATAATGCAATATAATCCAAGTGGAATGTGATGTCAACCGTCGAAATACCCCCGCTAGCCTTACTTTCTCTTTTCGCTTATAGCATAAAAAGGGGAGCACGCACATGATTAAAACAAGAACCAACGTGTTCAGCAGACAACTTCCTTTACAACACTACAAGTCTTCAAGCAGCCATGAGTAAGAGCGTCGCTGTAGAGATCGAGAAGCGACGCCAGAATTCAGCGGCCAAAATAGCCCTGCGAAGGTTCACGAACTAAAAACGGTCAATGTGGCAAAATTACTAACTTACCGATTTAAAACCTGCAGATCTAGATGAAAAATAGGAGCTAGAATTGATCGGTAAAAGTTCCAAGTCGATCCAATGTTCGTGAAGAAAGTTACAACGGAATAAATGAAAACCAAACACTGTAACACCAAAACAGGTCGGAATAGCCCCAGGTGCAGCCCAGGTGTATAAGGTGAAGCCCCATTCCTGTTGCTAAGCAACACCTTTGAGACAGTTGATTAAGTGACTTACTGGTGATCGTGATGTTATACTGATTCAGAGGATCTGCTAGAAAACCAGACAGAGCTGGGCCTATCACAAGTCCTGCTCCAAAGGAGGTGGTCGCTACTGACATGCCAAGAGCGTGGTTATTATCCGTTGAATATTGAGATATGATAGCTTTACTAAGGGTTGAAGTTGCTAAAAAGAAAATAGAAAGTAAAGTGAAGAATAAGAGAGTGAATTACTATTTAAAAATCCGACAATGAATCTTAAGACGACTGAAAGAGCAAAATTAGTGCTGAATGCAAAGGCAATTGAGGCTATGGCGGTTAAAATAGCACTGATTAGAACCACTGGCTTATGTCCCTTGGAGTCTGCAACTGCTCCCCAAATATATCTGTAGAAAATCAATTGCAGTGTAACACATCAGAAACCATTAACACCGTACAGAGAGAAGAGTCGTCCAAGAAACACAGCTGATGTGATCAGACCAGTGTATCTACCTGTAGCATTACAAATATGCAGGTTTTAGAGTGTGAGAGTGTTGTGCACCTAATGATGTCACTTCAACATGTGGAAGAAGAAACTTGACCATGAACGGAAGAAAAGGAAATATAAAACTGACTGACACTCCAGTAGAGAACTGCATAATAGAGCAAAAAGAAAAAGCGATAAAGACACAAAGAGCTTACATAGTTTGATTTCATTATAATTATGTAGCATGCATAATAATCCGTGCTGAATATTGATGTTTGCTAAGGGAGAGCGGGGCAATTCCGGACACAGGATAATTTCGGACAATCGGGTTCTGTTTCGCTGCAGAAGGGCCAGCGACTGTAGTAAGTCATTCTTATTATAGCTATACCATCAAGCTGTTGTAGACTGATAAACATAGTACGGCGAATTGCTTGTTCTCTGTTGATAGCGACAATTTATCTTTTGTGTTGGCTAAAACGCCTTTCCTTCACTGGTCTTGTATTATCGAGTTGTTGAGTTATTTCAGTAGCTTCACATCAATACAAGAGAACAACACTAACATGAGTTGTAGACTTGACTTATCTACGACGCAAGATCCTGTTTGATCGGCAAGTGCAATGTCCAGCTGGGTGTCTGAATTTTTACCCCATGTACTAAAATGCAAATATTTTTTGGTTAAACGTGCGTGTTTTCATCCTGCTAGTCGCCATTGAACTTGGTTGACAGATAGCACATAGATAAAGTTCCAGTGCGCCGTTGTCTTTGTTATAGTACATTTTTTCTGCAGTCGAAAACCAAGCTAGCTACTCCGACAACCAGAAGTGTGTCCGGAATTACCCCGCCCCCCTTATCAAAACTAAACACAAAAGCGCTGTAGTTCCTCACTCTCAAACAGAATGTGACAGAGTACACTTTCAGTAATTGTTTGGTGATACCAGCTTTTCTGCACTTTTCACGACATCGTTCTACTAGACCAGCGCACAACATGGTCCCACATCGAAGCTATATCCCGGCGAATCTGTGGGTGACCGTGTAATAAAGTGTCTATGGGATAACTGTCACTAACCTTTGTACGTCCAACAATGGGCATTCAAGGTTGGCGTGATTTCTCGGGCCTTTCAGTTTGAGTGCTGCGTCAAACCATAGATAATACAGTACAAGGTCAAACTCTAGTAACCCTAAGTCGAGTTCCGTGAATAGAATGTTGATTGCATGCATTACGTGACGGCATTAATTAATTAATTGACAATACTTCCGTGGTGAAAAATAAGCTTTCTGTTGGGTTTCATATCTTCAAGAGTATACTCTTGATAATTATCTTGATAGCTATCATAACTCATCCTTGTCTTGCTGTTTATGTGTGTCTCATGATACATGTATGGGAGTGACAGGACTCAGCTGATCACGATAAGATGGTGTCTGTTTCACAGCTAGCTAGTGTGACTAAAGCTGGTGTCAATGAAGTGCATGCACATGGTTACCAATAACATCACCAACTGCTGCTTAATTGAACAACATGAACTCAAAAAATTTCAGCGACTGTTCATAAAATACAAAGAGCAAGCATGATTCTTAATTAACTAGCTAAAATTAATGTAACTTACAAAATCCTAATAACTCGATATTGTCACACAACTGTATCACACAATCTAACAAATTCCGTAATATCCTGTTCATTATGTAGAAAACTCGATAAGAGATTCTCTCTTTAAGAATACATCACTGGAAGTTGGGCTAGATATTGGTTGATTTGACGAGACATCTAGCAGTTTCTCAGATTCATTGTTCTTTTTATGATGAAGCTGCTTGACTATGTACTTCCTGAAGTATTTGCCGATTTTTGTATGAAAGAGAACATGGAAAAGCAGAATTCCAATAAAAGTGACAAGAGCAACGCTCACACTAATGACAGTGACTACTTGCTCTCTGCTGCTGTCATCCTGATACACTGCACCAAGAGCGGACAACAGACCAAGATTGAGAAGAGAAGAGCATTCTAAAATGTTTAAGTATCTTTTCTGATAGACTCCTTCAAAAGCAACCAGTAGTGACAGAAGCACAGTCGTGATAGCTGTTATGAAGATAAGTGTAGCAAATGTGGTCAAATACAGTGATACTAGAGTGAATGACATACGAGCCAGGAGTAACAGACCAGTCCAAAACCGACAGTTGTCCTTGTAAGGTCCATGGTAGGCATCGATAAGAGGCTTGAACTTGATCCATTGCTTATGGAAGAACTGAATTTTAGTGAGTTGTTTCTCAATCACAGCATCAAACAGTAGAGCAAATGTGTAGAAAACTGCAAGAAGTAGAAACAACACAGCAGCTGCCATGAGTCCTAGATGTTTTGGTGATGAATATTGTACATTTCCATCCACGTACCACACAGTCGTACTCGCATTTTTACAAGAAAGGCTAACCCATGTTAGAGCAGGACCGAAGGTTCGAAAAAGCTTTATAAATGAGAGCAAGATGAGAGTAGCAAGTACCTGCACTACATTGCCTCCAATCTTGTTGGACAGCCATGTGGAGTAGCGACACAGGACTATGATGGTGGCTATGATGAACCATATGTAGAGTGGGAAAGCAAACTGCAACCATGACTTGACATAGGCTGTCATGCCTGGGTAAAAGCATGTTTCAATACCGAGGTCAAGATTGAGCCAAGCAATGAACTGACTCAGTACTGGAATAGGGCCATTAGGAAAAAAGATACCAGTGCTCTCACTTATCTTGACAATACTGGCATAGAATATGTGCCCATTGATGGTACCAATGGAGACTGTCAAGTTCAAAACCATCAGAAGAGCTACCAAACCAAACCCAGCAGCAGCAAAGGGAATGAGCAGAGCAATTGATTTAGCATCATTGCATTTTATGCAGTTGTTAGATCCCAGAGCAAGGCTGTAGTCCTTCTTACATTTTCCACATAAGGTTCCACTTCTGTTGAGAGCACACTGGGCATCAGGATGAGTGAGATTGAAGTTGACTTGTGTTGTTTTGCAATAGTCAAAAGGGCATGGCGAGAAAGCAACTGCACAGCCATTGATCTCACCGATCCAGTTATCTCCTGGTTGTGTTATCGTGTTATTAGCAGCAATACATTTAATATTTTCAATTTTATATCTGAGCTGCTTTTCACATTCACAAGTTCCATTTGATGTTCCAAATCCAACTGGACACGGTTCCATTGTGATATTCAATCTCTTCTCAGATGGATAATAATCATAATAAAGTAAATAGTTAGTGTTATTCTCTGCCGTGAATTCAATGCTGGTGCAATTGTTAGCATTTGTAAAGTGATTGGTCTGAGAATGGTAATACAAATTGACAAATCCTGGAACAATTCCATTTTCCTGCCCTACAATAGCAATGGAAATATTGATCTTTTCACCAGGATAAGCTTTTTTTGATAAAGATTTTTTAGAGCATTTCATTTTATCGTCATCACAAAAGCAGACGTCGATAGGGTCTGACGATATAACCGAGGAACCAGACTGTGTTGAATATTCAAATGTCCTGTTAAAATATTGTGACTGGTCGATGCTAAGATTATAATAAGAATATAGGTAACAATGATGTATATCACCACCATACAACACAGATCCTGCTACATCTGCTTTGTTGCCAGAAAAAAAAGCCATTTGTTGAAGTTTGGTCTCAGAGTTAGAGTATTGGAAAAAGCAAACAGATTCTGATAAAAGATAACTAGTTTCTACAAAAATGGCTCCTCCCCTCGTAGCACTGTTGTTGGTGAAATAAAGCATTGAATTATACTCAAAATTGAGATAAGAGTCACCATACACGCCCAGTCCACCTCCAACAACACCAGTGTTGTTATGGAAGACTGATGCACCATTCACTTGTACTGCAGTGTGATAGACAGATAGTCCAGTCATAATGTTGTTAATAATGCTGACATTGTTTAGCACTAGACTAGTAACAAATACTCCATGTATTGCAGATGTGAACTCATCAGTATCAGACGACATTGGACATATACTGTTATTGTTAACTATAACATTCAAAAGCGAGACTTTAAAATGGCTATCAGTTCGGTAAATTGTACGAGAAGACAAAAATAGTCCATGGTTATACGGTGTGTTATGAGATATTTCAGTCGATTCTATTATAACCGATGGTGTATACTGAATTCCTTCAAAAGCAATTTCAATAACAGCTTTGCTTTGATGATTATAAGCGAAGTTGCTATTGACGATAACTATTGCCTGATTAAAATTAATTATTTCCCTCAAACTATCATACGGAGGAGTAATAACAGGTCTTGTGGTGATGATAAGACCAGCTCTATTGGAATGAGAGATATGTGAATTTTTGATGGTTAAATTGTAAGTTGGCACATTGATAGCATTGGATGCAATGTAGATGCCATTTCCTGTATTTTTGTAAACCACAACAGATTCTAGTACAATATCCACATTGTATGAGCTTTGCAGCATTAGTACAGAAAGACTTTCACTGTACTGACAATCAATACCTCCGAATGATAAATTGGAGTTAATGATGTTCAGTGCCTTGCACTGGTAAGGAAGTTGACCATAATAACTGGTGTAGACGACCATGGTATTGTTGCCATCACTTTGTGCAAATGAGGAATTAGATATTTGTAGATCGCCTCCATCTGTTATAATTAAAAGACCATTTTCTGACCCATTTTGAACTGAAGCATGATCAACAGTGATACGATTAACACAGAAATAACCCAGACTGGCATTGCAATTCATTAATGCTTTAAATTTGCCAATGCAGTAGTAATCATTATAAACCCTCATATCAGCTCCACAGTTAGTGACAGTGATGCACCTGAAGGTGATGTTGGAACCATCAACAAAAGCAA
Source organism: Haliclona indistincta (assembly GCA_964017065.1). Lineage (NCBI taxonomy): Eukaryota > Metazoa > Porifera > Demospongiae > Haplosclerida > Chalinidae > Haliclona > Haliclona indistincta. Next base: position 3,690,557 of record OZ024788.1, on the reverse strand, counting down.
TACCAGTACTGGAGTTTTCAGAGCACTTGATGACTACTGTAGACTGCCAGACTGTCTCATGAAAGCCCTGCTCCATTCTACCTTCACCTTCAAACACAGCATTAGTCAAGTTCATGAGCACCACTGGTTCCTGAAGATCTAACAAATGAATTCCCTCTAAGAAATGAACAACCAAGCCAGAAGAGTTCGAGAAGTATTTTGCCATTTTGCCAAAAGTGGTGATGTTGTAACAAGGAGTACCAGGACAGTGCTCACCTTCAGAAGGCTGAATGTAGACATGTCTGGCTGAGCATGAAATGCTGAGAACCAGAAGAAGAATAATAGTCATGCTTGCTAACAGACGTACGGTAAAGACAACCAGCACAGTGTACTGTACTTGAGCCTTATCAGACCTGGCTTGATAAGCCCATGACTGCACAAAGTATAATCAACATGACTGTATAAACTTTTGGATACTCTATCAATCCTAACTGCAATAACAGCCACAATGACATAGTAAATTGGCCTCTTTCGTGACTACAACGTGACTATTATTATTGCACATGTACACTGACAGATTTTCTATAACATAACTAAGATCTTGTCATCAACTTCAGTACATGATTAGCATTTAATTTTTGTTTGAAAAAATACAAACTAACTCTTTAAGACTATTTTTTCTATCAGAATTTTTATCAGTTTCCAAAGTACATAATTATTTTGAACTTCTAGCTTCTTGTATAAATGCCAGTATTCTAACACGGAAAATGGTGGAAACCCTAATATGCACAGTGCATTGATAATAAAAGACAATAGGGTATTTGTGAGGGTAATGACAGAACTGTATATAGCTAGCAATACAATGTAGATTCCTTACAATCAAATAGAAAGTGGCCGTGTACATGCTCTTTTAATTAACAACTGCTTCGTGACATCAGCTTAGTACTTATCAAACTCTTTCGTGCAGCAGTTGAACAGATCCTGTTTTACCATAATACTATTATTTTTTCAAATTTCAATGATCATGAATAATAATACATTGTCGCAATGGGTATTATACCAGAGTTTTTAGCAATTAAATTTTGATAATACTGTTAGGAGCAATAAATATATATTAATAACAATTTAACATTATGCTTTTTCCAATCCTCTGTCAGTTATAGCATGAACTTCTTTTTGCTTGGTTATAGACTGGGGCAGGCAAGCGACCATTGCCATCACTAGCAGGACAAAGAAACCACCAAATATGATGAAGACGAGATTGTAGTTCAGAGGAAAGCCGAGACCATTAGTCAGTGAGACAGAGTAGATACTACCAGCAAGCAATGGGGCAAATGTTCTGAAATAAATAGAAAAGTGAAGTATCAAGACTATAGCGCATGAGTGTGAGTTCTCACAAAGCTAATGCAGTGTATGCATTTCAGTACGTATTGTTCCAAGGAAGACGCATTCAATTTGCAATGGTAAAATAATGGTAATAACAAGTAATCAGCTTTTCAATGCGGTGAAAATATTTTTTGAAGCTAGCATTGCACTTTTCAAATTTTACACTCCCTAAAATAATAAGCTCCTGGTTCCACTGAATACCTGAAGGCAGCTGTGATGGTCATTGCTAGTCCATTGACTGAGCCAAGTTTATCAAACGTGACTGAGTTGTTGACGAATATGAATGATCCAGCCATACACATGGTGATACACACTCGGATGACTAGTACCATCATGATCAGCATGATCCAGACAGCAGGTGTGCTATAGAGGGAAGGATGGAAGGAGGGAGAGAGAGGGATGAAGGAGGGAGAGAGGGAGAGAGGGATAGAGGGATAGAGAGAGGGAGGGGGATGGGGATTCGGGAAAGACACAGAGAGAGATAGAGAGAGGGGGCAATATTAAGACTGTATGAAACTCACATTTTTAACATGGAATTTATCCGTACTTTCTCACTTTTTTATGTAATGGAGATTGGGAAGAAGCACCATCACTAGTATGTGACCCGTGGCTGAAAGCTGGAAAGTATTAATTAATCCAATGTATCGTTCTAACTAAAGAAAGAGTCAGTGAGTGAGTGAGTGAGTGAGTGAGTGAGTGAGTGAGTGAGTGACAGAATGACTCTTACCAGTGGAAACAGAAAGAAGGACAATGGCAGTAGCAAGACTCCAACCACTAGGAGGGATATGCCAATATCGTGGAGTGGAAAACCTAGACCACCTATAAATTCAAAGTACAACATTACAACACTGGATGTTACTAAACATAGACACTCACCATGGTAACGCGGTGTCGCACTCCACAGTGAGTATATCTCATCGAAGGCAATGAAGCCAAATGAGTAAATTGAATAGATAAAAATAGCATTTCTAGTAACACTGTCTCTGAAATGAAAAATCAATTTAAAAGAAACAAAGTAATGTGCAAATCACATACCTCATGAAGAAGACCAAGTCTCTTAGTGACTGTACTATTCCCTTGCGCAGTTTTTGTAGTCTGGTTCTTAATGAGATGGTAGTACATGTACAGCAGTGGTGCCTCTTGATCCATGAATCTCTAGATCTCTCCTCCTGCTCTAGAAGGCTCTCCTCAGCCTCATCACAAGCTATCTCTGATTCTGCATCAGCGAGTCGTTCATGCTTCCTGCTCTTAGATATACCAAAACGTTTTGATAAAGCAGTTCGAAATATTTTCATGGCGATATGTTTATTTGGAGTTGCTTCAACAGTTCTTGACAAGATAAATCCTGGAGAACTCGTGGTAGCTGGATAGAATATGAATTCTCTGTACACATAGTTGGGTTAGGAACAAGGCATACAGACCAGTGGACTCAGTGTCTGGTACTGAGCTATCCTCTACTGTCCCATTACACGAGCGACTGCTCTGATTTTCAGTGGGTTCTTCAAGATATACATTATGTCTGTAACCCCCTGGAACATTAACAACTTCTCCATTGGACTCATCTTCTGCTTCTGTCAGTGAGTTCGATAAGCTGCTGTCTGTACTTTCACTAGACCTGCAGAGAAATAAAATATCAGTAGAACATCAAATAATTAATGACTAAAACTAACTTCTTTGTAAGTGTCTCTGGTAAGAAGATGAGTACAAAAACAGCTGATAATATGTAGAGTAGCATGCTGACAATGCACGGCAGTGAGTAGGGAAATGTGGTGAGAAAATAGTGCACAACTGGATCTGAGAGAATGAAGAAATGGAATGATGCTCCCAACGCAATCATAGTAACGAATAATTTATTAGCTCATACATCAATTAAAATTATAATGAAAATTGCAACTGTCATCAGCAGCCACCCACATTGAGACTACAAAGATATAGCCTGGTACTACTGGGCGTACCAGTCAGCAACATGGAAGAAGCTAGCTGTACTAAGCTTGTTTGCACAATTCTTGCAGTATAACTCAATTACATGATGTTATTCTGCAGTATAAGTGGCTTGTATAGGCCTGGAGGAAGTAAATTGTGAACAGTTTGGTCTTCAGATTGCCAGCAACAGCCGCAATCATCAAGGAAGACGAATCTCACCATAACTAGCAAACGGAGATGTGAAATGAGAATTCTATAATTCATAACTGTGAAATCCACCTGTGTTGTTGGTTTCATCACTTGTTTACGGTGAGTGATGAAAAATGCTTGATAGTTGATACAGCCATTGATTACTGTATGCCTTGTGGCTCCACAAACCAAGACATACATTTCCCATACCATGCATACCATTACATGTTACTTTAATTATTTGGCCTACATGTAATAAGACAACTTGTACATTTCTACTTGTACATGTAAATGTAGTGTATAATAATTATGTGTATAAGTTGTACCATGGTTGTACATGCTTGTGTACATTCTTTCATGTTCTTTCATGAACATGTACAGTATAAAACTAATCACCTGTGATAGACAGTTTTATAACTGAGCAATAGCAGAGAAAATGCTATGCTTTATGTATATCTTTCTCATGGTCTAATTTGTGAGGTTTTACACTGTTCTCAGCTGTACCTGTTATAGTAAGGTTGTATTGTCCAATAGGATCTGCTATAGCACCTGCTACAGCTGGTCCCAATACTAGTCCGGTCCCATAAGCTGATGTGATGACAGTCATCCCCAGAGCTTGGTTACTGTCATCCGATGATTCTGATAAAACAGCTTTTACCGTGCTCACGATTCCTGAATCAGAGAATTAAGGAGGCAATGTAATGCAAATGAGGGTTTGAAATTCACATAAATGTCTCCATGCTTTCATATGAGACGCACATGCAACTTGAGATTACCAGAAAAAAAAATTAAAAAAATAGTTTTTTGTTTCAATAAATTCACTGTTACTCATCTTGATGCACATAGCATAACTGACCATTAAAAAGTCCTATGAGGAATCGTGTAGCAATAGCCATTTGGTACGAGGTGCTTAGTCCAAAAGCTCCAGAGCTCAGTCCACACAGGACACCACTTGTGATCAACACTATCTTACGACCTTTTAAGTCAGCAATAGCACCCCACACGTAACTACAGATACAAGAAATTATTCGATTAATTTCATCGAAAGACTGCACGCTTGTTTTCAAATTGGTAAAACTAGAATGGGGCCGAGTAGTTGCATCGCATGCAAACAAAATAATATTGTTATTGCATTAGTAATAACACTATTGGTTGGGGCTCTCACTTGTGGCTGGAATAAAATTGCTCTTGGAGCACTAGCTCAGGTTACACCGTATAAACTGTATCTAATTATTCATTAATTTTGATAACACAATAATCATGATCCAATAGATAACCAAAAGAATTCCCAGAATAACCAATACAATTATTATGTCGCCTTGTAATGCTTTGAAGTTAGTTATAACTTAACTAGTAGCCGTCAGTAGCATGGCTGCTTTAGCATGGCTAAAGCATGGCTAACTAGTAGCATGGCTGCTTTATGATATTGTGCCACTGTAGCCGAGTGCATGAGACTGACCTCGAAATCATTCGACCAAAAAAGAGTGAAGCAGCGATGGCACCAGCATATTTCCCTGTGACAAAACAGACAAGAAATAATAATAATAATGTTATGATTATTAATGTGCAGCATTATTGAAATTGTGCATGAGTTATACGTGACTTACCTATAGAGACAATTTCAATCTCTGGCAGTAGAAATTCAACCATGAAGGGTAGGATCGGGAAAACCATTGTGTAAGAGAAGGAAGTAGAAAACTGCACGCAAAATGAAACGTAGTTTAGAGTCTGCGTACGTATATTTACACTAACCATGGAAAGAAAACAGCCGATGTAGACTTTGCACAAGCGCTTGTTGACGTCGAATCGTTTGCATTCTCGACGAGTGTTCGCCATTAATATTTGTCTTGTTATTCTAGCTTCGAAGAAACACACAGTAGCTGGACAACAGATCCTTCCGGCAATTCAACGGTTGAAGTCATTCTTCAAGTTAGTAGATGATAATACGCCCACGCACGAGCGACGAGAAGCCACAACAAACACTCTTAGTAAATAGTAGCGCTTGTGTTGCTTTGGCTGAACAAGGCTTTGCTTATCCAGTCAGAGCAAAGCCTGACTGGAGTACCTTGTCCTTTGCAAAAACAACCCGCGGCATGGCTAGACGAGCTACCACGGCACAGTGAGGTGCGCTAGATTACAAGCTTGTGAATCTCATTATATTTTATTCATTAGCATTGTCACTACAGACTCTCTGCAGAATTTAAGTGTTCTTTTTGTCGAATAAAATAAATTATTAATAAGGGTCCTTCGAAAACTGTGTGATATGTTTGCTGAAGACTATCTGATCTTAGTTGTACGTAAATGTTCAACAAAAAACCTTCAACTAATTGAACTGCCGTTATTTCTCAGGCCTTGTTGTCCAACTCTAGGCTGAGTTCTGAGCAGTACAAACACTGAAAAACTTTAAACGGATACTGTTTTACCAACTTTCATGATCATGAATAATAAATATTACGACATGTTTTCTTGTTTATTATTTCATATTGTTCTATTAAATAATAATTAGGATTTTTCCAATCCTCTGTCAGTTACAGCATGAGCTACTTTTTGCTTGGTTATAGATTGGGGCAGGCAAGCCACCATCGCCATCACTAGCAGGACAAAGAAACCACCAAATATGATGAAGACAAGATTGTAGTTCAGAGGGAAGCCGAGACCATTAGTCAGTGAGACAGAGTAGATCGTCCCAGCAAGCAATGGGGCAAATGTCCTGAAATAAAAAAATTAAAATGTGAAGTATTTATTGCAGGTTGAGAATTCAGTACATGAGAGTGCATTCTATGCTTGCACTTGCTTGCATCTGTACAATAAGATAAGTTCATTATGCCTCGGTGGGCGGAGCCACGAGGTATACAGTAATCGTGCATGTCTGTCTGTCCGCTCTAGTTCTGAAAGACGGCGACGAATCAGCTGAAAGACGGCGAAGAATCAGAATCAGCTGGTGGTAAGTGCAATATTGACTTAACACGTTAATAGCTCGAACTTGATGGTCTTAGATTTTTGCTTTGTTTGTGAGTTATGGCGTGATTTGCTTACTTTGTTTACCGTTGCTGGCGATCTGGACTTCTCCAAAGTCGAATGTGTCCATGGTTAACTGGCTAGCAGATTGTAGGTTTGATCTGGACTACAGGATAATGTGGCGGGTCCGGATAAAATTCAGCAAAAACCAAAAAAAGCTGCTACAAGCATGGCTGTGTGCTTGACTTTTGTGCACACCCAGCCAATTATTACACTGTGGTGGCATACTATTGGCTTCTGTTATTTTTGCCAGCTTGTATCAATAGCTTGCATAAAATCCATTACAATCATCATTATGCCTCGGTGGGCGGAGCCACGAGGCATACAGTAGTTCGTTTGTTTGTGTGTGTGTGTGTCATTATGCCTCGGTGGGCGGAGCCACGAGGCATACTGTAATCGTGCTGTCTGTCAGTCATTCTGTCTTTTACACCATTTCTGTGGCGCACGCAAAAAGGTAAGCTCTAAAACTTGCAATGCAGGTAGAACTCGATATTATCTCGGTTTTGATAGTGTGAAAGCTTTACACGAAGCTTAGTTCCAGAGCTATGGCGTGATTTGCTCACCTCAATGCCCGTTTCTGGCTATCTGGACTTCTCCAAAGGCAAAGCTGTCCACAGTTGACTGCTTAGCAGTTGTTAGGTTATAATTTTACTACAGGATAGCAGCGCAGGTCCAGAGAAATCGTGTAAGCAAGCTATGGAAGCTATCTCGCTCGTGGTGTGCTTAAACCGTAGACACGCCCAGTTTAATTGTGGTTAGCACTGATTGGCTTCTGATTGCATAACTAAAGCACTGCATTGTGATTGCTGTACAGAAATCCTGTATACTTGCATATGCAGTTACTGTGTTTGTGGAATGGTGGATAGTGTTATTCACCGAGGCATCTGCACCTTAGGTGCTATTTTTCTGTCTGTTACACCATTTCTGTGGCGCACGCAAAAAGGTAAGCTCTAAAACTTGCAATGCAGGTAGAACTCGATATTATCTCGGTTTTGATAGTGTGAAAGCTTTACACGAAGCTTAGTTCCAGAGCTATGGCGTGATTTGCTCACCTCAATGCCCGTTTCTGGCTATCTGGACTTCTCCAAAGGCAAAGCTGTCCACAGTTGACTGCTTAGCAGTTGTTAGGTTATAATTTTACTACAGGATAGCAGCGCAGGTCCAGAGAAATCGTGTAAGCAAGCTATGGAAGCTATCTCGCTCGTGGTGCGGTGTGCTTAAACCGTAGACACGCCCAGTTTAATTGTGGTTAGCACTGAATGAAGTTTAGCATCCTAAACGTAGTTAACATATCGAAGGTGCACTCACGTGCAGTGGGCAGCTCGCATGCGCAGTTGGCGAGCTGACCACATGCTCCAAGATTACTTTGGGTTAAAAGAAAGTAATCAACACGCAGTGGAGTAGCGCGTCCGAACTGTTTTCTCCCACTGATCCAAGGAACCTTCATCTACGTCTATGCATCCCATCAGGATGACCGTGAACCCTGCCGCCCCACTGCACCTGCCACCTCAACCGGGTCAGGCTGCTCACGCTGGACCTAGCGGACCCCCGCCTCTGATATCTGCCCCCGGTGGAAGACCTTCCTCTCCTCCTTCTCTGCCCACCCAGGCCCAGCCATCGTTCCAGGAAATCATGGAGGCGGTGAGGCAGTCACTGGGGATCCACCCGCAGACTTCTCTAGTCACGTCGGCGGCGGCGTCGTCCTCAACCTCTGTCCCACCCGCTACTCCACCCCCAGCCTTCTCCTCGCTGGGTAAGCAATATTAGTATACCTCATCTGTACACTTCACAGCTAGTTAGTCTCGGCCATCCATACACGGGCGCTAAGCATTACATGCTAGGTGGCATGGGGCATTCACACACTTGTGGTCATGCAACATTGAGAGTGTACTTGGACGCACTCAGGCGCGTGGCGTCGTGCATCGGAATTGCAATCATGCACATGTGGTCGTGCATCGGGAGTGTTCTCGGGGCACTCGTGTACTGGGGATAGTGCATCGTGAGTGTACTTCGGGACACTCATACACTTGTAGCGTGCATCGGGAGTGTACTTGGGGACACTCATGCACCTGTGATCGTGCATCGGGAGTGTACTTAGGGTCACTCATGCACCTGTGATCGTGCATCGGGAGTGTACTTCGGACACTCATGCACTTGTGGCGTGCATCGGGAGTGTACTTGGGGACACTCATGCACCTGTGATCGTGCATCGGGAGTGTACTTAGGGTCACTCATGCACCTGTGATCGTGCACCGGGAGTGTACTTCGGACACTCATGCACTTGTGGCGTGCATCGGGAGTGTACTTAGGGTCACTCATGCACCTGTGATCGTGCATTGGGAGTGTACTTGGGGACACTCATGCACCTGTGATCGTGCATCGGGAGTGTACTTCGGGACACTCATGCACTTGTGGCGTGCATCGGGAGTGTACTTAGGGTCACTCATGCACCTGGGATCGTGTGCCGGGAGTGTGCTGAGGGACACTCATGCACTTGTGGTGTGCATCGGGAGTGTGGTTAGGGTCACTCATGCACATTGTGTTTCAGGAAGGGGCTCATATGCACTCATGCACATAGCGTGATACATCGGGATTGAATTCAGATCTGGGGTCGTGCGTTGTGAGTGTACTCCGGGTACTCATGCACTTGTGATTGTAAGGTAGGGAGCGTCCTCCGAGACATGCAGTAGTCTCGGCAGTGTATCAGGCTCTGTCCTCTTGCCCGTGCTGTCGTGCATTGAGATTGAGCTCATGGCCACGTCATGGTCTTGCGCGAGGCAGTCGGGCATGGTTCTATGTACTGTGGTCGTACATCGTGGTTGCCCCTATGGCGATGGGCGCTCTTAGGTCTATAAGACGTGCAGGGGTCTTAGTAGGGTATCGGGAGTATCCGTAATGATACTTATAGGCACCTACAGGTGATCGTGCCTCGAGACTGCCGCTGTACGAGGCTTTCTCATACAAGCGCGTGCGCCCTCCTACATCAGAAGGGTCATGAAGACAAGATACACAACTGTCGCTGGTGTCAATATGTGGTTAATAGTGGTTAAAGAATAGTAAAATAATGAATGAATAAACTAAGTTGACAACAAGTAAAAGGGAACGCACAAGAGTTAATTCTAGTATGAATATTCATAAGGTATCGACTCCAGAGACATCAGTGTCACTGGTCAGGGACATGAATGTTATAAGAGGCGGCAATGCAACTAATAGTGTAGGACCACATAATAAGACCATGTATAATAGTAGCGAGGGAGGCTGCCAGGGTCTTGAGCTCAAGCGGCAGTGATGTAATGTAAAGTTGAATGCATTTTGAGGTGTATTCCCACTGTACAGGTCCCCTAGGAGGAATGCCGTCGGCGGCATCGATCGCAGGCATCCCCCTGTTATCGACATCAGTGATGCCGCCAGTTGGTGCTCAGCAGTTCTCCCTGGCCCCAGCTGTCCCCGCCCCCATCCCCCATCCAGTTGTCTCCGCCCCCATCCCAGTGTCTACGACAGTGCTCCCAGTGGTGCTGTCGTCATCGTTGACACCGATTCCACCGAAGTTGGTGGCAAAGATACTGTCAGGGGCCTTCATAGAAATGAGGGAGCTTCTCCCTGACAACCTCTCCCTCAGACGCACCCTCGAAATACAAGACGAATACTCGTCGACACCAACCGCAAAGAGGCCTCCATTAAGAGAGGTCCAGAATATCTCATCATGGGTATGCTGCATGGCTTCGTACTATGCTGTGTTGGCCTCAGCCGGTAAGCTCCTGCCGGATCACCTCGCGTACTTAAGATTAGTGGTCCACGAGGCCTCTATTTACAAGGGAGAGGGCTGGCGCGTCTATGACGCCGTGTTTAGACAGAATATGGCAGCTGGGGCACCTGGTATGGATTGGTCGAAGATTGACTCAGGCCTTCATGCAGTCTCATTTCAGAGTATGCGTGGTTCTCAACAGTCAACTTGTGACCTGTGTCTTGAGCCTGACCACCAAACGCATGACTGTGCCCTGCAAGGTATATCTTCGATCAAGCCTTCTCGCAACCAGCAGCACACTTTTCAAGGGAACAGGTCATGATCATTCTCAAAGTCTAGCAACTCAGCTCCCTACAACCGTGCTATCCAGGTGTGTCATTCGTGGAACGCTGGCTCGTGTAGCCGCTACCCAGGTCCCTGTCGTTTTGAGCATGTGTGTGGCAAGTGTGCCAAGCATGGTCTCAAGCGTACTCATAAGAGTGTGGAGTGTCGCAGAGAGCCCAATGAGAACTCTACTCTTTCCCGACCAGAGGGACAGGGCAACCTCCCAGGCGGTTCAGGAGCTGGGCGTACTTAACCATGAGTCATGGACAAGGCCCCAAGTAGGGCGCCTCACTTGTACCCCTTGAGGTCGCCGGCAAGTTTATTATCTGAGCATTTAACCTTCTGTGTTGAGTTCTTTGCTAACACGCATGTGGCGTGTTGTTCATAATATTCATGTGATTGTCATGTATTGTGGGTATGGGCATTAATAAGAACGATAATAATCGTGGTTGGTATTAATAAGAACAATAATGAAATTTAACTATACAGTTAGCTAGGAGTAATTTTCGGAAGGCCTCACTCGTTGTCTCGCTTCCTCCCTACACACACTTTCATTGTGCAGCTAGTGGCGAGGGGTCAACGCCTCACAGCGTCACAGACGTGCCAGCTTGCAATGTTGTGAAGGGAAAATACCGCTACACTAAGCACCTGCTTGCCCTGGGGGCCTTCCCACCTATTATAACTGCGGATCAGAGTCATGGACAGCTCAGGCAACCACGCCGACCGGAACACTTGCAAGCGTGGTCAGCGGTAATCTCACCCAGACAGGAGGTTTGCTAGCCACATAATCGAGGGGCTTAATGCTGGATTTAGGATTGGCTTCAGTTCTGCAAGAGTGCAACTTGGGTCAGCCAGAAATAACCTCCCCTCCGCCATAGACCACGCTGACCAGATCTCGGCCTATCTATCGCACGAGCGCAGGGAAGGCCGGTTGGTCGGCCCTCTCCCCCCTAACACAGCGGGGGTCCACATCAGCCCAATTGGTCTCATCCCTAAGCCACATCAACCGGGAAAATGGCGCCTGATTACTGATCTGTCGTCTCCAGCAGAAGCGTCCGTGAATGAGGGTATAGACCCGGAGCTCTGCTCACTAAAATACACATCAGTTGATGCAGGAGTTAGGCTTCTAATAACCCTTGGGCGAGGCGCTCTGATGGCCAAGCTAGATCTGAGAAGCGCATATCGCCTAGTCCCCGTTCACCCTGCTGACCAACCGCTACTAGGAATTAAATGGCAAGACAGGATATGGTTAGACACGAGCCTGCCATTTGGACTCCGCTCCGCTCCAAAAATCTTTTCAGCTGTAGCTGACGCTCTAGCGTGGGCTATGCACCGAGAAGGAGTCGGTCATTACATGCACTACCTGGATGACTTCTTCTTCGCAGGGCCGGCAGGCACCTCGGTATGCGATAAGAGTCTGAAGTCGGCTCTGGAAGTATGTGAGCGCCTCCACTTCCCAGTGGCGGCTGAGAAGACCGAGCCTCCCACGACACGATTAATATTTCTGGGAATTTTGATTGACTCGTCCCTGCAGAGGCTGGAACTGCCCGCCGACAAGCTGCAACGAGTCCAGCGCATGTCCCTGCGCTGGTTGCACCGAAAGGTGTGCACAAAGCGGGAACTACTTTCACTCCTAGGCTACCTCCACCACGCCGCGACAGTAGTGCGGCCCGGTAGAATCTTCACTAGAAATCTAATAGAAGCTGCCCGCGCAAGGAAGCGGCTGCATCATCACGTCCGGATCAATGTCAAGATGAGAGCAGACCTCGCGTGGTGGGCTGAGTTTCTCTCCTCATGGAATGGGTGCTACTCATTCCTACCTGTGACCCCCTCCGTCACTGTAACGTCTGATGCCTCAGGTTCTTGGGGTTGTGGGGCCTATATGGGAAAGCAATGGTTTCAGGTTATGTGGCCCACCGAATGGCAAGGACACAGCATTGCCTGCAAGGAGATGGTTCCGGTTATGCTCGCCGCAGCCATATGGGGCGCGAACTGGTCGGGGCGGTGTGTGTGCTTCAGATCGGATAACGCTACGGTTGTCTCCGTTCTGCAAACAGGAAAAGCTAGGGACGCAACACTATTACAGCTTCTGCGGTGCATTCACTTCTATAGTGCCACCCTCCAGTTCAGTTACACTGCAGTACATATTAAAGGAAAACTTAATACAGCAGCAGATGCCCTCTCAAGGAATAAACTGTCACAGTTCTTCTCACTTATGCAGGCAGACCCCAGTCCCACTACCATCCCGCCGCCAGTGCTGGCCCTGGCGTTTCGAGGACCACCGGATTGGACCGCTCCTCAATGGAGGGAACTGTTCAAAAACTCTTTGATTGTGGCATAGCTCCTTCTACGAGCAGAGTGTACAGGTCGGCAAAGAACCGATACTTAAGTTTCTGTGCCCAGTATCAATTATCTGCTATACCACTTAATGAGAATACATTGTGTTTGTACATTGCTTTTCTGCATTTGCAAGGTGTCAAACACCAATCAGTAAAGTCCTACTTGTCAGCGCTGCGTCACCTACAGATCGAAGAAGGGGGTGGAGACCCATTCGCTCCGGGTAAATTCTCACGCCTGGAGTACGTTCTGAAAGGCTTAAAACGCAGTGGCCCGGCAGTTGCTACATGTCGCCGCCTACCTATCACGCCGCGAATTATGCTCCAGTTACATTCAGTCTGGAGCCAATCAACGGATCGGTACGTCGCAACCATGCTTTGGGCCGCATGCTGCCTTGGTTTCTTCGGCTTCCTTCGTTCAGGCGAGTTCACCGTCGACAACGAGAGGGATTTTGATGCTAACCAGTCACTAACCCCAGGTGATGTCGCCGTAGACAACCACGATAACCCATCTGTTGTGAGCGTCTTCATCAAACAGAGTAAAAACGACCCATTTCGCGAAGGTGTTCGCATATTCCTAGGAAGAACGGGGTCAGTGTTATGTCCAGTCGCCGCGATCCTGGGGTATCTCGCGGTGAGGGAAGGATCCAGTGGCCCGCTCTTCGTATTCAGAGACGGTAAACCTCTAACGCGCGCCAAGCTAGTTCAGTATCTCCGGACAGCCTTGGACCGATGCGGTATCAACTCGACTCAATATAGCGGTCACAGCTTCCGCATTGGAGCTGCATCCGCTGCGGCTCAAGCAGGTATAGAGGATTCAGTGATACAAATGCTGGGAAGGTGGCACTCATCTGCATATGTTCGATACATCAGAACGCCGAGAGAGCAACTGGCAGCCTTGTCGGCTCGGATGGCAAGTCAAACCTATCGCAAGGAAGCTGGGCCAGGAGAGCCCTCGACTAGGCATGTCTGAGTTAATGTGCTAGGCCAATTAAAGGTGTCATTAGTAGGACAAGTACGATGAACTTACTGTTTACTGTTTGAGTAATAATTATTGTTTTGAGTATGATACCTGGTGGGCAATATTTGTGTTAGTGCGTACCCTCTCAGAGTGGTCTCTACCCCCTCCTCGTTGTTCTGTCTCCGTCTATCCCTCTCTCTCTTGTCTATCTCCCTCTCTCTCTTGTCTATCTCCCTCGCTCTCCCGCACCCTCTCCCTCTCTCTCCCTCTCTCTCTCTCTCTCTCTTTCTCTCTCTCTCTCGCTCCGTTTGTACTCGTAAAAGTCCCCCAATCTAAGGTAGAGGTATTATCATAGGCATAGCAACCTACTGGTTAATGAGACACGTGGCGTAAGGGTTTGTGCAATGGCAAGGAGTCAAGTAAAAAAAAAAAAAAAAAAGAAAAGAGAAAGAGAAAGTCATATGGGCTAAATAAAGATTCGTATGTGGGCTGTTGCATGCTGGATATCCAGCAGGCTGGTCCTTCCCCTCCAGGCAGGGCAGTTGATGCCTGGTCAGGGAAGGACTAGTCAAGCAGTCAGGGCAGGACCCGCCATCACCTTCTACTCCACCTGACCTCTTGAAGGTGGACAAAAAGAGGGTTCCTTCTGTCTCTTTAGGGTTCCTGTCCTACCTCGCCATCTCACACCGTTGGGTGATCTCCAGTATGTGGGTATTTAAGGTGAGTGCACATGCAGAAGATGTTAAATGAAGTTTAGCATCCTAAACGTAGTTAACATATCGAAGGTGCACTCACGTGCAGTGGGCAGCTCGCATGCGCAGTTGGCGAGCTGACCACATGCTCCAAGATTACTTTGGGTTAAAAGAAAGTAATCAACACGCAGTGGAGTAGCGCGTCCGAACTGTTTTCTCCCACCCATCCCAACCCAAAATCTCCCTATTTAAGTTGAGATACTCCCCGGACGTCATAGAGGACAAACTCCCCGGAGTCTTGTCTGGAGCCGGTCAAGCCGGTCCAGAATGATAATTATAATATTGCTACACTTCTCTTCTCCACGAAAGCCATTCCTGGCCTTCGTGTGACCCTGCGCTGGCTGTTGCATGCTGGATATCCAGCAGGCTGGTCCTTCCCCTCCAGGCAGGGCAGTTGATGCCTGGTCAGGGAAGGACTAGTCAAGCAGTCAGGGCAGGACCCGCCATCACCTTCTACTCCACCTGACCTCTTGAAGGTGGACAAAAAGAGGGTTCCTTCTGTCTCTTTAGGGTTCCTGTCCTACCTCGCCATCTCACACCGTTGGGTGATCTCCAGTATGTGGGTATTTAAGGTGAGTGCACATGCAGAAGATGTTAATTGGCTTCTGATTGCATAACTAAAGCACTGCATTGTGATTGCTGTACAGAAATCCTGTATACTTGCATATGCAGTTACTGTGTTTGTGGAATGGTGGATAGTGTTATTCACCGAGGCATCTGCACCTTAGGTGCTATTTTTCCGTCTGTTACTTCAGTTTTGCGGCGCACGCTGAACGATGAGCCATGAGACTAGCAATGCAAGTAGAACTCGATATTATCTCGCTTTTGATCATGTGAGAGCTTTACACGAAGCTTAGTTCCAGAGCTATGGCGTGATTTGCTCACCTCGGTGCCCGTTTCTGGCAATCTGGACTTCTCTAAAGGCAAAGCTGTCTACAGTTGACTGCCTAGAACCTGATAGGTTCAAATTTTACTACAGGATAGCAGCGCAGGTCCAGAGAAATCGTGTAAGCAAGCTATGGAAGCTTTCTCGCTCGTGTGCTGTGCTGAACACTGTAGACACGCCCATTTGAATTGTGGTTAGCATTGATTGGCTTCTGTTTGTATTACAAAATCACTGCATTGCGATTGCTGTACAGAAATCCTGTATACATGCATCTGCTGTTGCTGTGTTTGAGGAATGGTGGATAGTTGTTTTTGTGTCGTTCCACCGAGGCATCTGCACCTTAGGTGCTTCATTCCGTCTGTTACTTCAGTTTTGCGGCGTACGCTGAAAGGTAAGCTCTGAAACTAGCAATGCAAGTAGTACTCGATATTATCTCGCTTTTGATCATGTGAGAGCTTTACACGAAGCTTAGTTCCAGAGCTATGGCGTGATTTGCTCACCGCGATGCCCGTTTCTGGCAATCTGGACTTCTCTAAAGGCAAAGCTGTATACAGTTGACTGCCTAGAACCTGATAGGTTCAAATTTTACTGCAGGATAGCAGCGCAGGTCCAGAGAAATCGTGTAAGCAAGCTATGGAAGCTTTCTCGCTCGTGTGCTGTGCTAAACACTGTAGACACGCCCAGTTGAATTGTGGTTAGCATTGATTGGCTTCTGTTTGTATTACAAAATCACTGCATTGCGATTGCTGTACAGAAATCCTGTATACATGCATATGCTGTTGCTGTGTTTGAGGAATGGTGGATAGTTGTTTTTGTGATATATAGTGTCGTTCCACCGAGGCATCTGCACCTTAGGTGCTTCATTGGAATAGGTGTAGTTGCTGTGCGCTGTCAAAGCATGTCCAGTGTGCAGTATGCATGCAATTCCACCAGGCATCTGCACCTATGGAGCTTCATTACCCGTGCGCAGTATGCGCGAGGGTTATGCGTTTGTGTCCGTCTATATACGTACGTATATGTGTGTCGTCAAAAAACACGCTTGTTTACGTCTCACCGCTTGAAAATCTCCACGAAAACACACTCTCTGCAGCTTTTTCACTGAATTTATAGTCCTATGAAGACGTTTTCTATGCTGGCAAGCCTTGCTCAAGCGGCTAATCCATGGCTTTCTAAAGCTACGTGTCCTTGTAAGAGCACTTTACGGTATTGTGGGTGTGTCACCCAACCTCCTATCCATGTCAATGTTCTCACTCAGTCTCACATGTACCGTACGTCAGAGCCATTAAACTTCTTGAGGCCTATAGGCTATAGCTACGGTATCAGTCTATCTTGAGGCCTTCTGTGATGTGCCAATCAACTGTTAGTGCATAATAATTATGCTATCATCTATTTTTCTGGAGCTGTCTATGGGCTAGCTTAACGTGCCTGTTGCAGTAATGCTGGAGTAGTCGTGTTTAGCCCATAGGTCAGCGCACGGGTATGTGTTCATTAGAACTCTGCTGACCATACACATGCTTCGAAGACATCGCAGTGTCTACTCAGTACACAGACTACTGGTCACCCATTGCGATGATCTCTGCCGTGACTATTCCTGTTTACATTCTCTGCACTTAAAGGTGCAGCAGCAGAACTTAACCCTACAGTGAGTATATAGCACTGCCGGTTATAGTACTGATATGTACTGTTATGTACTCATTGCAGGCTAAAAGTCTGATCCAGTCACAACAAAGTGACCGGTTTCCATTCAAACTGATTCATGACAAAAAGTGCAAGGAAGGCTTACTTTATATGAAGATCAAAACAGAGCTCAATATCATACATCACACTGCTATAGCGAAACGTCGGAAAAGAAAGCATAACTAAATTCATGGACATCGTGACTTCATGGTAATAACTAGCTTAAGCAAATTTATGTATTTTTTTGCTTCATAGCTACACAGTTGGAGTTAGTGGCTCGCAGAAGTATGCATTCAATATGGCTTTACTCCTGTTTGTCTACTATGAGTACTACTGTGAGAATGTGAGTCCATTGTCATGTGTTTCTTCCGTATGGCCTTTCTGAACTTGTGTGGTATTTGTGAAAATACAATCCACTCTTTCCATTTTATGGAACACTGTAGAAAGGCATGTACTCGTTCGGTGAGTCAATTGACAAGCAATAAATTATCAAAGAAAACTGTGTATATAGTGGTATATACATACTGATACTGTATTGTGGATAAAAGTTAAGAAATGCATGATGTGTTTTTGAGTGAAGACACACAATTAAGTACAAGTAGTTAATAAATCAGGCTCTCTCTCCTCAACCACACATCAGAGGATGTTGGCTGCTCAAGCTGCTGCTGGCATGTGCGGGGATTTTCTTCATCTTTCAGCAGCCTCTCAGACTCTTCGCTGTTGTTACTAAAAAACTTGTTAAAGCACTTAAAGTTTTTAACGCAATGGAAAACGATAACACCAATAAAGGTGATAAACGCTACACTCACACTGATGATAGTGACCACTTGCTGTGCATCTGATCTCCCCAATAATGAACTGTAAATTCCAGACAATAGAATTAGGTTAATTAACGATGACCACTCTAAAATGTTTAAGTAATTCTTTTGGTAGACACCGCCACTAAAGAAGACCATTAGAGAAAGCAGCACACTAGTACTGGTTGTGATGAAGATCAGTCCAATGTAGGTACTCAAGTGAAGTGACACAATCGTAAATGTCATACGAACCAGGAGCAATAGACCAGTCCAAAAGCGACAGTTGTCCTTGTAACATCCATTGTAGGCATCAACGAAAGGCTTGAACTTGATCCACTGTTTACGAAAAAGCATGATTCTTGTGAGATATTTTTCAATCACAGCATCAAACAGTAGAGCAAGTGTGTAAGGAACTGCAAGAAGTAGAAACAACACAGCTGCTGCCATTAGTATGCTATGTTTTAGAGAGAAATATGGAACGGTTCCATCCATAGACCATACAAACCTAGCAATGATCCTTCCTGAATTGGAACAGGATAAGGTTGTGAACTTGATCGCAAGAACGGCTGTGTGAAAGATCTTTGTAAACGAGAGCAAGATGAGAGTAGCCAGTACTTGCACTACATTGCCTCCAATCTTGTTGGACAGCCATGTGGAGTAGCGACACAGGACTATGATGGTGGCTATGATGAACCATATGTAGAGAGGGAAAGCAAACTGCAGCCATGACTTGACATAGCCTGTCATGCCCGGGTAAAAGCATGTTTCAATACCGAGGTCAAGATTGAGCCAAGCAATGAACTGACTCAGTACTGGAATAGGGCCATTAGGAAAGAAGATACCAGAGCTCTTACTTATCTTGACAATACTGGCATAGAATATGAGCCCATTGATGGTACCAATGGAGACT
Source organism: Haliclona indistincta (assembly GCA_964017065.1). NCBI lineage: Eukaryota > Metazoa > Porifera > Demospongiae > Haplosclerida > Chalinidae > Haliclona > Haliclona indistincta. Next base: position 3,671,674 of record OZ024788.1, on the reverse strand, counting down.
GTCAAGTTCAAAATCATCAGAAGAGCTACCAAACCAAACCCAGCAGCAGCAAAGGGAATGATCAGAGCAATTGATTTAGCATCATCGCATTTTATGCAGTTGTTAGATCCCAGAGCAAGGCTGTAGTTCTTCTTACATCCTCCACATAAGGTTCCACTTCTGTTGAGAGCACACTGGGCATCAGGATGAGTGAGATGGAAGTTGACTTGAGCTGTTTTGCAATAGTCAAAAGGGCATGGCGAGAAAGCAACTGCACAGCCATTGATATCACCGATCCAGTTATCTCCTGGTTGTGTTATCGTGTTATTAGCAGCAATACATTTAATATTTTCAATTTTATGTTTGAGCTGCTTTTCACATTCACAAGTTCCATTTGATGGTCCAAATCCAACTGGACACGGTTCCATTGTGATATTCAATCTCTTCTCAGATGGATAATAATCATAATAAAGTAAGTAGTTAGTGTTATTCTCTGCCGTGAATTCAATGGCGGTGCAATTGTTAGCATTTGTAAAGTGATTGGTCTGAGAAAGGTCATACAAATTGACAAATCCTGGAACAATTCCATTTTCCTGCCCTACAATAGCAATGGAAATATTGATCTTTTCACCAGGATAAGCTTTTTTTGATAAAGATTTTTTAGAGCATTTCATTTTATCGTCATCACAAAAGCAGACGTCGATAGGGTCTGACGATATAACCGAGGAACCAGACTGTGTTGAATATTCAAATGTCCTGTTAAAATATTGTGACTGGTCGATGCTAAGATTATAATGAGGATATAGGTAACAATGATGTATATCACCACCATACAACACAGATCCTGCTACATCTGCTTTGTTGCCAGAAAAAAAAGCCATTTGTTGAAGTTTGGTCTCAGAGTTAGAGTGTTGGAAAAAGCAAACAGGTTCTGATAAAAGATAACTAGTTTCTACAAAAATGGCTCCTCCCCTCATAGCACTGTTGTTGGTGAAATAAAGCATTGAATTATACTCAAAATTGAGATAAGAGTCACCATACACGCCCAGTCCACCTCCAACAATACCAGTGTTGTTATGGAAGACTGATGCACCATTCACTTGTACTGCAGTGTGATAGACAGATAGTCCAGTCATAATGTTGTTAATAATGCTGACATTGTTTAGCACTAGACTATTAACAAATACTCCATGTATTGCAGATGTGAACTCATCAGTATCAGACGACATTGGACATATACTGTTATTGTTAACTATAACATTCAAAAGCGAGACTTTAAAATGGCTATCAGTTCGGTAAATTGTACGAGAAGACAAAAATAGTCCATGGTTATACGGTGTGTTATGAGATATTTCAGTCGATTCTATTATAACCGATGATGTATACTGAATTCCTTCAAAAGCAATTTCAATAACAGCTTTGCTTTGATGATTATAAGTGAAGTTGCTATTGACGATAACTATTGCCTGATTAAAATTAATTATTTCCCTCAAACTATCATACGGAGGAGTAATAACAGGTCTTGTGGTGATGATAAGACCACCTCTATTGGAATGAGAGATATGTGAATTGGTGATAGATAAATTGTAAGTAGGTACTTTTACATCATTGGATGCAATAAAGATGCCATTTCCTTTATTTTTGTAAACCACAACAGAATCTAGTACAATATCCACACGGCAGGATTTTTGCAGCAATAGCACAGAAAGACTTGCACTGTACTGATAATTAATACCTCCGAATGATAAATTGGAGTTAATGATGTTCAGTGTCTTGTGCTGGTAAGGAAGTTGACCATAATAACTGGTGTAGATGACCATGGTATTGTTGCCATCACTTTGTGCAAATGAGGAATTAGATATTTGTAGATCGCCTCCAGCTGCTACAATTAAAATACCATTTTCTGACCCATTTTGAATTGAAGCATGATCAACAGTGATACGATTAACACAGAAATAACCCAGACTAGCATTGCAATTCAAATTTTTGATCAATTCATTGCAAATGCAGTGGTAGTCAATATACACCTTCATATCAGCCCCACAGTTAGTGATGGTGATGTTCCTGAAGGTGATGTTGAAACCATCAACAAAAGCGATACCAGTACTGGAGTGTTCAGTACACTTGATGACCACTGTAGACTGCCAGACAGTCTCATGAAAGCCCTGCTCCATTCTCCCATCACCTTCAAAAACAGCATTGGTCAAGTTCATGAACACCACTGGTTCCTGAAGATCCAACAAGTGAGTTCCTTCCATGAAATGAACAACCAAGCCAGAAGAGTTTGAGAAGTTTTGGGTCATTTTGGCAAAAGTGGTGATGTTGTAACAAGGAGTACCAGCTGGACAGTGCTCACCTTCAGATGGCTGAATATAAACATGTCTGGCTGAGCATGAAATGCTGAGAACCAGAAGAAGGATAATAGCCATGCTTGCTAACAGCTAGACTGACAACCTGCTGTGCAGTGTATTGCACCAAGGCCTTATCAAACAATAGCTGCAGCTTGATAAGCCCTTGACTGCACAAAGCATAATGCATGACTATAAAGTTCTGGATACTCTATCAATCCTAACTGCAATAACAGCTACAATGACATAGTAAATTGTCCTCTCGTGACTATGAGGTGAGTCAGGTGACTATTATTATTGCACACTGACAGATTGTCCATAACATAACTCATATTTTCATCAATTTCAGTACATGCAATTAGCACTATCAAAATACAAATTAGCTCTTTAAGACTATTTTTCTATCAAAATGCTAGCTACATTTCTAGCTTCTTGTATTCTAGCATGGAATATGGTGGAAAACCCAATAAACACAGCGCAATGATAGTAAAAGACAGAAGGTAGTTGAGAGGGTAACCAATCTTCTGACAGTGACTGCAGCTAGCTATACAATGTAGCAGGTTCCTTTAAATCAACAGAAAGTGACCGTTTATATGAACTGCTTCGTGACATCAGCTTATAGCACTTATCAAACTCTACCGTGCAGCAGTTGAACAGATTTACCATGCTACTATTTTTTTGAATTTTTATGATCATGAATAATAACACATTGTTGCAATAGGCATTATTATACCAGTGTTTTTAGCAGGTTGATGAGACGCCCGAAACTTTAGGAGCAATAAAATAAATTAATAATAATTCAAAAATTATGCTTTTTCCAATGCTCTGTCAGTTACAGCATGAGCTTCTTTTTGCTTGGATATAGATTGGGGCAGGCAAGCCACCATCGCCATCACTAGTAGGACAAAGAAACCACCAAATATGATGAAGACGAGATTGTAGTTCAAAGGAAAGCCGAGACCATTAGTCAGTGAGACAGAGTAGATGCTACCAGCAAACAATGGAGCAAATGTCCTGAAATGAATAAAGAGGTGAAGTATCAAGGCTATATGTGGATTCTGTGCCTGCACAAAGCTAATGCAGTGTCTGCATTTCAGAAGTTATCATTCAAAAGAGGATACATTCAATTTGCAACGATAAAATAATGGCAACAACATGTAATTTTCAGCTTTCAATACGCTGAAAATATTTTTGATGCTATCACAGCACTATTCAAAATTTTACACTCCTTAAAATAACAATCTCTTGTTTCCACTGATTACCTGAAGGCAGCTGTGATGGTCATTGCTAGTCCATTGACTGAGCCAAGTTTATCAAACGTGACTGAGTTGTTGACAAATATGAATGATCCAGCCATACACATGGTGATACACACTCGGATGACTAGTACCATCGTGATGAGCATGATCCAGACAGCAGGTGTACTATAGAGGGAGGGATGGAAGGAGAGAGAGAGAGAGAGAGAGGGATGAAGGAGGGAGAGATGGAGCGAGAGAGGAGATGGAAGGAGGGAGGAAGAGGGAGGGAGGGAGGAAGGGATGGGCCGGGAAAGACACAGAGAGAGGGGGCAATATTAAGACTATATGAAACTCACATTCGTAACATGTAATTTCAGGTTATCATCCTAACAAATTTATGTGTACTTTCTCACTTTTCTATATAATGGAGATTAGGAAGAAGCACCATCACTAGTATGTGACCCGTGGCTGAAAGCTGGAAAGTCTTGATTAACCCAATGTATCGTTCTAACTGAAGAAGAGAAAGTGAGTGAGTGAGTGAGTGAGTGAGTGTGTGAGTGAGTGAGTGACAGAATGACTCTTACCAGTGGAAACAGAAAGAAGGACAATGGCAGTAAAAAGACTCCAACCACTAGGAGGGATATGCCAATATCGTGGAGTGGAAAACCTAGACCACCTATAAATTTAAAGCACAACATTACAACACTGGATGTTACTAAAAATAGACACTCACCATGGTAACGTGGTGTCGCACTCCACAGTGAGTATATCTCATCGAAGGCAATGAAGCCAAATGAGTAAATTGAATAGATAAAAATAGCATTTCTAGTAACACTGTCTCTGAAATGAAAAATCAATTTAACAGAAACAAAGTAATGTGCAAATCACATACCTCATGAAGAAGACCAAGTCTCTTAGTGACTGTACTATTCCCTTGCGCAGTTTTAGTAGTCTGGTTCTTAATGAGATGGTAGTACATGTACAGCAGTGGTGCCTCTTGGTCCATGAATCTCTAGATCTCTCCTCCTGCTCTAGAAGGCTTTCCTCAGCCTCATCACAAGCTATCTCTGATTCTGCATCAGCGAGATGTTCATGCTTCCTGCTTTTAGATATACCAAAACGTTTTGATAAAGCAGTTCGAAATATTTTCATGGCGATATGTTTATTTGGAGTTGTTTCAACAGTTCTTGACAAGACAAATCCTGGAGAGCTCGTGGTAGCTGGATAGAAGATGAATTCTCTGTACACATAGTTGGGTTAGGAACAAGGCATACAGACCAGTGGACTCAGTGTTTGGTACTGAGCTATCCTCTACTGTCCCATTACACGAGTGACTGCTCTGATTTTCAGTGGGTTCTTCAAGATATACATTATGTCTGTAACCCCCTGGAACATTAACAACTTCTCCATTGGACTCATCTTCTGCTTCTGTCAGTGAGTTCGATAAGCTGCTGTCTGTACTTTCACTAGACCTGCAGAGAAATAAAAATTAATATCAGTAGAACTTCAAAATGATTTATGACTAAAACTAACTTCTTTGTAAGTGTCTCTGGTAAGAAGATGAGTACAAAAACAGCTGATAATATGTAGAGTAGCATGCTGACAATGCAGGGCAATGAGTAGGGAAACGTGGTGAGAAAATAGTGCACAGCTGGATCTGAGAGAATGAAGAAATGGAATGATGCTCCCAAGCAATCATTGTATCAAATGTTAGCTCATGCATTAAAATGAAAATTGTTGCTGTTATCAGAAGCCACCCACATTGAGACCACATAGATATAGCCTAGTACTACTGGGCGTACCAGTCAGCAACATGGGAGAAGCTAGCTGTACTAAGCTTGTTTGCACAATTCTTGCAGTATAACTCAATTACATATTGTTATTCTGCAGTATAAGTGGATTGTATAGGCCTGGAGGAAATAAATTGTGAACAGTTTGGTCTTCAGACTGCAGCAACAGCCGCAACCATTAGGGAAGACAAATCTCACAAACAGAGACGTGAAATGAGAATTCTATAATTCATAACTGTGATATCTACCTGTGTTGTTGGTTCATCACTTGTTTTTTTGCGGCGAGCGATCAAAAATGCTTGATAGTTGATACAGCAACCGATTACTGTATGCCTTGTGGCGGCTCCACTAACCAATGCATACATTGCCCATACCATGCATACCATTACATGTTATTTTAATTATTTTGTCCATATAAGACAACATGTACATGTTGTCTTATTTGTACAGTTCTTTCATGTACATGTAGAGTAGAGTTAATGTGTACATATGTACATATGTACATTCTTCCATGTACATGTACAGTTCTACTCAGTATATATACTAATGAAAAACGAATCACTTGTGATAGTTTTAACTGAGCAAATAGCAGAGAAAAATACTATGCTTCATGTATCTTTCTCATGGTCTATAGGGTATCATTTGTGAGGTTTTACACTGTTCTCAGCTGTACCTGTTATAGTGAGGTTGTATTGTCCAATAGGGTCTGCTATAGCACCTGCTACAGCTGGTCCCAATACTAGTCCGGTCCCATAAGCTGATGTGATGATAGTCATGCCCAGAGCTTGGTTACCGTTATTCGATGATTCTGATAAAACAGCTTTTACCGTGCTCACGATTCCTGAATCAGAGAATTAAGGAGGCAATGTAATGCAAATGAGGGTTAGAAATTCACATAATTTCTCCATGCTTTCATGTGAGACGCACATGCAACTTGAGATCACCAGAAAAAAATAAAAAAGAGTTTTTGTTTCAATAAATTCACTGTTACTCATCTTGATGCACATAGCGTAACTGACCGTTAAAAAGTCCTATAAGGAATCGTGTAGCAATAGCCATTTGGTATGAGGTGCTGAGTCCAAAAGCTCCAGAGCTCAGTCCACACAGGACACCACTTGTGATCAACACTACCTTACGACCTTTTAAGTCAGCAATAGCACCCCACACGTAACTACAGAGTACAAGACATTATAATATAATTAAACGATTACTTTGATCAACAGACTGCACAGCGGTTAATTAAAACCTGTATAGTTGCATCACATAATTAAAAGCCGCAAAATGTATAGTTCTATGAATAAAATTAATCTTGGACCACTAGCTCATGCACTGCAAAAAAAGCATTGCAGCTGCTTTAATGGGTCATTTGTTAGAGACTTCACTGTTAAAAATGGGGTGTCACTGCGACACCCCTGTTTGTCATTTTTCCACGGGTCCACTGACAAAACTAGTTTTAAACGGTTTTAAACTGACAATCTAGGGTGTCACACACTGTGGTGTCAGTTTGACACCCTAGATTGTCAGTTTAAAACCGTTTAAAACTAGTTTTGTCAGTGGACCCGTGGAAAAATGACAAACAGGGGTGTCGCAGTGACACCCCAGTTTTAACAGTGTTGTAATGAGTAAAATAATCAGTCATCAGTGAAGGATTAAATTTTATTATTGTGCTTTACATAGAATACATGAGTGTGCTATGGCTATGTGCGATTGTGTGGAAGCAAAACTAACTGAGCAGAGCTAGCTAGCTTCCTCGGAAATATGATATAAAATTCCATGCAGTAAATGACTTGTTAAAAACACATAACTGTTATTGCAAAGCAGGTTACACTGTATCTAATTATTCTTTGATAACACAATAATCATGATTCAATAGCAGAAAATTTCCTAGAACAAACCAATCATATTAGTATTATACGATTGCCTTGTAATGCTTTGAAGCGGTTATAACTAGTAACCGTCAGTATAGTATGGCTGCTCTATGATATTGTGCCAAGGTAGCAGTGCAGACTGACCTAGAAATCATTCGACCAAAAAAGAGCGAAGCAGCGATGGCACCAGCATATTTCCCTGTGACAAAACAGACAAGAAATAATGATGGCTATTAATGTGTAGTTATACACGTGCATGACTTACCTATGGAGACAATTTCAATCTCTGGCAGTAGAAATTCCACCATGAAAGGTAGGATCGGGAAAACCATCGTGTAAGAGAAGGAAGTAGAAAACTGCATGCAAAACGATACGTAGTTTAGAGTCTGCGTACGTATAGTTACACTAACCATGGAAAGAAAACAGCCGATGTAGACTCTGCACAAGCGCTTGTTGACGTGGAATCGTTTGCATTCTCGACGAGTGTTCGCCATTAATATTTGTCTTGTTATTCTAGCTTCGAAGAAACACACCGTAGCTGGACAACAGATCCTTCCGGCAATTCAACGGTTGAAGTCATTCTTCAAGTTAGTAGATGATAATACGCCCACGCACGAGCGACAAGAAGCCACAACAAACACTCGTCGTAAATAGTAGCGCATGTGTTGCTTTGGCTGAACAAGGCTTTGCTTATCCAGTCAGAGCAAAGCCTGACTGGAGTACCTTGTCCTTTGCAAAAACAACCCGCGGCATTGCTAGACGAGCTACCACAGTGAGGTGCACTAGCTTACAAGCTTGTGAATCTAATTATATTTTATTCATTAGCATTGTCACTAAAGACTCTCCGCAGAATTTAAGTGTTCTTTTTGTCGAATAAAATTAATAAGGGTCCTTCGAAAACTGTGTGATATGCTTGCTGAAGACTATCTGATCTTAGTTGTACGTATATGTTCAACAAGAAACCTTCAACCAATTGAACTGCCGTTATTTCTCAGGCCTTGTTGTCAAACTCTAGGCTGAGTTCTGAGCAGTACAACTACTGAAAAACTTTTAACGGATACTGTTTTACCAACTTTCATGATCATGAATAATAAATAATACAACATGTTTTCTTGTTTATTATTTTTATTAAATAAATAATTTTTTTACTATGATTTTTCCAATCCTCTGTCAGTTACAGCATGAGCTACTTTTTGCTTGGTTATAGATTGGGGCAGGCAAGCCACCATTGCCATCACTAGCAGGACAAAGAAACCACCAAATATGATGAAGACGAGATTGTAGTTCAGAGGAAAGCCGAGACCATTAGTCAGTGAGACAGAGTAGATCGTCCCAGCAAGCAATGGGGCAAATGTCCTGAAATAAAAAATTAAAATGTGAAGTATTTATTGCAGGTTGAGAATTCAGTACATGAGGGTGCATTCTATGCTTGCACTAAGCATCTGTACAGTAAGATAAGTTCATTATGCCTCGGTGGGCGGAGCCACGAGGTATACAGTAATCATGCGTGTCTGTCTGTCCACTCTAGTTCTGAAAGACGGCGACGAATCAGCTGGTGGTAAGTGCAATATTGACTTAACACGTTAATAGCTCGAACTTGATGGCATTATATTTTTGCCTTGTTTGTGAGTTATGGCGTAATTTGCTTACTTTGTCTACCGTTGCTGGGGATCTGGACTTCCCCAAAGTTGAATGTGTCCATGGTTAACAGGCTAGCAGATTGCAGGTTTGATCTGGACTACAGGATAATGTGGCGGGTCCGGATAAAATTCAGCAAAAACCAAAAAAGGTGCTACAAGCATGGCTGTGTGCTTGATTTTTGTGCACACCTAGCCAATTATTACACTGTGGTGGCATACTATTGGCTTCTGTTATTTTTCCCAGCTTGTAACAATAGCTTGCATTGTACTTTATAAAATCCATTACAATCACCATTGGAATAGCTGTAGTTGCTGTGTGCTGTCAAAGCATGTCCAGTGTGCAGTATGCGTGCAATTCCACCAGGCATTTGCACCTATGGAGCTTCATTTCAGTGGTTTCAGGAGTTTGCTATTCTAAGGATCATACAATTAACTTGCAATACTCAGATAATTTCACTTTGCATAGTAATTTCAGCAACACGGGCATGTGTAAAGTACCAATTAATTGTGTAAAGTACCAATTTTTCACACACAATACTTCAACACGTTATTGTTTGTATGCTACTTGCTCTATATACCTGAAGGCAGCTGTGATGGTCATTGCTAGTCCATTGACTGAGCCAAGTTTATCAAACGTGACTGAGTTGTTGACGAATATGAATGATGCAGCCATACACATAACGATACACACTCGGATGACTAGTACCATCATGATCAGCATGATCCAGACAGCAGGTGTGCTATAGAGAGAGAAGGAGAGGGGTGAGAGTGAGAGAGATAGGAGGGAGGGAGGGAGGGAGGGAGGGAGGGAGGGAGGGAGGGAGGGAGGGAGGGAGGGAGGGAGGGAGGGAGAGAGAGAGAGTGATAGGCAAAAAGAGAGACAGAAGGGGAAAGAAGAAATGAAAGATCAACACACTCAATGACTGTGTTTTTTCTCTCACTTTTCTATGTAATGGAGATTAGGAAGAAGTACCATCGCTAGTATGTGACCCGTGGCTGAAAGCTGGAAAGTCTTGATTAACCCAATGTATCGTTCTAACTGAATAAGAGAGAGTGAGTGAGTGAGTGAGTAAGTAAGTAAGTAAGTGAGTGAGTGAGTGAGTGAGTGAGTGAGTGAGTGATTGACAAGAGTGCACTCTTACCAGCGGGAACAGTATGAAGGATAACGGCAGTAGCAAGACTCCAACTACTGTAAGAGATATGCCAATATTGTGCAGTGGAAATCCTAGACCACCTAAAATTAGAACACGACAATTACAACACAATATGTTACTAAAAATAGACAGTCACCATGGTAACGTGGTGTCGCACTCCACAGTGAGTATATCTCATCGAAGGCAATGAAGCCAAATGAGTAAATTGAATAGATAAAAATAGCATTTCTAGTGACATGGTCTCTAAAATGAAACAAAAATTGATGATAAGGAATGATGCACACAATACTTACCTCATAAAGAAAACCAAATCTTTTAGTGATTGTAATATTAATTTGCGCATTTGTCGTAGTCTGGTTATTGGTGAAGTGCTTGTACAGCAGTGTCGCCTCTTGATCTGTGAATGTCTAGATCTCTCTTCCTGCTCTATCTCCTCCTCATGTTCTTGTTCGTCTAGAAGGTTCTCCTCAGCCTCCTCACAAGCTATCAGTGACTCTGAGTCAGTTAGTGGTTTATGTTTCCTGTTTCTAGATCTACCAAAATTCGATAAAGCAGTTCGAATGGTTTTTAAGGGGATATTTTCATTAGGAGTTTCAATATTTCTTGACAAGACAAATCCTGGAGAGCTCGTGGTAGCTGAATAGGAGATGAATTCTCTGTACACATAGTTGGGTTAGGAACAAGGCATACAGACCAGTGGACTCAGTGTTTGGTACTGAGCTATCCTCTACTGTCCCATTACACGAGTGACTGCTCTGATCTAAAGTTTGTTCTTCTTCGAGAGATTCGTCCTGACTGTGACCCTCTGGGACGGTGTCTCCATTGAACTCATCTTCCTCTTCTGCTTCTGTCAGTGAGTTCAATGAGCTGTTTTGAAAACTTTCATTAGACCTACAACGAAGTGACTTACATAATTATAGAACAAAATACGATTGGAACTAACTTCTTTTTAGTGAGTGTCTCTGGTAAACAGATGAGGACTACAACAGCTGATAATATGTAGAGTAGCATGCTGACAATGCAGGGCAGTGAGTAGGGAAATGTGGTGAGAAAATAATGCACAACTGGATCTGAGAGAATGAAGAAATGGGATGATCTACAAAACAGCCAATCTGTCAAAATTTGAACTAAACACTAAGCGCAACACACCAAGAAAGTATAAGGAGCATTCAACTGCCGTATTCACTATCGTAATATCGAAGACTAAAGTCCGCCACCGTGCGCTGTTGCTACTTGGAGCTTGGGCCTTTCTTTGCGTGTTGGGCTGGCCTATTTCCTACCTATACATTCATCCGCGCTTCGTCCTGCCTGTCTCCGGCTAAACAAGCAAGCGTTCAGTCAGAGCTATGGTCACAGTCTTATGCGGCATGCAAAAACCTTCTTCCGGCATTTCTATTAGTTACATGCTCCTTCCCCTTATACACTCATGACACACTAAATACTTGTTTGAATTAAACACACTAAATGCTTATTCGGACTCAGATTATCCAACCGTTTGAATTATCCCGGTTTTGATAATCCTAACGTACACAAACACAGTACAATGGCTACACCACCTAGTAGCTTCCTAGTTACTTTTATCAAATGAGAAAACGTGCACAGCGGTTAATTTAGAGAAAAAAAACAGTGCTTAGTTGAATAAGAAAATAATGTGCTTCATACGTTTATCAAACATGGCGTGCCTAAGTAAGATTCAGCTGTACCTGTTATAGTAAGGTTGTATTGTCCAATAGGGTCTGCTATAGCACCTGCTACAGCTGGTCCCAGTATGAGTCCGGTCCCATAAGCTGAGGTGATGACAGTCATGCCCAGAGCTTGGTTACTGTCATCCGATGATTCTGATATAACAGCTTTTACCGTGGTCACGATTCCTGAATCAGAGAAAGAGGTAATGTAAGATTATGTGAGTTGGGGTTGAAATTCACATAAAAAAATTCTCAATGTATCCTGAGACGTATGTCACCAAAAAATGAAGACCCATTCAGAATAAATTATTAACACAGTGAAACCCCTCACTATGGACACACCTGAAACAAGGACACAACACACTATAATGCGGACACTTCATGTAATCCAAAACTGATAATTGTATAACAATCCCTCAAATCAATTCCCTGAAACGAGGGTGTCCGAATAAGAGGGTTTCCTGTATCTATAACTTCACTATTGAAAGGCAGAGCCGATGCTAACCCTAATACTAGTATAACTCACCATTGAAGAGTCCTAAGAGAAGTCGTGTAGCAATAGCCATGGGGTATGAGGTGCTGAATCCAAAAGCTCCAGAGCTCAGTCCAGACAGGACACCACTTGTGATCAACACTACCTTACGTCCCTTTGAGTCAGCAATAGCACCCCACACGTAACTACAGATACAAGACATTCAGCATAATAATAACTATAATATACCATTGCAGTTAGAACTAAAATTAATAATGAGGCTCTAGCAGCTCTCACACCTTGATTGAGCAGTTTTAGCTTAGCATGCGCACTAGAAAGGAAAATGTAAAGCAAAGCCTCTTGCTACCTTTCAGCATTCCTGGACAGACCAGGACACCTATGCACCTAGCAGGAATGATGTGTCAGTGCTATTCAACTCCTGGAGCTCACAACTGTGCCTCCCACTGCTGGTGTGGGTGCCCATAGTCCGTGCGATGAAACACAGCCAGCGTGCTCTGCTCGTTATCTCAAGTTACATGGTAACTGTACCTAATCATTTTTTCTACATACTATGATCATGATCTAACCCACAAAGCAGCATTTCCTAGAATCACACAGCAATGCACCATATCAAGAGCTCATTACCTTAGGTAATGAACTCTTGACCATATCCTGTTGCCTTGTAACTATTTTGAAGTTAAAACTAGTAACCACAGTATGAGTACGGCTGCTTTAGCTAGAACTAGCAGATCCACGACTGACCTCGAAATCGTTCGACCAAGAAAAAGCGAAGCAGCGATTGCACCAGCATATTTACCTGTGACAAAGATATAACAAGATTAATGTGTATCACAATTGTTTGAAAAAATTGTCGGCTGCACATGTGTACTATTTTATACACAGACTTACCTATGGAGACAATTTCAATCTCTGGCAGTAGAAATTTCACCATGAAAGGTAGGATCGGGAAAACCATCGTGTTAGAGAAGGCAGTAGCGAACTGCATGAGAAAACTTAGCCTTTAAACTTTACGTAGATATAGTTATACTAACCATGGAAAGAAAGCAGGAGATGTAGACTTTACACAAGCGCTTGCTGACGTGGAATCGCTTCCAATTGAAGCAGCATTTTCGACGGGTGTCCGCCATTTCCCCGTTATTCGAGCTTGTTTTTGAAGAATAACACCGTAGCAGGACATCAGATCCATCCGCTAGCCTACAGCAAATTGTTTGGAAACAGTAGCAGTAAGCTTAGTCCTCGTCCGAATCTTGACCTCGAGGTGTAGTCTAATGGAACCACGCCCTAAAATTGTGGGCTGGGTCGACTTACCCCTATTCAGTGTATTCACTCGTACTCATTAGCTAGAATGCCGGAGAAGTGGACTTGCAACTTGAAGCGATTTCACGTCAACAGGCGCAAGATCAGAGTCTCCGTCGCATGTTTTATTTCACTGGTACTATATCTGTGTTACAGCAGTGGATACATGATCGTATTTACCATTCTGCAGTTCTCAACGGTTTTTTCCTATGCCCTTTTATTCCCGTTCCTTCCATTCATGGTTCAGTTTCTGTTACCGGATATCGAGTATGCTTCTGTAGGTACGTTAAATAGCTACTGTCATCTCTCATGTTACAATAATGGATCACAGGTAACTATGCCGGCGCACTGGCTTCATCGCTCTTCTTGGGTAGACTTCTTTCAGGGTAAGGTTTCTTCGCATAGTATAATTAGTATTATTTAATATAGCCAGTGAAATATTTGCCGCATTCGTCGAATGCCAATGGTAGTATCAGTACTCGTAGGTCATACTGCTGCTGCAGACCTTGTTGAGTGAAAACTGAAGCACCCAAACTGTCATGTTCTTACAAAAATCGAGCTTTATTTGTGGTTAGCTATAACTGGCAGCCATGCAACTATTATTAATAAAATAACCAGGTAATCTTGAATCATTTATTACAGTGCAGCTGACTTCTTCATTTTGTCTCGTTTTGCATGACTGTGTTTGCTTCTAGATTTGACTTCCTACATATTATAGCTAATCACCATGTATAACTAGCCTGGTTTACATGTACTGTGACATGCACATTACATACTCATGTCACTGACTGCGACTAATTTAATATTATTTTTGCATAGTTACGTGTGGGGTGCTATTGCTGACTCAAAAGGTCGTAAGGTAGTGTTGATCACAAGTGGTGTCCTGTCTGGACTGAGCTCTGGAGCTTTTGGACTAAGCACTTCATACCCCATGGCTATTGCTACAAGATTCCTCCTAGGACTCTTTAATGGTGAGTTTATGCATTCAATAAATCTTCTAGTATGTGTATACTTATATTTTAGGTATTGTTGGCACATCAAAAGCAGTTTTGTCAGAATCATCAGATGATAGCAGCCATGCTGTCAGCATGGCGATCATTACCTCGGCACTCAGTACTGGTGTGGTTCTTGGACCAGCAGTAGCCAGTGTCATGGCAGATCCCATTGGACAATATAACCTCACTATTTCAAGTAGGCCTTAATTGGGTTAATCCGTAGTCTAGCTGCTGACCCTCTCCCCACCTATTGATGTGTAGCCGGGGCAGCCATCCCACACATCAATGGTGAGTGTCAGCAGCTAGACTGCACTGTATAATTATACCAATTATCTATTGTTTTTTCAGATCCGGCTGTACATTATTTTCTCACCACATTTCCCTACTCACTTCCCTGCATTGTCAGCATGCTACTCTACATATTATCAGCTGTTGTTGTCCTCATCTGCTTACCAGAGACACTTACTAGAAAGAAGTTAGTTGCAGTAGATAGCATGCAGTCTTTAAGAGTAAATTTCGTTTTACATTATAGTAATAATCACAGATCAGTCAATTCATCATTGACAGAGAATGAAGAATTTAATGGAGAAGCTGTTGCAGAGGGTCACTGTCCTCTCCATGAATGTACTGAAGGATTTGGTGAAGATCAAAGCAGTCGCTTGTGCAGTAGTGATAGCTCAGTTGAGCCCTCTGGTCTGTGCGACCTATTACTAATCCAAGCATGCTTGCAAGGAATACATTCTCTCTCTAGTCACTGTGCCGCCCTCTCCAACATTTGTCTTGTCAAGAAGTGCTGACACATCACCAATGCATCATGAAAAAAATATAAAATCAATTCATGGGAAACAAAATCCCAATGTCGATACTGAGAAACTACTTGACTATGATGAAGAAAATAACTCTTTACATTCGGAAGAGGATAAAGCAATTTTTAAATATAGGAGCAAAATATTTGTCTGTTGCAGCACCGCCTCACTAAGAAGACAACTCTCAAAACTGCGTAAAGGAATAGTAAAGTCGTTAAAAAACTTAGTCTTTTTTATGAGGTAATTTAATAGCACGTACATGCAATTCACTGTTTGCTTACATCTCAGAGAGAAAGACGTAAGAAATGCTCTTTTCATCTACTCGATTTATTCATTTCTCATTATTGGTTTTGATGATCTCTATCCACTCTGGACCGCAACACCACGTCACCATGGTATGAAAAATATTATGTAGTAACTACACACTGCTAGTCATTTTTAATAGGTGGTCTTGGATTTTCACTTCATGACATTGGTGTATCTCTAACAGTGGTTGGTATTATACTCCTACCGTTGTCCTTTTTTCTGTTTGCAGTGGTTAGTTAATAGCTTTAACTCTTTGCTACGTTATTTGTTTTTTAGCTAGAGCGATACATTGGATCAATTAAAATATTTCAATTGTCAGCGGCTGGTCAGATTTTTGGAATGGTGCTCCTTCCAAACCTTCATTACATAGATAAGTAAGTAGCTTTTAAGTCTAGTTAGTACGTGTATTCATTTTTGTTTCTCTACAGTCCTGTGCTAGTATGGGCTATGCTATGCTCGATGATGACATTCATCCGAGTAAATATTGCCCTTTGTCTTGCCTCTTCATTTTTTTTCATCAATAACTCCGTCACATTTGACAAACTTGGATCAGTCAATGGACTAGGAATGACGAGTGCTTCCTTCTTCCGGTATTATGACTGTTTTGATTCATTTTATTGCCATATTCTTGTGCCTTCTTACAGGACAGTAGCTCCAGTGTTTGCTGGTAGTATCTACTCTGCCTCACTGACTAATGGTCTCGGCTTTCCTCTGAACTACAATCTCATCTTTATCATATTTGGTATCATCATGCTGGTAGTGATGGTGATGGTGGCTTGCCTGCCCCAGACCATCAACAAACAGAAGAGACAAGATATACCAGAAAAAAAAAAGATGACAAGAAAACTAAATCACAACATCAAGTTATTATAAAAAATATCATCAAAATTATGAATCAGTTATTTTTTAATTTATAAAATAGCCTAAACAGTAGCACTAAGGTGTAGGATATGTATACCTGTGAAACATAACTGTCAGTTATGTAAAGTGTTTGTTTTTGTTTGTTGATATTGGATGAGCATGGTACGTAACCAATGGGATCATAGCCAACCAACACAACACAATGATATATTATGCCAGATGATAGTCAAACGGGAAACCAATCTTAATCGACAGTGACACAGAATTGAGAGAGGTGATCCAATACTTCTACAAAATTAATAATAAAAATGATAATAATCATCGCATAAAATTAATATATTTGGCAGAATTGATATAATATTGCACAGTAGAAAAGTTCGTCCTGGCTGTGACCCTCTGGGACGGTTTCTTCATTGAACTCATCTTCTTCTGTCAGTCAGTTTGATGAGCTGTTTTGAAAACTTTCATTAGACCTACAATGAAATGACATGCATAAAAATTAAAAAGATTTCTATCGAAATCAAAAGGATGTAGGGTTGTGAAATCTACCACTGGTCCACAATGTAAACTAACAAGGAACAAGCATGGAATGGTAACACGAATGACTTGCTAACAGACCATAGATCCCTACATCAGTGGCTGCTGTGGTTGGCTATAACTAGTTCGGCTAATTCCTGTTGACTGACACCTAACGTGCATTAAGCTTGTGACAGCCACTGATGTAGGGATCTATGGTCTGTTAGCAAGTCATTTGTGTTACCATTCTATGCTTGTTCCTTGTTAGTTTACATTGTGGACCAGTGGTAGATTTCACAACCCTACATCCTTTTGATTTCGATAGAAATCTTTTTAATTTTCTTGTTTGTGTCCTTTTTTCTTTTCAGTGAAGTGCAGTTCAATATCATGCACATACTGAGCTGTCTTTGTTTCCACCATTGGTTTAGTTTTCCTGTTGCTGATGGCTTTTTTTATTATTAACAATAATATTTTAAACTTGTAGCCAGTGCTTGTAGCTAAAAATAATTGTTATATCAGCTCGCCTACGCATGCATGCATGCAGTGGATACGAGCCCCGCCCACACATACGGCAGACCTGTAGACCTGTACGGCAGACCTGTATGACCTGTACCTGTAGACCTGTACGGCAGTTGTAATTATCTGGCAAGCGCAGAATGGTGATCCTATACGAGCTTACCGTTCTTCGAAGGCTCCAGACAAAAATATGTGTTCTCCGTGATCCATACGTTGTGGCGGTACTCAAGCTAGTGCTTGGTCACTTGCGCTAACCACTGCTTGGTCATGTGCGTTTTGCGCAATCACAATAATGGCGTCTAACACTTAGCTGACAATGGATCACGATCAAGAAATCGCTGAATTTATATCGCCGTTTCGCTAAAAACAAAGTTCAAAAGGCACCTGTCAGGAGAATTTCACGACTGTTCGTGGGTGTTTTGGTCTCGGCATCGCTCGCGTAAAGGCGCTAGGCGCGCTGAAGAAAGAAAGAAGAAGAAGAAAACGAAGATGACGAAACTCGATTTTCTCCGTTTCCAGGTTCGTCACTTTAGTAACAATTTCGAGCGATCTCCTTGCTACTGTAAGATGGGGCAACGACAGAGAGCAGATATAGGTGTCTTTTGGCGTATACAATTCATCACTAGGCGAAATATCAGCGATTGAACGCTAATACATTGTATGTAGCCGCCATCTTGTTTTCCCGTTCAACCCTACATAGGGAGGCACTACCGTGCCTCCCTAATAGTATTACATGTAGAGCAAAATACGATTGAAAATAACTTCTTTTAGTAAGTGTCTCTGGTAAGCATATGAGGACTACAACAGATGATAATATGTAGAGTAGCATGCTGACAATGCAGGGCAGTGAGTAGGGAAATGTGGTGAGAAAATAGTGCACAACTGGATCTGAGAGAATGGAAGAAATGGGACACAAAAACATCCAATCTGTACATGTAGTCAATCAACAATAACGCTAAACACACTAAACGGTAATTTGGACTCAGATTACCCAACTTTTTGAATTATACCGTTTTTGATATTCATAATTAATACGTACACAAGCACAGTACAATCATGGTTACAGGACTGGTAGCTTCCTACTTATTTTACCAGATAAGGAATGTGCACAGTTGTTAATTTAAATTTTTAGTTAGTATAGTTCTTGAAAACATAGTTGATCAAGGTATATGCTTCATACGTTTATCAAACATGGGCGTGTCTAAGTAAGATTCAGCTGTACCTGTTATAGTGAGGTTGTATTGTCCAATAGGGTCTGCTATAGCACCTGCTACAGGTGGTCCTAATATACTAGTCCGGTCCCATAAGCTGAGGTGATGACGGTCATGCCCAGAGTTTGGTTACTGTCATCCGATGATTTTGACAAAACAGCTTTAACCATACTCACAATACCTAAATAAGACAAGGAGGTAATGAAAACGATCGGGGTTGAAATTCACATAAACGTTTCTCAATGTTTCGTGAGACGAATAGTATTTTCTTGAATACCAGTGGTACAGTAAAACCACTCACTGTGGACACGCCTGAAATAAGGATACACACTATAACACAGAAAGTACATGTAATCCAAAATTTGATTAGTATTTGTTTTTATAATACTGAATCAGCCCAAGGGTGTCTGCATTAGAGGGCTTCCTGCATTCAAAAATTCACTATCGATGTGTTGAAAGGCAGGGCCAGTTGCTAAACCAAAATTACTAGTATAACTGACCATTAAGGAGTCCGGAGAGAAATTATGTATAGTGTTGAGTTCAAAAGCTCCAGAGCTCAGGACACCACTTGCGTTCAACACTACCTTACGACCTTTTGAATGAGCAATAGCACCTCACACATAACAAGACATTCAGCATAATTACCATACACTATTGTAGCCATTCCAGTTATAATTATAACTGAATGAGCCACTTGCTCTCATAACCATGATCCAGCAGTTTCAAGCAAAAACCAGAAATTAAAGCAAAGCCTCTTGGTGCCTTTCGGCATTCCTAGACAGACCAGGACTTAGAAAGTATGATGTGTCAGTGCTATTCTACTTTTGGAGCCCGCAACTGCATGTGCCTTCCACTGCTGGTGTGGGCACCCGTAGTCCCACAACTACGTGATGAGACAGCCAGTGCATGCTATCTCAAGTTACATAACCTAATCATTCGTTCTTTGTACACACTATGATCATGAACTACCAGATCCAGATTGACCTCGAAATCGTCGACCAAGAAAAACCGAAGCAGCGATTGCACCAGCATATTTATCTGTGACAAAGAAATAGTGAGCGTAATGTGTTTCACTATTGTTGGTATAAACTATCGGCTAAACACGTAATAGACTTACATCGAGAGACAATTTCAATCTCTGGTAGTAGAAATTCCACTGAAAAAGGTAGGATCGGGAACACCAACGTGTTGGAGAAGGCAGTCGCGAACTGCATGTGAAAACCTAGCCTTTAAACTTTAAGTAGACATGGTTATACTAGCCATGGAAAGAATGCAGGGGATGTAGACTTACACAAGCGCTTGCTGACGTGGTATCGCTTCTAGCCTCCAGTTGAATCAGCCTTCCGCTGGTGCCCGTCATTTTCCCGTTATTCCAGCTTGTTTTTTAAAGAATAGCACCGTAGCAGGACATCAGATCCATCCACTAGCCTCATGGTTTGGAAACAACCGAGGGGTCCGACACAAGTGAAATCTCGTACGCTGACTGGTGAAATCACAGTTGAAATCTTGTGAAATCACTGTATTTTCCCCGTATACTGACCATTTTCCCGTATACTAACACCCACGCTTAATTAAACCAGTGAAATCGCTCTGAAATCAGTGAAATCTCGTACGCGAAATCACGCAGTGTCGGACCCCTCGGAAACAACGACAGCTTCAGTAGTCTCAGTTTTGGAGCCACGCCCTAAAGGTAGGCAGCGTCAACTTACCCCCCAATCCAGTTAATCCGGCATTCGTAGTTAGATCTGTTTGCAGAATGCCGGAGAAGTGGACTTGCAACTTGAAGCTATTTCACGTCAACAGGCGCAAGATCAGAGTCTCCGTTGCATGTTTTATTTCACTGGTACTATATCTGTGTTACAGCAGTGGATCGTATTACCATTCTGCAGTTCTCATCAGTTTTTTCCAATGCTCTTTTATTCCCGTTCCTTCCATCCATGGTTCAGTTTCTGTTACCGGATATTGAGTATGCTTCTGTAGGTACGTTAAATTGCTACTAAAATACTGTCATCTTTTCATGTTACAACAATGGATCACAGGTAACTATGCTGCCGGCGCACTGGCTTCGTCGCTCTTCTTGGGAAGAATTCTTTCAGGGTACGTTTCTACTTCGCATAATAAATTATGTATTATAACTGCATTAATTATTCAGTGAAATAATTATTTACCGCATTCGTCGAATGCCAATGGAAGGTATCCGTAGTGCGGCCAACCTTGATCAGTGAAAACTGAAGCGCCCAAACAAAAGTGTTTGTGGTTGGCTATAACTGGCAGCCATGCAACTATAAAGGGTGCAGAGACACGCAACTTGAAGCACTGATGTATTTTGCCCGGCTGGTTGCTAGGGGATTATATCTCAGAACTATACTGCTTATTCAGTATTATTCCAAGAAACCAAAGACCTATGCTACAAGACTGGCGAAGGCTGTGCACATTGCGCGCCGAAAGCGCCAGACGGAAACGTGACGGGCGCGGCTAGCTGGCTTATCATGAGGCTAATAAAACTTTCCTTCACTCAGGCAGTAGAACATTACTTCAGATTGTGCACCTTCTTCAACGAGGCGAAGACAGCCTTTTTGTGAATTGTGCTCGAAAGTGCGACATTGAACTGCTTACCTTGTGGTTTTGCAATTAAAAACTCTCTCAGTGTTACGGTCTTTATCTGGTCACTAATAGTCATGCATACAAGTATTTTAACAAAAATTTAGGGTTGGTACATATATAGAAAAAGTATGGAAACAAGATTGTGAAAAGGTAAGTAAACAAGATTTAAATAAAATGGAATGTAACAATAGCAGTGTAATGCTACCTCCCTATACTAAATTAACCACAACTATCGACCACAATTAACTATTAACCAGCACAACTACAGTGTTCTTGCAATTTGCAAACCACCTAATACGTTTGCAGCAACTTTGAAGGTCTACATGTAGGCTGGATATGTACATGACCATGACACGCTGAGGGGTTTGTGAAATCTGTCCATTTATACAGTGCAACTCACTTCTTAATGTTGTCTTGTTTTGCGTGTGTTTGCAGCTAGTTGACTTCCTACATAATTATTATTACTAATCACCATGTAGGACGATATAGCTAGCTTATATGCAGTTCGACATGCACATTAATTACATGCTCATGTAATTAAACATTAATTTTTTGCATAGTTACGTGTGGGGTGCTATTGCTGACTCAAAAGGTCGCAAGGTAGTGTTGATCACAAGTGGTGTCCTGTCTGGACTGAGCTCTGGAGCTTTTGGACTAAGCACCTCATACCCCATGGCTATTGCTACAAGATTCCTCCTAGGACTCTTCAATGGTGAGTCTATGCATTCAATAAATCTCCTAGTACATGTATATATTTATGTTTTAGGTATTGTTGGCACATCAAAAGCAGTTTTGTCAGAATCATCAGATGATAGCAGTCATGCTGTCAGTATGGCGATCATCACCTCAGCAATCAGTACTGGAGTGGTTCTTGGACCAGCAGTAGCCAGTGTCATGGCAGATCCCGTCGGACAATATAATCTCACTATTTCAAGTAGGTCTTGGTTTATCCGTTGTCTAGCAGCTGACTCTCTCTCCGCCCATTTATCTGTAGGGCAGCCGTCTGCCCAGCAGCTAGACTGCACAGTATATACCCAGTATTGTTTATTCAGATCCAGATGTGCACTATTTTCTCACCACATTTCCCTACTCACTGCCCTGCATTGTCAGCATGCTACTCTACATGCTATCAGCTGTTGTAGTCCTCGTCTGCTTACCAGAGACACTTACTAAAAAGAAGTTAGTTTCAGTAGCATGCATTGTTAACCGCATTAACTGTAAATTTGTTTTACATGTAGTACGAATAGCAAATCAGTCGATTCATCACTGATAGAGAAAGAAGAATTAAATGGAGAAGCTGTTCCTAGCGGAGAAGAGGGTCAATGTCCTCCCCAAGAATTTATTGGTGAAGATCAAAGCAGTCGCTTGTGCAGTAGCGATAGCTCAGTTGAGCCCTCTGGTCTGTGTGACCTATTACTAATCCAAGTATGCTTGCAAGGAATACATTCTCTCTCTAGTCACTGTGCGGCACTCTCCAACATTTCTCTTGTCAAGAAGTGCTGACACATCACATGAAAAATATATCAAATCAACTCTGTCCAGACAGAGGAAACAAAATCCTGATATTGAAACAGAGAAACTACTTGATTGTGATGAAGAAAATAACTCTTTACATTCGGAAGAAGACAACGCAATTTTTAAATATTGGAACAACGCCTCGCTAAGAAGAAAACTCTCAAAACTGCGTAAAGGAATAGTGAAGTCATTAAAAAACTTAGTCTTCTTTATGAGGTAATTTAATAGCATGTACATGAAGTTCACTGTTTGCTTACTTCTCAGAGAGAAAGACGTAAGAAATGCTCTATTCATCTACTCGATTTATTCATTTGTTATTGTCGGATTTGATGATCTCTATCCACTCTGGACTGCAACACCACGTCACCAAGGTAACTTGAAGAAAAATATTATATAGTGCAGTGGAACCCCTCTAGAGGACACCCCTCATCCATGTATACTGCTAGGACACCCAAATATAACCCACATAATGTATAATAAACCCCTGACCGGCAGAAGACACCCTCTCTATGATGGACGACTTTGTTGATCCAAATGGTGTCCATCTTACACTATAACCATACACGCTGCTAGTCATTTCTAATATAGGTGGTCTTGGATTTTCACTTCATGACATCGGTGTATCTCTAACAGTGGTTGGCGTCATGCTCCTACCATTGTCCTTCTTTCTGTTTGTAGTGGTTTGTTAATAACTTTAACTATTTGCCGTCTTACATTTTATTAGCTAGAGCGATACATTGGATCAATTAAAATATTCCAATTGTCAGCGGCTGGTCAGATTTTTGGAATGGTGCTTCTTCCAAACCTTCATTACATTAATAAGTAAGGAAAAGCAATAGCTTTTAAGTCTAGCTAGTATGTATAACATTGTTTACATTTTTGTTTCTCTACAGTCCTGTGCTAGTATGGGCTATGCTATGCTTGATGATGACATTCATCCGAGTAAATTTTGCCCTTTGCCTTGCCTCTTCGTTTCTTTTCATCAATAACTCCGTCACGTTTGACAAACTCGGATCAGTCAATGGACTAGGAATGACGATTGGTGCCTTCTTCCGGTACATGACTGCTTTGATTAATTATTAGTTTCATATTCTTGTACTGCTACAGGGCAGTAGCTCCAGTGTCTGCTGGTAGTGTCTACTCTGTCTCACTGACTAATGGTCTCGGCTTTCCTCTGAACTACAATCTCATCTTTATCATATTTGGTATCATCATGCTGGTAGTGATGGTAATGGTGGCTTGCCTGCCCCAGACCATCAACAAACAGAAGAGACAACATACCAGAGAAAAAGAGATGAAAAGAAAAATAAATCACAACATCTGATAAAAAATTATTATTATCATAATAAACTTAAAACTTATCATCGGTTATGTGTAAGTGTTTGTTTTTGTTTGTTTATAGTGGATGGTAGCATGGTAACCAATGGGATCATAGCCAACCAGCACAAAGCAATGATTATAAATGCCAGATGATAGTTAAAGGGGAAACCAATCTTAATCGACAGTGACACAGAATAGAGAACCCCAATGAGAGATGGTCCAATACTCCTACAAGTAAAAAATATGACTAGGTATACTTACAGCATGTATTTGCCTTGCATGGAAATAAAATTCATTAATAATAATAATGCATGGTACCAACCAAAAGAAAAGACAAACAACATAAGTTACTAGATTAAATTAGATCGATAGCCACAAACATCTCTCTTGAAAACAGAGAGGGATGAAGCGGAGACAATCTGCTGCAGGGACAATCTCATGATCAGCAGGTTCCATAGTTTAACGGAAAAAGGAGGAGTCATAAGCACGAAATGTCTTAGCATTGAGTCAAGAATCATAACCTGTTCTTCAGTTTCTGTAGACAGTCTTTTATTAGCCCTTTCACGAATTCGAAGGTGTGAAAGTCTGTTTGCTCTATTATTTGTAATGGAGAGTAAATACAACGCGGGATTATGTTTTTACCGAGTAGCAGTGGTGTCTCTCTTCAAGTTCACGCTGTCTGCGCTTCCCCTCCCGCGCCAAAGCCCTGGTTCTTTCTGCAGCATCAGTCACAGTATCGCTGATGAGGGCGGTGCATGGAAAGCGAGATGGGAAGGCGAATCGTCCATTTTGTAGTCAAGTTATGAAAGAACGTCGAGTAGTTATGAAAGAACGTGCAATCCCGGGGCCTTGCAATTGCTGCCCTCGTATACAATACTACAGTATGGGCCTCGCCATATGGACTGATTGCATTCCTAAGCGTGACATATATACAAACATACAATTTCGACACAGTACTCCGCGATTACATGCCTCGCGCTAAGGCGCTCGGCAATAATAATTATCACATAAATTTGGCAGATATTATTGCACAAAAGAAATTTTTGCGAATGCAGAATTTACGAAAACAAGAGTTCATTACCTAAGAGTATGCAACCATCAATATACCCCCTAGGACGGCGTTTGACATTTTCTGCCTCACAAGTTTACCTATGCACAGCGATGATTATCATTACTGCTGTTGTGAATATCATTACACAACGGTGAATATCATTAGCTCTTGCCGAAAAACATTTTCACAAAATTAATGGCCTAATTTTCAAGAATTGCAGACTATATCTAAGAAAATTCCATCTTCGAATGTCTTGTTTTTTAGTGTCAAAGAATGACGAAAATTTTCTTCTGTGCAGCCGTATGGTAAGTACTCATGAGTTGCCTACTTCCTCATTGTTTCACAGCCAATAGAACCTGCATTCTAGCATACATGCAAACTAGACGGCCAGAACAAGTTTGACGCATTCTGTTTTGCCTCACTAGCCTGATCATGTGAGCATAGTGTCATAATAATAACTTGAAGCTGACTACTACACAGAGGCGTATCTAGAATGGTGCTATTTGTGCTCAAGCAAGCACCCCTGAACATTATTCTTTTGATTTAAAAAATTCGCTATACTACTAACAAATTCATAATCAATGGGCTAGATAATTATGTTAAAAACCACATGTAATCAACTGTTTGTTTAGCTTTTTGTGTCTAAGTGCTTTGTTACTTGTGACCTTGAAAAATGGGTGAGGCTAGTTTGAGCACCACTCATTCATATTCTGGATACGGCCCCTGGAGTACAAATCTAACCATACACTGATAGTACCACAAATGGGAACGCACACTCCATCAACGCCTTCAGCGGTTCATAAACTCTTGATTATACAAGTGTGAAGTTTTAATTCAAAATACTCTTGCAAATAAGTTGTCTGAAAAGTAGTGTACGTGTTACTGCCTCACCTGAAGACAAATGCCAGTGATGTAGCCAAACCACTGAGAGTGCCCAGTTTGTCAAAAGTCACAGAGTTGTTCACAAACAGAAAACAAGCAGCAGCGCATACATTAACATGACCAAGAACTGCAACCAGATCCACTATCAACAAACTCCACAACAATGCTGAGCTATAAAAGAAACAAAAGGCGATGATGCACATTAATTTTGATAAAAACTTTACTTGTTCGTTTGTGTCAGGTAGTGAATATTTGGCATTAGCACTAGAGCAAAAATCAGCTGAACTGCACTAACTTTGAATGTATTGATAGAACCGAATTTTCTCTCTATCTGCAGATAAAACAATAAACTCACCTACAAAACTAAGCTAACTCACCAATGGAAAGAGTAACAAGTCGATTGGAAGAAGTATACCTCCAACCACTGTCAGAGATACTCCAATTTCGTAAACCATAAATTGAAGTCCACCTTTAAAATACTGAATAAAAATGCATGCACGAGATAATGACTATGATCTATACTCACCAAGTTGTAGAGGAGTGGCAGCCCAGAGTGGATACATCTCGTCGAACATCATCGTAGCACACGCCATAGTGCAGAAGATAATCACTACCAAACAAATGACCTTATCTCTAAGAAAAAAGCAAACAATGATAAAAGAGCTTGGATTAACAAACTTGGCGAATAGCTTCAAATTGCCTGCAACTACAGATGACATCCTTTTCATTGCAGCACATTTCTTAGCCAGCAATAGATTTAACCTAAGCTTGCTGGTTTTAATTTCAGCTGAAACAGTTTCACGCGACGCATCGTTCATTTCTAACAACTGCATTTCATCAGTTTCTTGCTCCACATTCCTCCTGCAAAAGAGCTTGCTAGTTAATAAAAATCTACCAATATGATAGACAGACTTAAGTTTTCTTGTCTCCGGTAGACATAACATTACCACAAATATTGATAAGAGGCAGATGAGAGAATGTGCCACACATGGTAGAGAGTATGGATACCTTGATAAGATGATCCTGATGACAGAACCATCTGAAAAGCAAGCACAGCAATAATATCCTCTATAGCTATGCAAGTAATCACAGCACATACTGTTTAGTGTTATATTGTATTGCCCAATAGGATCAGCCAGTACTCCTGACACTGCTGGGCCGACAATCATTCCAAGACTCCATCCTGTGCTCAGTAGGGTCATACCAAAGGCTCTGCTCTTGTCCGTTGAGGATTCAGCCATTATGGTGTTAGACGTAGAGAGAATGCCTGAATACAACAACAAAACGTTTATATTTACCGACGTCACATATCAATATCTTGTTCATCATTTAATTTTTAACGCTTCTTACTGTTCCCGAGGCCTTGTGATAGTATCATTGCCACAGCCATGGGGAAGTTGACACTGAACCCAAACAAGAAGGAACTCAAGCCTACAATGACCAGATTAGCCAGCATGACTGGTTTACGACCAGTCCAATCAGACAGAGCACCCCATAGCAAGCTATACAAATACACAAGCAGTGAGAGAAGAATTGTAACAGTTGTGTACATGTAAGTCGCTTACTTTGTGCACACTTTACCAAATGACATGGATCCAGCAATAATGCCCGTATATTTACCTGATAATGTAGAATGGGGAAAATTAACACAGATTTTATGCAGCGGCAGCGCAAAGGAATATTAATTTTGTGAAACTAAGCATGCACATACTTCATAGTCATGAGCTGTGAATTTTGACATAAACTCCATTATTTACCTATAGAGGCCTTGTCAACTTCAGGTAGGAGAAACTGTACCATGAAAGGTATAAAAGGGAACAGCATTGTACTGGCGTAGGCATTGGAAAACTGCTCAGAAATAAAAAGGAGTTAAATAAATTACGTACAGTTATAACCATAACAGTTAGGCATCTGACCATGCAGCAGAATGTAGAGAAATATATTTTTAGTATCTTCGGACGTGGCAATGAAGAACATCGGACACAATATTTAGCATCCCAACAGGAGCTGTCACAGCAGCACCGCGGACCAGCAATACATTGCTTTGCTTGTTGACACCTGCCTCCACGATCACCATAATCATCCATCATCTGCTCTTTCTCTTTCCACAGCACGCTGAGTCTGCCATCCGTCAGAGGTGCGGTCTCGGGTGCGTTCACGTCTGGGGAGGTGTGGTTTCTGCTCAAGAAGGAGGCGGGGCTGGCTCCTTGGAGCTTCAGCTTGGCTAAAGATTCGTGTAATAGCCGGGCATGCAGTCCTGCGCTTTCTGGGGACAAGACCAGAGACCTAAACAACTATGATGCGGCGATTCACGGCTTCGTAGCTGTATTGCGAGTGACAAAACAATGAATTGGTGCACAGGCCGCTGCAGGAAACGATTTCACATCAGCAAACGAAAGATCATGCAGAGTCTCCGTCACATGCTTCCTTTTAATGGTAATAACGATATGGCTAACTAGCTAACGTTTCCATTCCTATAGCTACTGTTCATGGTACACTGAATTTCTTCTACAGACTTCCAGGATAGTGAACAGTTTCCAATGCGCATCATAACCGACTCCTAGTGTGAACACGGCACGGTGCTGTTGACACTTGGTGCAAGCGTCGGTCCTTTCAACGCGTCTTGACCTGCTGAATGAAATACCATCTATGGAAATGCAAAACAAAAGACAACTCGGTAGGTGAATCTAAAAATTATCTGCGGACACTCTACCCGACATAATATTGTAGACGTAACGTAGTATAATTATTATCAATGCTCTACCCTTTGTCAGCAGTTAGGAGAGCTACACCAAGATGAGTAGCCTACTCGCTGTCCTTCTGTTGATGCTAATTCCTGCTAGTAGCTCAATGGGCGCAGCGCCGCAAGATGCTGATCCTTTTGTCTAACAGAAGCGAGTACTTCGAACATGATAATAACTGATCCGCGGCAAGTCGTTCTACTGGACACGCTTCATTACGTACCGCAAGAGCTGGTCTCGCTTTTTGGAGGGACAGAAAAGTGGATAAGTCTAAACTTTATAGGAAACAAACCAAATGAACGGGTGATTGTTTTGTACAAATTTTGCAATTTTATTTTGTCTATTTTTCTAGTGGTTAGACCTTTCACAGGGTCCGGGTTGTTCGCATACACTTTTGAGCTGTTTTTTCATGAATGGAGCTCAAGACAACTGGTTGATCACCCAGTACATTAATATTAGCAATCCTTCAGTCACAGATCTCAATGTGAATGCAACCTATGCTACCAATGCGGATCAAGGTGAATGCACTGGATCATGTATCCAGAATGTCCCAATACACTTCTATTGGACAAATACTCTGAACAAAACAGAAAGGAATGACACTGGTAACTATGGTGGTGTTGCCGGCAGGCTAGTGCACATTGGAAATAATGGAGTGAGAGAGAGTGCCAATTTGGTCATTCCTGTTCCTCAAGGTTTCAATGGAGCGTACCTTGCTCTTGTTGATGAAGGAACATGTGTGTATATCAGCAGACTAGTGGTGTCCTACACAGTGTGTCCAGCACAGAATTTGGATTTAATTAGCTACCCTCAAATTACAGCTCCAACAGTCAACAATGTAGAAGATAAGATGGTTTCAGTTAAATGTGTTAAAGGAGCAAGTACCATAGAGCCACAATCACTGGAGTGCAATATCGGTGGGATATGGGGAAGCCTAGACTCCCCTTGCCAGTGTGACCCTGGATACCAACTGAATGGAACTGGTCTCAATGCCTCATGCGAAGGTATGTTATTATTGTGCATGGAATAGGTGTGTCTGTCATATTCACATTATGACTGCTGTCCAGGCATGCTGATGTTGGTAGTTGATAACGCTCTCTATTATGTTTTGATGTCATTACATGGGCTTCACTTATTAGTTTTGACTATAGCTGCATGTGTTGATGAACGGAGATGTTCAAATGTTTCATTTGTCACTTTTGACCCTTCTTTTTTTCTTATACTTATATCTATAGCTTGTCCACCTGAACACTTCAAGTCCTCTCGTAGTAACACTGAGATGTGTCGTCCATGTCCAGGATTAAGTTCATCACCTGTTAGTAGCCAGGCAGTGTGCATGTGTGATACTGGATATTATCGAGCACCATCTGAATCACCAAGTGATGACTGCACAGGTGAGTAGTACTGTTAGTTAGCCTTAGTGATTTCATGGTTGTGACAAACCTTCCTACACACACAAACACACTAAAACAGACCAAGCATTCATGGACGCATAGTATTTAGTGTAAACTATAGTTCACCATAATAGGTTAGTAGTAGTATAGTACTGCAGTACAACAGAATTCATGAATATACTGGTATTTGTATGTATACACTTGTGTAGGCATAGCATGTCTATGATGAGTTAGATTTGGGCATTGTAATTTTGTGCTTTCACAATAATAGTGGTGCTCATCTCCATTATACAGTGAAGTCTGAATACTATCAATCCTCTGTATGTTGCAATCATTATCTATAATAATTATGGTCTATTACAATATGAAATGAACAGCTTGTCATGCTGTAGTGAAGTTATGTGTAGTTGAGCTCCATAAGAACCCCTAGTGCAGTGTTCTCAGAGTTTGCTATTAGAGAAACACTATTGCTGTTATTATGTTAATACAAAAGTTCATGAGAGCACATGTACAAGTAAAGAAGACATGTCATCTAAAGTAATGGTGCATTAGCTAAAATAGTCCCTCTCAAAATTACAAACAAAAACACTGGTTGAAAACCCTTACTGGCATAATGTAACAACCCAATCTTGATATCTTTATTTTCTTCCTATAAATAGCTCCACCAACTGCTCCTCGTAATCTCAATACATCTTTTTTGAGTGGTATATTGATAACTCTCACCTGGTTACCTCCTGTTAACACTGGTGGACGCTCTGACCTCCGATATGATGTTTCTTATGTGGCAGGAACAGTGACAATTACACAAAGCAGCACCGCCAATAATATTACACTGAGATCTCTCACTCCTCTCACAAACTACCTCATTTCTGTGGAAGCTGTGAATGGAGTATCTGAACAAGTAGGCAACCCTGCTGAAAGGACAGTCTATATAAATGTCACCACACCTCGACAACGTAATTGATGCTTCCTGTTTCTGTTACCAGGAGCACATAATGAGAGTGTAAAGTATCGAACTTTTATTATGCGCTCCTGTATACAACGAATATTTTTATACTATTTGTTTTCCCTATTAATATAGCTCCAAGTGAAGCACTGATGGTTACATTGATAGGCAATACATTATCATGGCAGGGACCAGCTGACCTTTACAGAGAGACCTTGTTGCGGTTTGAAATACTGGCAGCACGATCCGACGACTCTTCTAGAGCTGAGGTCATACACATCATAGAACCACCTACCACCAGCTTCTCACTGGATGAACTGCGTCCACTGCTTCCTGCCGGACAAAGTTTTGTGTGGGTAAGTATGTCAGATCTCATGTGTATTTTAGCTTTCAACATTTGAATAATAAAGTGCTCTAACCACATTTGATCACCAAAATAACTACTACCCTCTCACTGTGTGTCTATTCCCTAGGTACGAGCAGTGAGCACAGGTGGTGATGGAATCATTGTAGCATCTGGGATCCCAATAACTGGAACAGAGATGTCAGTCGGCATTATTATTGGTGCCTCTGCTGGAGCCATATGTATTGCTCTGTTGCTGGTCGTCGGCCTAATAATCCTCATTGTACTGTTAGTGCCCTCTCTTCTGTCTCTTTTCTCCCTCTCCCTCTCTCTCATTCGTATTCTCCACATGCTACTTTCATTCTCTTTTTCCTTGTTGTAGAGTAAGGAAACAGCCAAAACAGGAGAAATATGGTAAGTTATTGTAATGTGTAAGTCAGAGTTCATTGTCATAGCAATTGACAAAGTTTACTTCAATATAAAATTATTCGTTTATAGTACAAGCTTTATCTACTTTTGCTATTTTTATTCAGTAGTTGAGGATAATGCAGCGGTACCAGCAGCTCCGAACGGTGTTTTACAAGAAATGGAAAATCCTGTTGGCAATGAATATGTTACCTTGTAATCATTATTAATCAGTTCAGTTGTGTATTTAAGGAGTGTGTGTTTCTGTTGAGTTTATTCTCATTGTTGTGCTGTCACTATTGTGCTGTTGCATTGTATGTTGCTGTAATATATTCTTGTTTAGTTTGGTTATCAAATCGTTCATGTGTTAACCACGACGCTGCGACCGTATAGATACCAAAACAATAGTACTCACTGAGACGTACTCAGCCAACAATTCCTGTTGTGACTAATGTATAGTATATCACTTTTTCCTGGTATCATAACATTATTATCTGCATATGACAGCTTGTGATAGCAGTTGCCATAATAAGAAACAGGGTTTCTTACCTCAAGCCTGTGCTTTGTTTCATGTATTTGTAAAAATACATAAAACAAAAGTCGTATTTTAACTTTATAAGAAAAACTCTACTGTACAGGACCTATCCACCTATGATACATAGAAAATCCTTAGCTGGTGTACCAACTTCTGATCTATACCTTTAAAAAATAATATGGGTGGGCTGGAGAAGGAGAGGAGATAGTTACACAAGGGAGAGTCCAGTGAGAGGATAGTTATACAAGGGAAAGGGTTGCAATAAAAAGGAGAGGATAGTTACACAAGGAAAGGTTAGGGCAGTAATACGAGATATGGCTATTACAAAGTTGCATTATAAATAAATTAAACTAATCTCTTGTAGTACAGTAAGTATATTATAGTAGTAAGATTAGTAAACAATAATTATAATAATAGATATAACAATATAATAAAATTACTATTATACATTATTATTGTAGCCTATAATAATTATAAATTAACTAATCTCCAAAAAAGTCTTATTACTATATCGTAATATTATAATGGCTACAGTGAAGTCGTATAGTTCACAAATTAAATATTAGTTTTTTTGATTAAACTGAAAACAGATCTCCTTGCCCTGGGCTTTTAGTGGTTGATACCTCACTAATGCAGTCAATCAAGTGCATTGTTGTAAGATTGGTGTAGGGGTCACATATGTTCGTATCTTCACATTAGGGATGAGGTGAGGGAGAGACATTGATGTGTCATCATTGGCACATTCCATTGCATTTATATCACACAAACAACCGCATCACATCTACTCCAGCTGTTGGAGTTGACAGATGGCTAGCGCTACCGTTCAAATTCTTAGCTCTCAAGTTCCAATCTATGCTCATATGACTATTTTTCTATTGAACATAACATAATCTGTGATTTATACTTGTGGTATAGCTATAGAGTAACAACATTTTTTTCTTCCTCTAACCACATCACGGAATGACCTACAACTTTCTCAACAAACAATTGCGCACACGCACATGATGTTAGCATAGCTCTGCAGTACACAACCTCACATCATAATTATTATCATTGGTACAAGCCAAATATCTGGTGCTAATTGAGCAACATGACATAATACATGTTATCATGTAGAGTAATGAACCAATAATCGGTCACCACGTATAATCGGCCACTTCGTTACAGCCAGGTAGAGGAGGAGGCGAAGCCAGCTATACACTGGTGTATGACTCAGTAGTAGGCCTGTACGCAACCAAAGATTCGAAGCGCTCAGTTCTTGTTTACGCGAGACACAGCCAAGAAGATGAGAGTGGCCGGAAAATGCAAATATCGGTCGAAAGTGTCATTATAATCACTCTCAACCAGCTCTCAACTTACTTATTCTGACATAAAGTCAGTATAAGTAAGTGCTAGCGCTAGTAAGTAGTATAAGTTAAAATACTGTTTGTTTCCAAAAGTCGTATTTTTATGAATACGAAGAGAACCCCCCCAACCGAAATGTATATACCTTGCCTGGTACAGCAGCTGTCTCTCGGTCTGTCTTGCTCTCCATGCACCAGGCCGCCGCGAACGCACTATATTCTAAACTTTTATGAGTGTACTACATGTCCAGTATATAACCACATCAAAATTTATAAGCAATAATAATAATGTATGTGATGTTCATGTTCATGATGCAACGGTATTAGGTTAAAAGTGTAAGATAAAAGAATAGTCGCCATCAATAAATGAACCGTATCCGCTATTCTATGGACTATGGACTATATTGTATAATTATTCTATGGACTATATTCTGTTAATGCTACATGTATGCATTATGCACTGATGGGTTGCTGTGTTTGTAGAACGGTAGATAATTGTGTTTGTGGATATTTGTGTGTGTATGTTTTTATAACTTTTAGTCAGATTAGAGGCATCAGCTTTCATTCCAGTAGAAAGAACCATAGAAAAATCAACGCAAATTCGTGATCATTTTTATCAAGTTCTGTAACCCTGCAAATCCTTGACCGATTCTCTTCAAACCAGTACCATTCAACACGCCTTGACCTGGTGAATGAAATACAAAACAAAACTGAGCCCGGACAACTCGGTAGGTGAATCTAAAAAATTATCTGGACACTAGCTCTACCCATGTATAGATAATAATGATACTACGTAACGTAAGCTTACATGCATGTACGTAGTATATAATTATTTATCTATGGCATGCTCTACCCTTGGTCAGCAGTTTTGGAGAGCTACACCAAGATGAGTAGCCTACTCGCTGTCCTCTCGTTGATGCTAATTCCTGCTAGTAGTTCAATAGACATAGCGCCGCAAGATGCTGATCCCTTTTGTCTAACAGAAGCGAGTACTTCGAACATGATAATAACCTAACTATAACTGTTCACCTAACTATTTTTGACTCTACCTAGCTTTCTACTATTATTATATTCGTGGCTGACCTCTTCTAGCCATTCACCTATCCTTGTGGCTACTGACCTCTTCTCTCATGTACCTGGACTCATGCTATTCTACATTATTTTATTATCACTATGTACTTAATTAATTTGTTTATTCATTTGGGTACACACCTTGTATTAGCATGCATTGCTATTGTGTGTGTCCATGCAATTTGCTAAAGTATTAAAAAAAAAAAAAAAAAAAAAAAAACTGATCCGCGGCAAGTCGTTCTACTGGACACGCTCCATTACAGACCGCAAGAGCTGGTGTCGCTTTTTGGAGGGACAGAAAAGTGGATAAGTCTAAACTTTATAGGAAACAAACCAAATGAACGGGTGATTGTTTTGTACAAATTTTGCAATTTTATTTTGTCTATTTTTTCTAGTGGTTAGACTTTTCACAGGGTCAGGATTGTTCCCATACACTTTTGAGCTGTTTTTTCATGAGTGGAGCTCAAGACAACTGGTTGATCACCCAGTACATTAATATTAGCAATCCTTCAGTCACAGATCTCAATGTGAATGCAACCTACGCTACCATTACAGATCTAGGTGAATGCACTGGATCATTGTCATGTGTCAAGAATGTCCCCATACACTTCTATTGGACAAATACTTTGAATGAAACAGAAAGGAATGACACTAGTAACTATGGTGGTGTTGCCGGCAGGCTAGTGCACATTGGAAATAATGGATCGAGAGAGAGTGCCAATTTGGTCATTCCTGTTCCTCAGGGTTTCAATGGAGCGTACCTTGCTCTTGTTGATGAAGGAACATGTGTGTTTATCAGCAGACTAGTGGTGTCCTACACAGTGTGTCCAGC
>OZ024788.1:3570578-3635790 GCA_964017065.1 Haliclona indistincta | reverse complement strand
GAGCAGATCTACTGTCTTTGGACGTATAAAATTCATCACCAGGCGAAATATCAGCGTTTGAACGCTAATACATTGTATGTAGCCGCCATCTTGTTTTCTCGTTCAACCCTACATAGGGAGTCACTACCGTGCCTCCCTAATATAAAATTTCATGCAACAAAATGACTTGTTAAAAAACACAATCATTATTGCAATGTAATAGGTTAGTAGTAGTACTAGCCTATACTGCAGTACAACCGAATTGATAACTGTACTGTTATTATGCCTCGGTGGGCGGAGCCACGGGGCATACGGTAGTCGGTTTGTGTATGTATGTATGTGTGTATCTGTCTGTCGGCAGGATTTCTCGTCGCTCGCTGAAAACTAAGCGCTGAAACGTGCAACACAAGCTAACGTCGATATTTGCTTGAAAATGAATTGTAAGGATTTTGGTTATAAGGCTCTGTTCGTGAGTTACCTCGTCACCTGGTTAAGTTTTGTAGGCGCACGCTGAAAGTTAAGCTCTGAAACTAGCAATGCAAGTAGAACACGGTATTATCTCGCTTTCGATCATGTGAAAACTTCATACGAAGCTTAGTTCATGAGTTATGGCGCAATTTGCTCCCTCGCGATTTATCATGGCTGTTGCTGGCGATCTGGAGTTCTTCAAAGGCAAAGCTATCCACAGTTGACTACCTAGAAGCTGATAGGTTAGAATTTCACTACAGGATAGCAGCGCTGGTCCAGAGAAATTGTGTAAGCAAGCTATGGAAGCAATCTCGCTCGTGTTCAGTATGCATATCGCATGGCCGGCAGTATTGATCATTGTAGACACGCCCAGTTGAATTGTGGTCAGCACTGATTGGCTTCAGCTGATTGCATAACTATTGCTTTGTGATTGCTGTACAGAAAGGTATAATAGCTGCAGTTACTGTGTATGTCAAATGTTCCACCGAGGCATCTGCACCTTTGGTGCCTAGTTTGTAGAGTTTACTAATGTACATTTGTGTGGGCATAGCAAATCTATGATGAATGAGATTTGTTGTGCATTGCAATTTTGTGCTTTCACAATAATAGTGGTGCTCATCTCCATGACACAGTGAAGTCTGAATGCCATCAATCCTCTGCTATGTTGCAATCATTGTCTGTATGGTCTATTACAATATGAAACGAACAGTCATGTTGTGTAGTTGAGCTCCATAAGAACACCAAGTGCAGTGTGCTATTAGAGAAACACTATTGCTATAATTATTATGTTACTACAAAAGTTCATGCCGGAGAAGAAGAGATGTCATCTAAAGCATTAGCTAAAATAGACAGGTCAATTTTTTGGTATTTTACAATTATGAAAGCATTTGTGAGGAAAAGTTGGCAGATAGCATTTTCTGACCCAATTTTTCATGCTGAATTCAAATATGCTGTCTGCCAAAGCAGCTGAAGCATTGTTTAACAGTTAATTGTAAATTTTTATTTTTTAATGATATTCATTGTAAACAATGTGGTAAAAATGATTATCTCACAATTCATTTCCATGATTACATGTGCAGTCTCTTGTGCAGTTCAATTTTGCCTTTTTACACCTGCAACATAAAGTTTTACATCCAGTTTTGCAATTGCATGCGATAATTTCTTTGCCAGGATTCTGGTACTGGTGACAATAACGTCAACATAGGCTTTAATGTTCCTTCTTCCAACCCATGCTTTCGGGATTTGGTATCGTGGGATAGGCCAAATGAGCTTGCCTCTATACTGCTGCTTGATAATGAGCACGTTGAATGTGAAAGTAAAGAGCATAACTAGTCGGCGGTAGCGATTCTGGCGACCGTGTTGTGTTAAAAATTATCAATCTTGCTTCATTGGCATTTCTCACACTGGTAAGGTTGTAAAGTTTGCAGATAAACGGCTCAGTATTCTGTATTGTCTCAGCTGTCAATTCACCTTTTCCTAAGTTTCCAAAAGACGATGATGTACATGATCTGAAAAGTCTTCCAAGCAGACTTCTTACTATGGCCAGCAATGTATGATGTAGTGTCAAAGCCAGTCAATGCATGGAATACTGGAATAGACTCTCTTGTATCTGAATTGTAAGCCATATGATTAATGGATGGGAATATATTGCCTCTTCTTAGCTGTCCCCGTTTTGAACCAAAGCTGCATGGGTACAAGTCATTCTATGGAAGTGACCTAAGAGCAAAGCAATGACATCAGTGTCTCTACACTGCACCACTATTTTGTCTGTGAGATTTTTAACACAATTGAGAACTATTCTGGTGTCTGTCTCTTCATGTCGTGCTTCAAGTGGTTCATTGTCTATAATATCTGAGTGAGATGATTCAACCGTTTCCTCATTTGAAAAACCACTGGCTGCAACTATAACCTTTGAATGTGGTGCTTGGACGATCAACTGTTGTGATAGAAAGTGAGCTAAATCTGCTTTGTTTTCAGTAAGTGCTATAAAATGTGTTTAATCGCATCAATGTTGTGTTTGATTGCTATTATGATGTATCTATCAAGAGTGCAACCAGGAGAAGGCGCTCTCAAGGTACTAGACCGATTCGATGAATAATAGAGCATGCAAATGTACCACTGCCATCAAGCTGGAGTAATTTTATAGCACTTACTGAAAACAAAGCAGATTTAGCTCTCTTTCTATCACAACAGTTGATCGTCCAAGCACCACATTCAAAGGTTATAGTTGCAGCCAGTGGTTTTTCAAATGAGGAAACGGTTGAATCATCTCACTCAGATATAGACACGGAACCACTTGAAGCACGACATGAAGAGGCAGACACCAGAATAGATCTCAATTGTGTTAAAAACCTCACAGACAAAATAGTGGTGCAGTGTAGAGACACTGATGTCATTGCTTTGCTCTTAGGTCACTTCCATAGAATGACTTGTACCCATACAGCTTTGTTTCAAAACAGGGACAGCTAAGAAGAGGCAATATATTCCCATCCATTAATCATATGGCTTACAATTCAGATACAAGAGAGTCTATTCCAGTATTCCATGCATTGACTGGCTGTGACACTATACATCATACATTGCTGGCCATAGTAAGAAGTCTGCTTGGAAGACTTTTCAGATCATGTACATCATCGTCTTTTGGAAACTTAGGAAAAGGTGAATTGACAGCTGAGACAATACAGAATACTGAGCTGTTTATCTGCAAACTTTACAACCTTACCAGTGTGAGAAATACCAATTAAGCAAGATTGATAATTTTTAACACGACACGGTCGCCAGAATCGCTACCGCCGACTAGTTATGCTCTTTACTTTCACATTCAATGTGCTCATTATCAATTCAAGCAGCAGTATAGAGGCAAGCTCATTTGGCCTATCCCACGATACCAAATCCCGAAAGCATGGGTTGGAAGAAGGAACATTAAAGCCTATGTTGACGTTATTGTCACCAGTACCAGAATCCTGGCAAAGAAATTATCGCATGCAATTGCAAAACTGGATGTAAAACTTTATGTTGCAGGTATAAAAAGGCAAACTTGAACTGCACAAGAGACTGCACATGTAACCATGGAAATGAATTGTGAGATAATCATTTTTACCACATTGTTTACAATGAATATCATTAAAATTAAAAATTTACAATTAACTATTAAACAATGCTTCAGCTGCTTTGGCAGACAGCATATTTGAATTCAGCATGAAAAATTGGGTCAGAAAATGCTATCTGCCAACTTTTCCTCACAAATGCCTCCAATGTGTGGAATTTTGAAAAAAGTCTAGTCTAAAATAGTTCCTGTCAAGAATTGCAAAGAAAAACACTGGTTGAGAACCCTTAATGGCATACAATCTTAATCTTTATTCTCTTCCTATATAATAGCTCCACCAACTGCTCCTCGTAATCTCATTACAACTGTTTTGAGTGGTATATTGATAACTCTCACCTGGTTACCTCCCATTAACACTGGTGGACGCTCTGACCTCCGATATGATGTTTCTTATGTGGAAGGAACAACAAAAATTACACAAAGCAGCACCATCAATAATATTACCCTGAGATCTCTCACTCCTCTCACAAACTACTTCATTTCTGTGGAAGCTGTGAATGGAGTATCTGAACAAGTAGGCAACTCTGCTGAAAGGACAGTCTATATAAATTTCACCACACCTCGACAACGTAATTGATGCTTCCTGTTTCTTTTACTTAATCCTTCCAGGAGCGCATAATGAGAATGCAAAGTATCGAACTTTCAATATGTGCTCCTGTACATTGAATTGTTTTTATACTATTTGTTTTTCTATTAGCTCCAAGTGAAATACAGATTGTTACATTGACAGGCAACACATTATCATGGCAGGAACCAGATAACCTATACGGAGAGTCCTTGTTGCGGTTTGAAATACTGGCGGCAAGATCTAACGACTCTTCTAGAGCTGAGGTCATACACATCATAGAACCACCTACCACCAGTTTCTCACTGGATGAACTGCGTTCACTGCTTCCTGCCGGACAAAGTTTTGTGTGGGTAAGCATGTCAGATCTCGTGTGCATGTATTTTATCTTTCAACATTTTGAATAATAAAGTACTTTAGCTACATTTGATTATCATAATAACTACTACCCTCTCACTGTGTGTCTATTCCCTAGGTACGAGCAGTGAGCACAGGTGGTGATGGAGTCATTGTAGCATCTGGGATCCCAATAACAGGAACAGCTGATATGTCAGTGTCAGTCGGGATCATTATTGGTGCCTCTGTTGGAGCCATAATATTATGCATATTTGATATTGCTCTGTTGCTGGTCGTCTGCCTAATAATCCTCATTGTACTGTGAGCGGTCTCTCCTCTCTTCTCTTCTCTCTCTAACTTTCTCTCTCTCCACATGCTACTTTCATTCTCTTTTTTCCTTGTTAAATTGTAGACTAAGGAAAAAGCCAAAACAGGAGAAAAATGGTAAGTTATTATATGTAAGTCAGACTTCATCGGGCCTCCTGTAAAATCCGGAATTGCGGAATTCCGGCCGGAATTCCGGATGTCAAATTTTGTGTGATAACGGAGAAAATTTGAGAGAAAACAACACTCGCTCTGACTCGCCCAGCGTGGAGTACTGTAGCACACGAAGAGAAAGGTCGAGCCAATGATAGCCGGTGCTGGCATGGAGCAGCAAGACGCGCGTGCATACTCAATGCTGTTCTCGTCATGTACATCGTCATGGCAATTACATGTAACATCAAAGTTTACTTCGATAATAATTATAATTCATTTTGTTTACAGTACAAGCTTTATTCACTTTTGCTGTTTTTATTTTTCATTCAGTAGTTGAGGATAGTGCAGAGATACCAGGAGCTTCGAATGGTGTTTTACAAGAAACGGAGATCACAGAAATTCCTGTTGAGACTAATCCAGCGTATATCAGTTTGTTCTGATATCATAACAATAATTATTATCTGCATGTGACAGCAGTTGTCATAATAAGAAACAGGTTTACTTACCTCAAGCCCGTGGTTTGTTTTATGCATTTGTAGTGTTGTTATCCATTTATAGTCATGATGAGCTAATAGTGGAGGTTTAGATTAACTTCGACGGTAAACGTGAACGCTAAATTGTGATGTCACGTTCATTCATTGAGAGCAGTACAATGTTGTAACAGATAATGTGCTGACGTCATAGATTTTAGTTCATTCACTGTTCTACGGAGGTTTTCGATGATCTTGCATAAATGATTGGAATAACCATGAAGTGCTTGAACGAGTCGACAGAGGAGAGAGATTAAAGCAGCCCAGAGTAAACTAACACTGAGTAGTATTTATAATTTGATCTTAGTAACATCGCTAAACAGCAGACATACATGGTTTTAATAATCAGTTAAAATTCAGTTTTGGTGCCAATTTGTAGAGTATAATGATTCATAAAATTTATAGTGACGTGCCAATAGTGATATAAGATTTTGTTTAAATTTCATTAGACACATTGCTTCCTTTAAAATGATTAGTAGACCTGTAGCTTATTTGCAGAGCTGTCCTAATGATGTGTACATTGACATCAGGCTTCGTTGCTGGGAGGCTGATAGGCAAACTTTCGAAAATGCTAGACGTTAAAAATATTTGAGTGAGTTTTTTTTAATTTGTACATTGCTGTTTTACCTGTGTTTGTGGATTCATCTTTCAGTGTAGCTAGATCCGTCTCTGACTATCGTGCGTTTTTTCATCCTACCAGTCGTCACCGAAAATTAAAACTTTGCTGACAGATAGCACATAGATACAGTTCCAGTACGCTGTAATTGTTGTTTTTGTTCTTGTAGATTATTCTACAAAGCTCGATAAGCTCGATAAGCTCGATAACCTCGTACCAAGCTCGCTACTACAACCGGAAGTGTGTTCGAAATTACCCCGCCCTGCCTTAACCCTTTAACCCCTATTGTTGCCTTTTGGCAACATACATACTTCAGACACCATAACTTTCTCAAAAAGTGTTAAAATATCCCAAAATTAAGCCAAATTGAAGAATACAAATGACCGCAAAAAATTGACCGGTTTTCGGCGCGCCCCATGCGCTAAACGTTATAGCGACAGCATTTGTATGGCTTCAGTGCAAATTTCACAACATTTTAGGAAAAACAAAATGGCGGCCAAGAAAATTTGGACATTTTATGGCTTCAGGGTGCTCGCAAACACATTTTTGTGCATTCTCTATGATCTGGGCTACATTTTGCACTCACCAAAACCACTGCTATTTGTGTGTACTTTTCAGCAGCCAGCCCCAAAGTACTAACTTTGAGCAAAATTTGACGAGGTCGTTGCACTTTATCGGCTTCACTTTCGAAGTGGGAGGGGCATATTGACCGACTTGAGTGTGGGCAATTGCGGCTACTCACTGGCGTAAAAGGACGCAAATTTGAGACCAGTAGCACAAAAGACACACGAGATATTCACGAGAGAAGTGGTCAGCATTTACGAGGTTAAGAATTCAGCTGGATAATTTAGTAATTAAAGGGTTAAAGAAGGTGTGGTTTCTGCTCAAAGGAGGTGTGGCTGGCTCCTGCTGACTGTATATCTCTCAGCACGATCGGTTCATTTCGACCTCTATCTCGCTGTCTGACTAACTAGTTGCTCTACGTGGACCTCCTCGTCTCTGACAAGATCATGGCTGCAATCAAAGCTCGTCGGTGGGTGCTGCAAACCAGATCTGAAGGCGTTCCCAAGCATTCAGATTTCAAAATTGTGGAAGAGGAGCTCCCTCAGCTGAAAGATGGAGGTGTGTTTTATTCGACCGAAACTAGCCTGGTGTAGCTACGAAATAACCATACCGTTTTTTTTTCTCTCTAGAATTCATGACTGAAGCCCTGTGGTTATCTGTAGACCCTTACATGAGGTCTGTGCATGATCAGTAGCAGTTATCGTATCACTGCGTTCTTCCTTAGATACGTGATTAAAAACATGAAAGTTGGAGACACTATGATTGGAGCTCAAGTTGGAAAGTAATACAGAGTGTGATCTGTATTCGATGAGGTTGTGTTTTTGTGCACAGAGTAATTCAATCCAAGAGCTCCAAGTACAGCGTGGGAGATGTCCTGGTTGGAAACAATGGCTGGCGCAGTCATTGCGTACACTCGGACAGCGAGAGTGAGAAGTATTTCAAGCTTGATCCCAGTTTACCAGTGAGGTCATCCACTGCTCTGGGCGTCCTTGGAATGCCTGGGTAAGCATCAAATGCATGCACAGCCTAGCTGGTAAGTACAGTAGGAACCAAACAACTCTATAAGTGTCCTGATCAGAAAAGGTGTCCTTATTTCAAGGGTTAAAATTAATACAACACAGTTTTCAGTATACTAATTATCTGTCCTCGTATTGTTGTTTACAGAGCTACTGCTTATTTTGGTCTACTGGACATTTGCGACCCGATTAAGGCCGGTGAGACCCTGGTGGTGAATGCTGCTGCAGGAGCTGTTGGCTCTCTTGTGGGACAGATCGGGAAGATCAAAGGAATGAGAGTGGTTGGGTTTGCTGGATCAGATGATAAGGTTGCCTACCTGAAGAGCCTGGGGTTTGATGCTGCCTACAACTACAAGACCGTCAGTTCACTGGCTGATGCTGTGAAGGAAGGTTGCCCTGATGGAGTGGACGTGTTCTTTGACAACGTAAGAACGGAAAAAAACATGATCAGTTTATAAATTAGTATACACTCTTCTTTGAGCAGGTTGGAGGAGACTTCTTTGATACAGTTCTAGCACAGATGAACACTGACGGCAGAGTATCAATCTGTGGTTGCATATCTCAATACAATCTTACTGAAAAGCCTACAGGTCAGTTGTTTGTACAAGCTGCTAAAATGAAATATTTGTGGCTTTGCAAGTAAACGCTAGATTTGAAATTCGAGATACTTAATTATTGCGCTGCAGCATTTTTCGATCTCGACACAATGCAGCACAATGCAGCAACTTATAACCTCGAATTTAGCTGCACTGATAGTATTTCTTTTTCAATGACTGTATTGTTTATTGTCTCTATAGCTCAACCAGTGAGCGGGCTGATTCTCACCAAACAGCTGATGGTGAGAGGGTTCATTGTGATCAGATGGCTCCCACGATGGCCCGAGTCATTCAAAGCAATGGGGCAATGGATTGCTGAGGTCAGCTACTGTAGAGCATGGATTTTACTGCCTTACTGTGATTTATACAGGGCAAACTGAAATTCAAGGAACATGTTGTTGAGGGCTTTGACAACATGCCTGATGCATTCATTGGATTGTTTCGAGGAGACAATATTGGCAAAGTAGTTGTGAAGGCGTGATGCACTTAAAAAATAATAACATTAAAATGTATCAGTGAGTCTGGGATTATCTATACTAGATGCTATACCAATTTTACTACATAGTACTGTACTACAAAAGAACCATGACTCTAATTTACCGGATTAAGGGGGCAATTGATCGTTACGTGTAGGGCTTCCGTTCTCCACAAGATTGTC
Organism: Haliclona indistincta; assembly: GCA_964017065.1. Taxonomy (NCBI): domain Eukaryota; kingdom Metazoa; phylum Porifera; class Demospongiae; order Haplosclerida; family Chalinidae; genus Haliclona; species Haliclona indistincta. The sequence goes on along the minus strand of OZ024788.1, from coordinate 3,626,879 downwards.
AGTTCACGCACTAATTCATTCGTTCAGAAGGTAGCTATTTTTGACTTGGTTAGATTTGGTTCAAAGTAATAATAATTATAGAAACAGCATTCCAACAGGCAAGGGAAGATTTTCAAAATAACAAAATAAAAAAAACAGTTTTTAATTGCAATCAATCAAGTTAATAAGAGTCTTAGCAGCTGCGATACCAGTGTCATATGCTGCATTGGCAGTTGAATACAAGCTTGGATGAGTTGCTTCACCAGCAAATAACAGCTGAAGAGGAGTGTTGCCATCAACTGGAGCACCAAGGATATTTCTCTGTGGTTCAGTGGTGCCCAGCGCTGGATAAGAGTAGCTACCACAGAAGTGAGGGTCGCTGTGCCATCGACTGCTCACTACCACAGCTGGTGAGGGTATGGGCTTACCGAGAGCACTCTCCAATACATCACAGATACCGTCAGCTAGGTCGGATTCACTGAGACTCTCTATAGCCACTGCATCATCTCCAGCTAACCAAACAGACAAGAAGCTTTTATTTGGTATCAGATGGAATCGATGCAGCCCTTGCAGCCACGAATGCTTATCAGTTGATTGCTTGATTTTATAGTAAATGTGAATACCATCAATGTCCTCCTCCTCCATAAAAGGTTTAGAGAATTCAAGAACGACCTTATTGACCGTACCATATCCAAGGCAAGCAATGGCCTCTTGTTTGTCTTTGGGTAGAGGTGGAGTGAAGAAAGGTGTGTTGGACTTGCTCTTGAGGACTCCGAGGGACACTGTAGTGATCACATGATCAGCACTGTACTGGTCTCCATTGGTGCAATGCACTGTGATAGGGTGTGGCTGATGCTGGTTCCACACTATGGACTCCACTTCACAGTTCAGATGAAGACTCTCTTCGGGGAGTTGCTTTACGATGAGATCGACCAGGTCTTGCATTGGATTGCCATCGAAGTAGAAATCATAAGCCTTATCTAACCAGACAAAGTCGAAATATCGTGCCACATCTACATCTTCTAGTCGTTTTGACCCCTCCATGATACCCTCATTGTACAGAAAATTATCCAACAAACTCGTCTTGGTGTACCCAGGAGGCAGGCCTATTTCGTCTCCTTCACTGGTCTCCTTCAAAAAATCCTCGGTCACTAATTCACACAGACTTCTGGTCTCCACATGGCCAGGCTCGACACCCCCTTCGAGAATTTTGCGAAAAATATTATCGTACGAAGCAACAGCGGATTCGGGCAATCTTGTCCCATCTCTGAGAAGGTGCAGCGTCTTCTTGTCTGATCCAGGATACTTACGCCCTTCTCCTCGCTTGAGGATTCCATGCTCGAAAGCGAGATTCAGCAAAGAGTTATTATCCACGCTGTGGAAGTATGTAGCTCCCAGGGTTATGGGGACGCTGGTCTGATTTGTGGTGCGCACACGTCCTCCTAAAACAGCTGACGCCTCGAGTAGGTCAACTTGAAACTTCCCGCCACTTTGGCAGAGTCTGCAAATCGCTGCTAGCCCGGCAAAACCACCGCCAATCACCACAACTTTTCGATCACACATTCTCGCACACACGTGGTTATTGTGGGCGGTCTATTACTGTTGTGGTGCATGCTGTGAAAAACACAGCTCACTCCAGGCTCTGTTGTGTACGACAGCAGCTCACCTAGCTCTAGCACTACATCTACGTAGTCAAGCATGTAGCATTGAATGTGTGTGACAGGGCTTCCATTCCGTTCTCCACAAGATTGTCAGTTGACTCAGTTCACACACTAAATAATCTTTTACATGTGCAGAAGGTAGCTATTAATTTTGTGAGTTTCTAATTTAATTAGATTTGGTTCAAAGTAATAATTATTAGAAGAAATGTATTCCAGGGCAGATTTTCAAAATAACAAAAAATAGTTATCAATTGCAATCAATCAAATTAATAAGCGTCTTAGCAGCTGCGATACCAGTGTCATATGCTGCATTGGCCGTTGAAAACAAGCTTGGATGAGTTGCTTCACCTGCAAATAACAGCTGAAGAGGAGTGTTGCCATCAACTGGAGCACCAAGGATGGTTCTCTGTGGTTCAGTGGTGCCTAGCGCTGGATAAGAGTAGCTACCACAGAAGAGAGGGTCGCTGTGCCATCGACTGCTCACTACCACAGCTGGTGAGGGTATGGGCTTACCGAGAGCACTCTCCAGTACATGACAGATACCGTCAGCTAGGTCGGATTCACTGAGACTCTCTACAGCCACTGCATCATCTCCAGCTAACCAAACAGTCAAGACACTCTTATTTGGTATCAGATGGAATCGATGCAGCCCTTGCAGCCACGAATGCTTATCAGTTGATTGCTTGATTTTATAGTAAATGTGAATACCATCAATGTCCTCCTCCATAAAAGGTTTAGAGAATTCAAGAACGACCTTATTGACCGTACCATATCCAAGGCAAGCAATGGCCTCTTGTTTGTCTTTGGGCAGAGGTGGAGTGAAGAAAGGTGTGTTTGACTTGCTCTTGAGGACTCCGAGGGACACTGTGGTGATCACATGATCAGCACTGTACTGGTCTCCATTGGTGCAATGCACTGTGATAGGGTGTGGCTGATGCTGGTTCCACACTATGGACTCCACTTCACAGTTCAGATGAAGACTCTTATCTGGGAGTTGCTTTACGATGAGATCGACCAAGTCTTGCATTGGATTGCCATCGAAGTAAAAATCATACGACGTGTCTTCCCAGGTATAGTCCGAGTATCGCGCCACGTCGACATCTTCCAGTCGTTTCGACCCCTCCATGATACCCTCATTGTACAGAAAATTCTCCAATAGGCTCAACTTGGTGTAGCCAGGGGGCAGGTTTATCTCTTCACCTTCACTGGCTTCTTCTAGAAAGTCTTCAATCACTACCTCACATAGACTCCGGCTTTCCACCTGACCTGACGCGTCCTCTTCGTCCTCCTCATCAAGAATGTCGCGGAAAATGTTCTCGTACGAGGCAACAGCTGATTCGGGCAGTCTTGTTCCGTTGCTGAGCAGATGTAACGTCTTCTCGTCTGGTCCAGGATACTCGCGTCCTTCTCCTCGCTTGAGGATTCCATGCTCGTAAGCGAGATAGAGCAGCGAGTTGTTCTTCTCTCCGTGGAAGTATGTAGCTCCCAGGGCTATCGGGACGCTGGTCCGATTTGTCGTCCGCACACGTCCTCCTAAAACAGCCGACGCCTCGAGCAGGTCAACTTGAAACTTCCCATCACTTTGGCAGAGACCTTTAGTCGCTGCGAGCCCGGCAAAACCACCGCCAATCACTATCACTTTTCGTTTAGACATAATCCTTGCACACGCGTGGTCGATGAATATTGATTGTGGGTGGTTAGTATAATTAATGCTATTAATCATTCATTCCTTCTCTCTATCAGTATCTGGGCTACAGCTACACCAGTATCATAGGCAGCGTTTGCAGTCGAGAACAGACTAGTGTGAGTTGCTTCTCCAGCAAACAATAGCTGTAGAGGCGTGGTGCCGTCGACTGGCGTGGAAAGAATCGCTCGATGCTGCTTCTTGCTGCCGAGAGCCGAGTAGGAATAGCTGCCACAGAATAGTGGGTTGCCATGCCATTGGCTGCTCATCACCATAATGGGTGCTGGTATAGTTCTGTGAAGAAGAGTTTCAAGGACTTGACATATCCCATCACTCAAGTCACTTGTGGGGACTTGTTCTATTTCGATTGCATCTTCACCGGCAAACCAGAATAAAAGCACATCCGTGCCGGGCACTGTGTGGAATCGATGCAATCCCCTCATCCATGGAAAATTTTCCATTAGTTTTCCATCCTTGTGAAATACACGTACACTATAGTACTCCAAATCGAATAGCAGCTTGGGAAACTGGACAAACACTTTGTTGACAGTGCCATATCCAAGGCAAGCAATGGCCTCTTGTTTGTCTTTGGGTAGAGGTGGAGTGAAGAAAGCTGTGTTGGACTTGCTCTTGAGGACTCCAAGGGACACTGTAGTGATCACATGATCAGCACTGTACTGGTCTCCATTGGTGCAATGCACTGTGATAGGGTGTGGCTGATGCTGGTTCCACACTATGGACTCAACTTCACAGTTCAGATGAAGACTCTCTTCTGGGAGTTGCTTCACTAGTTCATCTACAATGTTCTGCATTGGATTTCCAGCAAACAGCAAGTATCGCACACCCTCCAACCATTGAAAGTCATTGTATCGTAAGAGATCGACATCTTCCATCGACTTTGAGCCCTCGAGTATTCCTTCGATGTACAGGAAGCAATCGAGCAAGGCTTGCGAGGAACAGTCACTAATTGGAGGAAGATTGCGCAAGGCGGCTTGCTGGTTGAATTGAACTGTCACGTAATCTTTCATCGTGACAAAAGAAGTACCATTACTAGCTTGATCGGGCTCTTTTGAATTCACACTGTCACAGACACTAGAAGCTGTGCTCAAAATGTCTCGAAACACTTGCTCATGCTGATTGAGCACTGATTCAGGTATTTTAGTTCCATTGCTCAGAAAATTGCACCAGGTTGCCTTTCCATCGAGTCCGTCTTCTCTCTTGACTACGCCTGTCTGGGTGGCGAACTCGAGGAGGGAGTTGCCCACCTCGCCATGGAAGTACATGGGTCCAAGAGGAACCGAGGCCTTGTCTGACATGTGACAGGTTTTCACTCGACCTCCAGGCTGGTCAGAAGCCTCTAGCAAGACAACTGAGAATTTCTTGCAGCGCGAAAGTGTGGTAGCCGCGGCTAAACCAGCCAGACCTGCTCCAATCACTACCACAGTGCTGGCAGCCATCAAAAATATTTTTAGTTAAAAATTAGGCAGCAATATTAATTTTTTGAAGAAATAAAAAATAAATTTTGTGTATGGTTTGTATTTTGTGTATGTTATTATTTTTATTTTATTTTACTGACGTCCTAAATCCATCTGTATTGCATCAGCCATGCGTTTCAATATCCTCTCAACGTTTTCTTTATTGCTACCAAACACTCCTCCATGCTGCATGAGCTGGAAATTTGCCAAAGTGCTCGACCGCACCAGCTTAGGATGCAAAGACGATCTTCTACTGGTAATCTGATAGCTGCCCCTTCTTGCACCAGAAACTCCAAGTGTCTTCAACAACACATCATTAGCAGTAATCGAAGGTCTAGCAGTAGGCCGAGCACCGATAACAGGTCTTGCTTCAATAAATATTGGCGGCTCTTCAGCATCGTCTCCCAAATCCTCTTCAGCAGGCTCAGGAGGAGTGAAGAACTCAAGGTCTTCCTCGGTGATGGCTGCAATGGCAGCCATAGTGTGCTTGTATTGAGTCTCACTGTCACTCTTGTCTTCCACAGATTCATCTCTAGTTATAACTATGGCAGGTTCTGTAGATTCTTTCTTTGTGAACCATGAAGATGAGATTGGTTTGCTCTGCTTCACATCCTATATAAAAAAATTAATGACTCACATGACTTATTTTTTTTGCACTGGGATTAATTTTGCACACACCTTCACAGTTTTCTGAAAATCATTTGTGAATTTCCACATCTCTTGAAAGATCATTTCAATGAAATTCTCTCTGTCGTCACAGAAATACCGAGCTGCATCTTCGGATTTGATTTTCACCTCCTCAAGCTCTTTGTACAGCTGAGCAAGAATACTGTCAACTTCCTAGTATGCAAGATAGTAACAACATTTCAGAAACCCAAAGCACCAAGCTCACTGGTAGGAACTCATCCATCTGCTCTTGAAGATCACTGGGTAGTTCACCTCCCTCCTTCATTTCCATTCTTGTTTCTTCAACTTCCTCCTTCCATTTATCCACCTCTTTCACTAGTTCATCATAAGACAGCCTTTAAAAAAGAATGATCTTCGATTCAGATTGAGATTCTAATCGGTTTACATTACCTGCTTGCTTGCTCAAGATGCTCCAGTTCTCCTGGATAAGCAAGTAGCTGTGGTCGCTGAAATTCACATACCTGTTTGCACAAAGAGAAAACACGCATCAGTACTAGCTGGGTTTGGCGTCCTACCGTCACTAGGTAGTGCATGAAGTTGGTTTTTGGTCTGCCAGCATTAGCCAGTGTGTTCGTCAGTTTGGTTAGGGACGTGATCTTGAAACCATAAGCACCACCAAGATGTGATCCCTTTACAGAAGCAAGAGCATAGCATGCAATAGCACACAGTATCACTATAGCTTACCCCGTTGATGATATTCCCGATCAGCAAAATGATGAACATGATCTCTTTCAGTGATGAACACTGCATCAATTCTGAGCAAAAGGAAAGACAGCCTTCATGATGTACACTTTGTATAGTTGCATACCATCAAAGGCAAGCGTGATTATTTCAAGTGAGGGCCTGTGCTCTTCCAACAAATCTTCAAACACTTTCTTCAGCTTCAGAACTTTGACACGAAACTGATACCTAAGTCAACATGTTTGACAGGTGTATTTAGTACATGCATGCTGCATTCATCAACTGTTTACCATGGCAACTGAACTAGCTCGCAAAGAAACTGTTCTGGGATTCCCAAAAGACTCATGTTGTCCATATGCTCTTCGAGGAAAAATACCTACACAATGTGCAGTCAATATTATTAATTCTCAGGCTATTAATTTTAATTTTGTTCGTCATTTTAGCTAATCTGCTAAAATTGCTCACATCAGCATCATTTGGTAGTTGGTCCAGGAGAATGGATGCCTGATGGATTGTAAAACTCTCAGCGGCACCTTCTCTGATCAGTTGAACAACTTCCTTTGGAGACCTATGAGATGGAGAAATCAAATAAATTCACGTTTGTTCTATCGATGGACGCCTTAAATAGTTAGAATTTTCTACATCTCTAGGAAATAGCATAGTAAGCCAAGAACATGCATTCACATGGAGGAGAATAATTTTAAGTGCGGAGTAGAGGCAACTTCTGGTTTAGATTAATTTATATCTACTATTCAGTTGTAACTACTGACAACCATCAAACTATGAATACACTGTTGTACTACGTATGTTCAACTGTTGCAATAAACAATTATTTTACCCATTCTTCATAATTACGTATGCACACTATTGGACTATAACACCATCAACATTACACTATAGTGTTTCACAAGGTGCAAAATTATACTATATTGGAATGCAATATACCTCTTGAGGTCATTTAGAACCAAGTTGATGTTCAACGCTTTCCTACTGTTTGGCAAATAAACCTAGAAAGATCCATAGTAAAATTACTTTAGTGTTACTGTGACTTTGTGTGCTTACTTTCTTGTCTTTTTTCTTTGATTGATCATCGTTCTGAAGTTGCAACTGAGCGACGTGATCTGATTTTAAACTGAAGAGCTCCTCGACACTCTGTGTGAGTGTTTCTACGTGCAGAGGTAGTGGCAGATCTCTCTGCCAGATGGCTCTCTCTTTTGAAGAATCAAACATTGACACCTACATGTATTGTAGATAGTCGTAAAACACATAGTTTCTAGTAACAATTTTTACCTTTTCCCAGTTCAATTTTTTCATTCGTCGACTGGGACGAGATAGTCTAGCAGTTTCGAAAACGCTCAGAACAACTTTAGCAACTTCGAGCAGATGTGAGTCAGTTGATTCTGTTCCTCCTCCTGGTGGAGGTGGAGGAGGAGGGGGCGGAGCTCCAGGAGCTGGTGGTGGTGGTGGAGGGGGAGGAGGTGGAGCTACAGGAGTGGGTGGCTGTGGTGATGATGGTGGAGTAGTGAATGTGTCTTGGAGCATTCCTTGGTGAGAAAAGGCAGGATACATAAATCAACAACAATTTAACATTAATTTTCGAGTACCTTTGTCTTGATGTGATGCATCCTCCACCATTGACAATTTTAGATTTTTCCTCACTTCTTCTGCTTCCAACGCTTTTCGAAGTCTCTCCACGCCTACCTGTTGGGGAATATTGATAGACTGTGACACAGTATAGTAGCAGTAGCTCACTTGTGTGACCCTCTCGGCCTGGCTAGGATCAGACATAGCTATGGCACTGTCTAGAAACTTGTCCAGTGATGTGAACACAGCTTCTGTAGTGGGTGAGTCTCTATCAATGACCAGCAGCTTCTGGAGTACGCTGAGTAATGAAGCTGAGTGAGGTGTGTCAAAGAACTGGAGGGACAGAGAGTACAGCTGGTGCATCAGTCACTATAGCTGCTTGCCTTCTCAAGAAGAGCCCTAAAGAGGTCTTCGTGACTGTCAATATTCACTCCACCAGGCATCACCATCTGTTCCTCATCACTGGTTAGCTTCTCATCATACAACCTCAACTGCTCAATCAGACACTCAGGCAGGTCATCATTATCACATTCTCTGTTCAAAAAGAAAACAAAATTTCACACATAACTACAATTCAAAACAGCAATGTCTGACACTACACTGTTTACCTGATCTGGCTCAGTATGTCCGGCAACTGAAGAGCTGTGTAAAAGGAAAGTATAATCATAACATGACCTTTGGCTAGAATTTCTAATGAGTACCATTGAGTGAACTTCGTAATACAATCCGGGCATCCATGTTCTCACACGATGCAACTAGGTAGTTGATGAAAGCCATAATTGCTGCTTGGTACTCTGGTAGAGAGAAGGGACTACTCAACTCCTGCACTAGTAAGCTGAATCGGTGCCGCAGACGCTTCACTTGCTATGGCACCACATGTAAGAAAGAGAAGATGAAGGATAAACACGGCAATGGCTGTTTACTCACCTTGAAGTTGTCTAGAGCACTAATGGTAGCTTTGAAACCCTCCTCTGAATGTCTGGCAATCACACTGAGCAGAAAGAACAGATGTATCTTGACCATTGCACTGTCATCATCAGGAGGAAGGTCCATAGCTATTATATTATGTAAAGAGAGGAATTGCATACCCATTATAGGACTGGGTATAATGTCACAAGTTTACTCACCGAGCACAATACGTTGTACAAACTTGTCCTCTGCCCTTAGCATGAAGTCCATTGCTATCGGTCTGGTTACAACTCCCTTGATGCACTCCACGCACTTGAGCTGAGCTAATGTCTTGGGCGGCTCGTGGCGACCGCACACCTCCAGTAAGTCCCATATTGCCTGCAGTCCTCCCTCGTGTAGGAACTCACTGATCCACTCCTCGTCCACGTCTGGCTGGCGTAGCCGCTTCTTGACGTCAGAGATACGCGTAGGATCGCGCAGTTCTTGTACACACGCCAATGGATCTAAACCCATATTATTCTTGCTGTCTTCGTCGATTGTTTTCATACCACGTAAGCGACTCAGTTCCGCCAGTTTTGTACTAAGAGCTTTCTCCATGGTTGCCGCCCCCTTCTCTGTTGCAAAACGAGCTTAGGAGTGGCTCGTTAGTATCAATACCGCAAACTATATTCATGAGATCGTGAATATCATTACACACAAACGTAAAGCAATCGGAATGCGAGGATGTGACATAGACACACACACACAGCTGCAAAACATTAATGCATTTATACATGTAGCTACTCTAGATTGATGAAATAAGATTTTTATTATTACATATTTTTATCATACAAGTTGAACTGCTACAGCTGTTTAAAGTCATTGTAATGTGCAACTGAGAGAATTATTATTATAGTTCCATTGCGTTACGCCGCAGTACCACAGGAAGGAGTGATCAAAATGTCATGATACCAGGCAGCCTGCCCCTGTTAGCCTGTGGGCGCATGTACAGCCGGCGTCTAGGCCGCTGAGTTCTATCAATTGCCTGTAGAAGAAGAAGAAAGAATTCAGTAAAAATGAATCAAGCTACGGGTGACATGCAGCACTCACTCTTCTTTCAGTCCATAGTTGAGCCTTATAAAATGCAGTTGTAGCCGGGTCATTCTGCAAGTACAAGTAACAGACAATCAAAAAATAAGTTTTTAGTTTTTTACGTACCTTCAACAAGCTAGCTTGCAGTCGCTCAAACATCTGCACTTCCGTTTCTTGTCCATGTAGTTTATTCTAAGCCGAGAAATAATTATAATAGTAAGTCATCTTCCACTGACAGTAGTCCAAACCTTTTTCGTATCTTCCTCTTTCGTTTCTTCCATGACTTCTTTTTTCTCCTCCTTGTCCTCTCCTCCAATGAACGCCTCCTTGTACCAGCTGTCAAACTCCTTCAGCATTCTCTGTCGACAGTCGTTGACAGATTTTTCGCAGACTGGGATTTCAGCTCGAAGAGCTTGCACTGACTCTTTAGTCGTTCGATATTCAACCTTGAGCTGTAAGAAAACAGACAAAAACCATGATGAAACATTACATGTACAGTATTCATGCTCAAATAAAGGACCGGGTGTGTAATAGTAGTAACCCGGTCTTTTATTAGAAAACTACTGACTTCTTTCAGGTCAGAAAGAGCTTTGTACTCTTGTTCATCAATGATCAGACGACCATCATCTGTAGTCAACTCTCCTTGCTCCTGTCGTTCGGACACCTTAGTCTTAACCACTTCACGACACTAAGAAAATAATTAAATTTGTTTTATAAAAAGACGAAAAAAATAATCTGCTGTACCATGTCAATATTTTTCTTGAGCACATTTATTTGAGCTGAGCAGTCAATCAACTCTTTTCTCTTCCTTTGAAGAAGTTCTGAAAACAATAATGGTTTTGAAGCTGTCAACTACGTTAGCAGGCATTGTTGTTACCTTTATTAGACAGGAATATTTTGTTCAACTCTTTACCGCGACCTTTCTTGAAAGTTTCGTACGCGTCGTGACGAGAGGGTGGTGTGGCTGGGCGTGGAGGGAGCTCATCATCGCAGACATCATCGCTAATTCTATAATGAGCAAAAGAAACAGTTCATATCTGAAAGAACCCGAGAAAGTTGCTTCTCACTTTGTAGAGCTGTTCATCCAGGGCAAGCGAAGCAGAGCACTTTTCTTTCCCGATGCCGCAGCAGCAGGAGAAGCGGATTGCTTAGCAGCAAACCCAAGCTATCAAAGGAGTAATAGTGACAGTGATATACACATGTAATGCGCTGGAAGAATTAATAGCTTACAGTGTACGTCCCTATTGAAAATCCCTGCTTGTCTGTCTCGCCCACTTGGTCCTTTGGCTCCTCCAATTTATCATCCTAGAGAAAAAAACCGCATAAGTTATGATAGATTATAAATTTAATGTTTTTCACCTTTTTCTTCTTGACCGATTTATTTGTTGGTGAGGTACCGGCGACACTCGTCTTTCCAGTTTCAAGATGAGCTTCTTTTCCCTTCACAGATGCACGTGATGCTTTAGCATTGAGCTTCTCCTTGGACTGAAGAATCTCAAGCTGTTGCTGGAGTTCCTTGACTTGGTCATTGTGATCCCTCTCAATAGTACTGAGAGAGAGAAAGAGAGAGAGTAAGAGAGTAAGAGAGAGTGAGTGAGTGGGTGGGTGGGTGAGTGAGTGATTGAGTGAGTGAGTCAGTCAGTGAGGGCAGTTGGAAAAGGTTGAGTCAACTCAGTGTTGTTGTACCTGAATAGGATTTTAAACTGATTCATAACTTCTCGTAGTTGGCGTACAGTCTTTATCTGTTAAGAAAGAATGGGATTTAATTATGAGTTTTCAGCAGATTTTATTGACAACATACTCCAAGATCAGGCAAACTGCCCTTAGCAAACAGCTTTACTTGGCGCCCGATTTCACCCACTTCAGCTTCGGTCAACGGTTCGTAACTAATGGTGCCTCGATTCACCTAAAACACACAGAAGGAGTAACGACTATAGTCACTCAAGCACCATTACACACACAGTCGCATAACATAATGTAATTTTTACCATTGTATCGTGCATCGCAAGTTCTTGCTTCAATAGTCGCATTTCATGTTCATATTTCTTCACCAACAACTTGGAAGAGATAATCTCATCACAAAACCGTGAGCAGTAACAGTATGCTAGCTAACCATTGGATCGTGGTGTACATTAGGCACAGGATCACTGGGAACACACATCATCTCTTTAGCAAACCTCAAAGTGGAGAGCTGGAAAATTCAGAAAAGTAACTATTGATAGTTTTGTGACACATCAGTACTTACAGTCTCTTCAATATGTTTGGCTTCTCCCCAGATATTAGCCACCATGACAGTGCTGCTAGCGCCTCCAATAGAGTCCTTCAGCAGGTGAGTGAGCTTGCACTGACGGAATGGCTTGAACTGTGCTTTGCTGTCAGCGAGAGCACGCACGTACTACAAAAATAAGAATAAACCCTGAACAACGGTTTAACTGTGTGTGTCACCTGTTCCATGAAAGATAAGCTCTTGTTGATGTACATAGCCTCTTGTTCAGTTTCTCCATGTGACTAAAACAAAACCACTCAATCATAACCATGAAGTACATAGACTAGAAATGCATCCAGCTACCAATAACACTGATAACACTCAAGCTACACAGTGCTGGGTGTACAACATCAACAAACTAAGCTCACGTTTGTTTTACTGAGCCGCTCTGAGCCAGCCAGGTCAACCAGATTGAGCTTTGAGAGAGTGTACTCAGAGCTAGAGCTAGTCTTTGAGTGTGTCTATGATAAGAAAGCAACAAAATTAATGCACTAACAATGTTGCAATAACAACTCACCTCTACATGGATGGTGAACACACAGTGAGATCGTGAGGAGCGGCTGTTGAGAGCATGCACACCAATAGTGCGGTTCACCTCTCCCTATAACACAGCAGAAATTGAACGCTTATGTCGGAATGAGCTTTACGTACCTCAAAGAACAAGTTCAATGCCTCCTTCTCATTTTGAACCTCTTTAGTAGTTAGTCCCTTTACCACCACGCCTTTCATTTCATCCTACAAAGTATAGGTATAAGAATGATGAGACAGTTCCTGCACTGTTGACACCATCTTCCTCACCTCTGTGATAGTGAGTGGAGACAGCTTGGTACCAGCACTTGATTGAGCACTGAGCAGATCAGTGAGTGCCTCATTGTAGATCTCAACATACGAGACCCTACGCACAGCAGCACAAAAAAGTTAAAAATCATGTAACACAATTTTTTTTGTAAATTCATTCCTGTTCACTCTAAAAGAAGCTCCTATTGAGTCGTGTAATAATAATTTTTTTATTATGACTACTATGTTTTTTAACGCTCAAGAACCATAATGTCAATTCTTTGTTAGCTTTCCTTAGACATCTATGCATGTACATGCTGTAGTCTATAGTCTGCTCACCTGATGGTCGTGACTGCAGTGCTGTCTCTCGCTCTGACCTCTTGGAACACCTGTGCAATAGCTCTCGGCACCATCCCCCTCATCTGGTAGCTGGTAGCAGGTCCGCTCATGGTGTGCGTCTTGCCGGCTCCTGTCTGTCCGTACGCCATGATGGTACCATTGTAGCCCTCCATCACTTTAGCAACCACATCATGACCACACCGACCATAGACAGTCTCCTGTGAGCTATTGTGCAGCACACCATCAAGCTTGAAACACCAGTCTGGAGAAAAATGCACCGCTAAAGTTTCACACAAAATAATCATGTGCTTACAATACTCACTCACTCATTCTTTTTCTAACTCACTCACTCACTCACTCCTTCACTCACTCACTCACTCACTCACTCACTCACTCACTCACTCACTCAGCTACCTACCCATCCATGCCCATCTATACACTTGCTACACATTTCAACACATGCATACCTTGTCGTTTGTTGTTGATGACTCCAAGGTCTTCATTTCGGGGTACATGAACATACACAGTCTGCAGAAAAAAGTTATAAAATTAAAAGTTTGAAAGGTCGCATTCTGCACCCTTCACCTGTCCATCCTCATCAAAATTGATCATCTCCCTTGCAAATTTTCTTGTAGGACGAGTGCGCAGGAACACACGAACACGTTTATTGCTTCCAGAGAGCAAAGCGGGTAGTTTAGTAGCCATAACGCCTTCTTCTTCGCCTGTGACGATACCACGATTGCGATCGAACACGAGAAAGAGTGCGAAGAGCTATAACGCGTTCAGCACGCGGTAGCCATGGTGATAGGTCCGTTCTAATTAAAGCCACCACCCGGTCCCGGGCCTCGGAAAATCATGAGCTTTCTTTTCAGTCTGCTCGTGTCCCGACTACAAACCAGCGTGAGCCCCACGGAACGAGAAGGTGAGCTATCATAACGAGCTCTAAGCTTGCCAGTTCATTTGGTACGTTCTACACGCGCAGCGCTGGTTTCTGCAGCAGCCAAACATCATGTCTTCACCTGCCAGCAACTAGGTGAGTTAGACCAGTCATAGCACGGGGCAGTTACACAGTAGGTTATAGTTGCAACTAGATTCACATCTACTCAGCAATTTCCAGCTCTATCGCTACAATAGACACTGTACAGAACCACAAACTGTCATTTTTGTGTCTTTTCAGATCTGGACTATTCCAAGTGCTTTAGAATCTATAGCTCAGATAGCTAGCCCTTACACAGCTTCCAGAGACAGGCTGGAGCACTTAAATTGCTCAATCCCCAAGAGAATTTGCATTACCTGTAGCAATAATAAGCAACAAAACCAAAAATTGAAAGTTGATATAGATGTGACGTTTGTATACTTGTGTTAGGTGTTATTCTCATGAGTCTCTGCTACGCTGCTGAAAGAGAAAAGGCAGCTCGGCAGCTAGCACCGTGTGTGGTCGACCCAGAGAATGCCCCAACTCATCTACTTCCCTTTCTGGCGTGCGAGACAAGCTCAGTAAGAACAGCCATTATAGACGCAGTAACAGAACGCAGTTAGCACCAGTTATACAGAGTACCAAACTTGTAAATATAATTATTAGCTCACTTTCGAGTTATACATGATTTTCAATTTTATGTTATACAAGAAATTTTACATGCACAAGACTATATTATACCATAATTATGACACATACAGACTTGGGAGTTGTGTTTTGGGTTACCTTATCACAACTGTTGTTTTAAAAACATCAGTGGTAAAGAAACTAGGCTGTCTTATCTAAAGGATGAGTTTGTATTGCACTCAATCTTAGTACTCCAGAGTAAATGAACGGGCAGTTTCATGGTAATGCAGTACTTGAGTTATTTGGTAGTCAACAAGCTATTGAGCTAGTCCAGTTCAATTCACGTTTATAAAAACTATCACATTTGCGGTAAAAATTTTGATTTGTTGACTATTGAAGAAGCTGTTTTTAAATTTTAAAAAGAGTGGGCTGCTGTGTGCGAGTTTGAGATTGTGTTGTGTTGTGTGTGAGAGTACAGGGGAGGTGCGAGGTGCTCAGGTCATCATGGCCGCTCCTGATTTCTCAGCCTTCAGTTGCACACCTGCTCCAGCATAACCAGTTCCACCCTGAGAGAGAGGAGTGACAGACGACAAAATTAGAAAACTCATTTAGACAGATAATCACCATTATTATACAACTAAATGTATAGATGTACCGTATAGCGGGAAATTTTCGCGGGAGAATATTTTCGCGAATTACAGGCTATTTGCGAAAATATTATCTTTTTGTTGACAAAAATAGGACAATAGCGCTGATTTGCGAAAAATATTATTTGCGAAATGCTCTATCTCGCGCATACGTGAAAATTTTCTCCCGCAAAAATTTCACGCTATTTACGGTAGGAGCTTAATAATTTTGGGAGAAAAATCACTTCATACTAATTCGCTATACTATTATACTGCAATGAGGGGCTAACAGACACAAATATCAGTAGTGGATGTTATAATTAAATTTTTATTTCATCACAGTACAAGTACTAACAAGTGTGTTTACACCAGACAACGTTTATCTGTGTTTATTGTGCTAATGTGTAGCCATAGATATGGTATAGCTTACCCTAACTAAAGGAATGATGTCACTTTCTTTCAGCTTCTTGCCCGAGATAGGACAGAGCATGTCTATTCTAATGAGCTTCTTGACACATTCCATCGTGACAACATTACCACTGAGAGAGCGCGAGAGAGAGCGAGGGAGGGAGGGAGGGAGAGAGAGAGAGAGAGAGAGAGAGAGAGAGAGAGAGAGAGAGAGAGAGAGAGAGAGAGAGAGAGAGAGAGAGAGAGAGAGAGAGGAGAGAAAGAGAGGAGAGGGAGAGAGAAAGAGAGCGAGGGAGAGAGAGAGAGAGATAGAGAGGGAGATAGAGAGAGAGAGAAGAGAGAGAGAGAGCAAGCGAGGGAGGGAAGGAGAGAGAGCAAGAGAGAGTGAGAGATAAAGAGAGAGAGAGAGAGTTAAATGAGTGTAATGTGTGAGTGATTGATTGAGTGAGTGTGAATGAGTGTGAGTGAATGAAAAGGAATGAGCTCACGTTGTTCTAAGGACAGCACATGGTGTGGAATTACCCAGCACATCATGAGTGACAGCACACATGTATCGAGCCTACAAACATAGTAACAAATGACATCATTGGTTTGTTCTATTAATAGTAACTAGACAAGTAATACATTCCACACCCACAACACAGAATAGGACATGAACCAGCAGAAGAGATCCACAAGATCATGTCGAGATTGCTTGTTCATTCTCATTTTCTCAACAGTAATTAATTTTATTTTGCTGTATACATGTACCTGTTTGACTATAGTGCTGGTTTTACTGTCTCTGTCGTCAACGGGAATGAACTTGACTGGTATGAGATCCTGAGAAAAATAACACAATACACACATTTTCAAAAAGAAGAAGAGAGGGAGGGAGAGAGCAGTAAGAAGAGGAAGGAGTAGATTGAAAGAGCTAGTTCTTCACAAACCTTGACTCTCAAGGGCTTGCCGCTCATCGGACAGACTGTTTTCATGTCCTTGGAAACAAAATAATACTCAACACCAGCTCAACACTATAATCCGTACATACATACATACATGTAGCACAGGTATTGTGAGTGTTGGAGACTTACTGGTTTTTTCACGGCAGTGGGTTTTGCGTCAGGAGTCAGAGCGGGCACCCAGAAACTAGGCAGCTGCTTTTTCTTCTCAGGTTCAGCTTTAGAGGAAGATGGCTTGGCTGAAACAACAACAGAAAACCAACTCGACAACTAAATTACGAGCTAGCATAGCTGTACCTTCATCACTTTTTTTGAAGGCATCCACTGGCTTGGTAACAATACTGCTTTCTGTGACAAAAGAGAGAAACTATCGTTTGAGCACGAAAGAAGAAAGCAGCCTCACTCACCAGTCAACAGGAATTTGTCCATTTTATCCCTCGCTTCGGCTTTAGCTAAATCTTCAAGTTCAGTCTAAGATCATACACACATGTGATGAAACAAACTGACAAAATGTACTGGTCAATTTTACCTCGTCCTTTTTCATTTGTTTTTCATATTCTTTCATTTTTCTTGCATCTACAACGCACATAGCATAAAATAAATCGCACAAAAACATGAAAAATCTTACTTTCTCTCTTCTGGTGTAAAAGGCATTCGAGTATAGCTTCTTTGTCGTACAAGTACCCATCAGGACTAGAGACAGGACAAAAATTATGACCGTACAGAAATTTGATCCAAGAGAAGAGCTCACGTGATCACTGGGTCTCGGCATGGTTGTAACTGCAAGCTACAGCAGTCAAATTCCTACACAGACGACCCAAATAATGCTTTCTGTAGTATTTCAAAATGTACCTGAAGAGAGTCCTTGCCTAGTCTGACTTTAGATGAACCGTATCCTGACTTTTCTGTGAAAAGGATGAACGAGAAAATATTGTGCGTCTCAGAGTGAGTGAGTATTGAATGGTATTGAAAATGTCTTGTAGCTAGTGAGCTTACTGGAGTCTTTTTTCTTCTCATAGTAGCTGTAACACGCTGAAGCTGTCTGGTTTTTACCGTGACGAGTCATGGCTGCTTTCGATTCTCGCCGCCGCCTTGAGATAACCACGCCTACTAAGCCACACCCTAAAAAGTTTGGTCTGCTGAGTTCTTGAAAAGGCGAGGTCGTTGTCGAGTTAGCAGTTTGCTGCCCTCGTGGTGCAGAGGACCGTCATGGCTTTCGTCAATCTAGCAGAACACTTGTCGATTAACCATCAATTCCAAAGCATAGGCTATGATTCTTTAGACAGATCCAGCCTGGGTCCGGCAGAAAGTGTGCAGCAACTGCGCGATCCTACGCGTATCTCTGACGTCAAGAAGCGGCTACGCCAGCCAGACGTGGACGAGGAGTGGATCAGTGAGTTCCTACACGAGGGAGGACTGCAGGCGATATGGGACCTGCTGGAGGCGTGCGGTCGCCACGACCCGCCCAAGACAACTGCTATGCTCAAGTGTGTGGAGTGCATCAAGGCTGTTGTAACCAGACCGACAGCAATGGACTACATGCTGAGGGCAGAGGACAAATTCGTGCACCGTCTAGTGCTTGGTGAGTGCAGTTTACACAGCAGACAAATCGTACAAATTCCTGCATTTTTGTTGTTTAACGAAACATGAGATAGAGCCGTATTGTAGACTATAGATGCATTGTCTAGCTCCTAGTATTGTTACAATGCACCATTGTTATTTGAATGCTATAGCTGCAGCTAACTTAAGTTGTTATGTTTGATACTGTATTTATTTCAGCTATGGGTTTGCCTCCAAATGATGACAATGCTATGGTGAAGATCCACCTGCTGTTTCTGCTCAGTGTCATAGCCAGACACTCAGATGAGGGCTTCAAAGCAACCATGTCTGCAATGGACAACTACAAGGTAGTGTGGAATACCCTTTTCTTTTGACGTAACTCGCTTTACTATTTGGCTTCTTGCTAACAGCGAGTGAAACGCCTGCGGCATAGATTCAGTCTCTTAGCTCAGGAGATCAGTAGCCCATTTTCTCCACCGCAATACCAAGCAGTCATTATGGCCTTCATCAACTACCTCGTAGCCTCTTGTGAGGACATTGATGCCCGGATCTTGTTACGTAGTGCACTAAATGGTAAAACGTTATTCATTGTTCTAATCAATGCGTTCCAACACTTTATCTAGGACTTCATTTACATGATTTTCTTGGTGAACTGAGGTAAGCATACTACCAATAATTATAATTATTATAGTAGTTGTAACTTATGTAAACATGATGTTTTTCACAATATTTATTTTTAGAGAGCATGATGACCTGCCTGAGTGTCTGATAGAGCAGTTGAGGTTGTATGATGAGAAGCTGTTAAGTGATGAAGAGCAGATGGTGATGCCTGGTGGAGTGAATATTGACAGCCACGAAGACCTCTTTAGGGCTCTCTTTGAGAAGGCAAGCAGCTATAGTGACTGATGCACCAGCTGTACTCTCTGTCCCTCCAGTTCTTTGACACACCTCACTCAGCTTCATTACTCAGCGTACTCCAGAAGCTGCTGGTCATTGACAGAGACTCACCCACTACAGAAGCTGTGTTCACATCACTGGACAAGTTTCTAGACAGTGCCATAGCTATGTCTGATCCTAGCCAGGCCGAGAGGGTCACACAAGTGAGCTAGCCTACTACTGCATATTGTGTTGCAGTCAATCATTATTTCCCAACAGGTAGGCGTGGAGAGGCTTCGAAAAGCGTTGGAAGCAGAAGAATCAAGGAAGCTTAGCACAACAGGTAGCTGAGTACATTCCATATGTACAATTATGCATTCTACTATTACAATCATACTATGCTAATCACTATAACACCTGTTTGTTGTAGATTCGAGCACCTCTACTCCTCTTGAAAAGTCTGCTCCTCTTACGCCTACTATGGACAGCGCTGTCACGCCTACTTCTCTAACTAATGGTGGTCCACCATCTTTGTCTATACCACCGGCTAGCAAAGATCTTCCTGAACCAAGTGGAGCTCCTCCTCCGCCCCCTCCACACGGAGGACCTCCTCCCCCTCCCGGTGGGCCTCCTCCGCCACCCGGTGGGCCTCCGCTTCCTCCTGGAGGCCCACCACCACCTCCGCTACCTCCCTCATCTCAGCAGTCAGAGAATAGAGACTCTAAACTGTATGAAGTAGCTAGAGTAGTGCTCAGCATATTCCAAAAAGCACGACAGTTTCGACCAAGCCGGAGGATGAAGAAAATCAACTGGGAGAAGGCAAGTGTATTAAACACTAGCCTAGCTAGTTTCAGCCCTGGTGTTTCAATGTAGATTCCGGATTACCAATCATCTTTGAAGACAGCGCTCTGGCATGAAGGAGACGTCACTTTACCGTTTGATGTGGATGACCTACAGCACAATGTAGAAGAGCTTTTTAGCTTGAAAGGGACAGGAGGCTCTTCTCAGACTGATGCTCCAAGTGAAAACAAGAAAGTGAGACAATTTGAATCGACTTTATATTGTCACTGTTATTATCGTTCCGTATAGGCTCACCTGCCCAATAGTCAAAAAGCACTGAACATCAACTTAGTTCTCAATGACTTCAAACAGTATGGATGTCTTCTCTATCTGGTAGCAGCTGTACCTTTCTTTCCTCTCTTGTGTCATGTAGGCCGGCAGTGTCTGTTGTGGACATGATTCGCAATGGTCAAGTGAAATCTTTCACTGCAGTTCAAGCAAAGGTTCTCTTAGACCAACTTCCAAATGACAAAGATGTGAGCAACGTTGTGAGCAGGTTTTGCTGTTTGACTCATGTGTACATGTAGAGTGGATTTTTGGAGCAATTTACAGAAGAGTCGCCAAAATTTGGGATGCCTGAGCGATTTTTGTTCCACTTGATCCGAGTGCCCTGGTATGTCGTAAATGTGATATTATTGGTCGAATATTTTCGTAATATGCACAGGTATTCATTCCGTGTTCGTATTCTGTATTACAACAAAGTATTTGAGGATCTGATCGAAGACTTTACTCCATCTTTTGTTACCTTGATAGATGCATTTGACGGTTAGCTCATGTACACACACACACACACACACACGCACACACATATTCATGTCTAGTAGCAGGCAATAGTTATAGTTTTAGGAGAATTGTACAAATTATTTTATGTATGTTTATGTTAGTCATAATTTTAGGAGACTTGTACAAATTTATATATTAGTCGTAATTTTAGACTTGTGCAAATTTGTTATCGACTTAAACATACAGAGTTGATGAGGTGCTCATCGTTGAAAGAAATTCTGTTTATCATTCTGCTCATTGGAAATATAATCAATGGAGTGAGTGGTAACTGTTACGAGAGAGTGGTTTTGAACATATGCTTTTATCGTTTTGTTATTATTATCGTGTTTGTTGTAGGGCACCAAGCTGGGCAGTGCTCACGGCTTCAAGACATCATCTCTTCAGAGACTGAGCACCACGCTAGCCAATGTCGGCCGTCCCAACACCAACTTCATGCACTATCTAGTAACGGTTTGTCCTTGATAAAATAATTATAATAAGCTGACTATCAAGTTTGCTTGCTTGCATAAAATTCTGATCACCAACAGTCCTTGGTTATATTATAAGTTTAACCTAACCTACTATGTCTTCTTTTTAGGTCTGTAAACGTCAATGCCCTCATTTGCTGACGTTTTCATCAGAACTCAAGCTATTGCAAGCTGCAAGCAGGCAAGCTAGTATTGTGTATCTTATCGCAAGTGACTAGCATGCATCTCCATTCTGTGTAGGATATCTTACGACGACTTGGATACTGACATCAAGCACTGGAGAGAAGAGATTACCAAGTGCAAGGAAGAAATGGAGGCGGCGGAAGACACTCCACAGGACCTTGCTGACCAAGTCAATGTGTTTATTCCGGTACGCAGGAAATTACCTAATCATCCACTACAATAGATAAAGCACGAAATGTGCTCAATTGCACAAAGATGTCTTAGTGGGCACATGTGCCTTCTCTATAGTTACGTTGAAGTTATGAATTAAGCTTAGTCGTATTGGTACCTGCTTGTTTTGTACGTCTGCACTATATTATATTTTGACAAACACAGAACCATCAACATTTTGATGTGCATAATATTATTGATACAATTTTTTGTGCAGTGTCATTTTACTTTTGTTTTTTTTGTAGAATGCTGAGCATGTATTGCAACATTTGGACGATGAGATGTTAAAAGTGAAGAAAAAGTCTGAACTAGCCGCTGAGTATTTCTGTGACAACAGAGAAAATTTCATTGAAGTGGTATTCCAAGAAATATGGCAGTTTACCCTAGAACTTAAGAAAGCTGTAAAGGTATAAATAGATTTCGTAGCTGAGAAAATTTCGATTTTTTCCTACCATGATTATGTGTGCGTTCAAAAATAATTGTATTTTATTGTTTCATCGAAAATTATTGTTTCTTTATTCGATGACTTAAGTGACAGTCAGAACAAATGCATAATTATTATTGTTAATAAAAACTTTTGTGTTGTGTATGTTTGTTTTCTCTTATCTCAACCATTCTTTACTGCTTCCATCTTGGGAACTGCCTGTTTGGTAGCCTGACTATTTCTGTTTCTTTTCAGTGTTTTTGTTGTCGTTTCTTTGTTGTAATTATTTTTGTTATTATTATTTCTTTACTTGAAATTAATTTTTATCTCGGACTATTACTGCTTTTATCAATTGTACAGGACTCTGTTGACAATATGCCTGTACCAGCTACTTGGCTGAAATCTTTGGAAGGGAAGCCTAACAAAATAGAAGTGCCTGATGACAAAACTGCTCGAGAAGATTCTCAAACTATGAACACAGAAGATATACATGTAGTGGTGTCAGCTGAAACAGAACCAGTTCATACCCATGTCTACGCAGCTATCTCTGCTATTGTTGGTGAAGATTTGGAGTTCTTTACTCCAATGGAGGAAATCGTGAGTGAGGACACTAGTCTACCTAATGTGACTGAAGAAGAAGAGGACGAGGAAGAGAAATACTATTCTCTCAAACCGTATCACGGCAGCATTCCAAGTTCTGTAAACCAGCAGGGACAAGCCGGCCCAAATATAGATCAAAATTCATATAGAAAACGATCTTTTCCTCAAGTTACTTATTCTCGCAGTGCTAGTGTTCAGACATCTAGTTTGAGTCCCGGTACCCTCAGTCCTGCTTATTCTCAACAGTCATTCAGTCGATCCATCTCAATGCAACCACCTCAGATGTACAGCAAAGTATTTGGCAGCAATCGACAAAATGTGGAACGCATTCTTCAACGAATGGCAGACGCTATTAGAATGGACCTCAACTTCAGACAATAAAAAGAATTTTACTATGAAAAGTTATCACTAAATAAGTAATGATTATTTAGATACCCATGCAATATGTGGTTGGGATGTCTAAACACGATGTTGTGATGTTCTAAATCGTCGCATAGAACAAAAGCTTATTATAATATCACATTATTCATGTAGCTATTTCATCCCATTAAAATTTATTCTGCGTGACTGTATTCCATCGAAGTTCTGAGTAATTTGTTGATCCTGGCCCTGATCATGCATTTTGGTTCTGAGCAAAACTCAGAACTTTCTGAACAGAACTCAAAACACATTATTTGTAGTGTCGAGTTCATTATTGAACTCTTGCCAGAGCCATAGACAGAAGGAGCTGGTAACTAGTGTAACAGTAGTCCAATCATGCATGATGTCTATGCAACAGAGCTTGCACGTAGCATTAATATAATGTCAGAAATCATTGTACTAAAATGGTACTAAAATAAGGGAAAATGAAACTAAAATTCTACAAAATTTGACTACATCAGACAATAGCTGCACTAAAATTCTACTACATCTCTAAAGATCTAAAATTCGACTACATCTGACATCAACAGCGTCTTCATTTAAGTCAATCTGGCCACTCATAGTCCCAAACAGGACCACAGGTTTCTTCGTCGAGTACATTCGGTTTGAACTTGGTCCACATTGTCTTCTTGGCATGTATTTGAATGCTTTCCATTAGTTCAACAGCTACTTGGACTTCCTCCTCACTGTTATAACCATTGAAAATCTTTTGAAGTTGTCTCAGCAAGTTTCTGAACACCCCATGAAATGCTTTACGCTCTGTGTAGCAGTTGGAATCTGGTGGTGTATTGCTAGCTTTTGGATTGTCTCTCATTGGCCATACTCCATCAGGATTGTAGTGTATTATGGGTCCTTGGTAATGATAAGTATTGCTACTTTTATTATCTAGCTTTAACTTGTTCCCACATGATATTTCCTCAAATTTGAAGAAATGTGCCAATTTGTCACTATCATCTGCTTGCGTTGGATCATGCATACCAGCTCCCTCTCCCTGCTCGACGATCATTTCAATTCCTCTCTTAGCACTGTCAACATCAGTAACAACAACTAGATCATCATTTTTCCACGGCCAGTGCACTTGTTGATTGCTGGTACCATTGAAGAGGCCTTCTCCTAGGTGTTCAATACAAAGTCTTATTTCAAGATAGAATCTTCCAATGGTGAAGAGACTGGTACCCATTTGACCAGCTACATCAGTTAAAGTTGGGAATTCTATTCCCATAAACACATCTCTCAAATGCTCTAGAGAAAACTTTCTTATTGTTACCTCTAAACCTGGTATAACATCTCCAGGTAATACAGATGGATAAGATGGAACCATATCAACATAGTCAAAGTTAGGCTTAGCATTCATAGCAATGAGAACGTTAGCTACTTGAGTC
Source organism: Haliclona indistincta (assembly GCA_964017065.1). Lineage (NCBI taxonomy): Eukaryota > Metazoa > Porifera > Demospongiae > Haplosclerida > Chalinidae > Haliclona > Haliclona indistincta. The sequence continues at coordinate 3,602,506 of OZ024788.1, read as the reverse complement.
ATGTGAAGCATTTCTTCCATGACCACACTGCGAAGGCTATTGTATATTTGTCGATTGTACCCATCCTTAATCGAGTATAAGGCAGTGAGATATGGTGGTATGGTTGCAAATTCTAACCTTATGGCTGTTTGAAGCTGCTTTTCAAGATTAGGTCTAGTACATTTGAATATATCAGACTTCAGTAATCCCAATAATGGCCGACCTGTGCTTCTTTCGTGTTCATCCAATTCGTGATGCTCTTTCAGAAAAAGTTGTGAGTATGATGTTGTCAGCTCTGTAGGATCTTCAGGGCTAAGTGAGACATCAACTTTACATCGTTCTGGATCATAAAAATCAGGTCCTTCCTGTTGTGTGGAATATACGGTTTCCTCCTCGGGATGTGGGAGTGGTATCGCTTCATTATTTCTATCATACTTTGGTTCATCTTGATTCAGCCATTTCATTATCATATCTCGTCTAGAAGGAGATAGGTCACGTGTCGCAGGCATATAGGCAGGATCTTCAATGTTTCTTGTCAGAGATATTTTCAATAACTCCCTGTTCCTAGGTCTGACAACTTCATGATATTTACTCATGTCTAATATTTTTTTCATTGTTGGTGCTGTCTGAGCATACTGTGATAGTATTGGGCCAACATCATGAACCCAGTCAATTTCAGAATCTAGAATTGAAACAGTTGGCGAAGAAAAAGCAAGAAATACTGGTGCATAGTCTTGTTCGTACTTGTGACAACTTCCATCTTGTTCACAGACAGCATACTCAAAATAATACACATTTCCATCTATTGGAATCTTTTTTTGACATCGTTATCACATGGAAGGCAGAAGTACTCACGTTCAGGAGGAATATTTCCATAGATCTTAAATGTAAACGATGCTCTACCATTCACAATTGGTTTCATGTCTTGCTCAGGTATAACTCCGTCAGCAGGGATAACACGTCCTTTTCCTTCTTTACAAGAAGCATTACATACATGTGTATCTGGGCATTGCTGGCCATTTTCAAAGAAATTACGAACTTTAATTTGATACGGCGATTGAACTGGTTTGCCGTACTGTGTTACATAAAATTCGATTGAGTCAGAGACAGGTTTGCTACCTGTTGACAATCTGTCGACATAGTAACCAACAGGACGGATGTAAAATGCAGGCTCTTCAAGAAGAATCTGGACAGGTTGCTGCAGCGATGTAATACCACAAGTGTGATCAGTGTGATGAACATCAGATCCATCAACCATTTGGACTACAACAAGTTTGTGTTCACTCAATAGTGTAGCTTCTCTCTCTTTTAGTGCGTAGGTATGAATTCCACCATTTATTTTCAGGAAAGTGTTACTAAGATATTGTATTCCATCTTCGTCTTTGAAAAGTGTAACACAGCCTTGTCCTTCATCTAAGTACCCCAATTTAAGTGTTCCAATATCTCGCACGGTATTATTCAGATGAGCGGGAAAAGAGTTACTGAAGTCTACATGTAATCCATTGTACTGGTCAATTTCAAACGGAGCCGCATATAACCAAATGGCATTTTCCCGATTTTTTTTAGCACTACACAGGTCATCCTCGCCAAAAGTCATACCTAGGGGAACTTTTGAGGTCGGCTGAAGTATTCTTTGACCTGGAACATTGAGTGTATCAATCTCTGGGTTGTAGACACCTATTGTTCCTGTAACATGTCCAAGTGTTGCTTTATATGGGACAAGACTGGGGAGGTTGCGTGTGTAGTAAGACAAAGTGACTCGCACTGATAACATTTCACCACTTAATACTTTTAACTGCTGAAGAACAGTAGATTCAAGAACATCAGCCCATTTAATATCTTTTATAATTGTAGTGCTGCTAGCACCAAAACCGAAAGAACCCTGAAACAACTCTCCTCCTGTATTATTTGGGTTGTAGCATGTTATACGAGGCCACATGTTTTGAGCTATTATTGATGGTGTCCAGTTTCCAATGAAAGCCATGTTTGAATCCGTTGTACTCAGTCCAAATTTCATGCCGTATATTGTAGATCGCCCTTGACAGTCGGTATCCAAATCTGTTAACTTTGCATATGGTTTTATAAGATTGCTCAGAATTCGTTTACCAATTAGAGGATCATTATCAGATTGCTGCCATTCTTGAGAAAAAGCAGAAGTAACTGCAACCTCAAACCATTCGAATTCTCCTGTTCCATTGAAACCCCAATCTGCATTCATGTCATTGTTTACCTTGCCTGGACGATAGTTACAGCGATCATTATTCCTGGTATTTGCATCAGCCCTGAAATATCCCTCAAAATTTATTCTTGGGTATCCAAGGTAAGAACTGCTGGACAATTTTACTAAAACACTAAAAGGAGAAGAAAAATTACAATAAAATAAGCTGCTCATTGACTTGAGATTAGCAATTATTACTTTGAAATGAAAGAAGGCTGCAACTACTAACAGAAGATCAACTTGAAACAACCTATAGGTGACTCATAATACAGACATGATGTTTCTCACGACGTTTTCTCTTCAGCGCACATCTGATGTCATGCTATAGCTATTCTATAATCAATTCTACTATTACAGGTTCCACTACTGCCTGGCACACATGGCTGCTTGGATTAAAATTGAGTAGTTTATGAGCATAAGAAACCATTGACAGTCTGATACAATTAACCATCAATCTATTTTATGCTAACATCAGAGAAAAAAACTGAAGAATTACTAATCAGTGTAGGCTTTACCAGTATTTAGCGAGCACCATGACATCCTACTAGTAAACATGATGGAAAACATGATTACAAGAAAATAAAAAGATTTCTAACGAAATCAAAAGGATGTAGGGATAAAGAAATCTGCTACTGGTCATCAATGTAAACCAACAAGGAGCAAGCATGGAATGGTAACACGATTGACTTGCTAACAGACCATAGATCCCTACATCAGTGGCTGTACATAACATTTTGACTATACTATAAGCTAACCAATGCATGTCAAGTGTCAGTCAATAGCAACTAGCAGAACTGCTGTAGTCAGCCACTGATGTAGGGATCTATGGTCTGTTAGCAAGTCAATCGTGTTACCATTCCATGCTTGCTCCTTGTTGGTTTACATTGTTGACCAGTAGCAGATTTCTTTATCCCTACATCCTTTTGATTTCGTTAGAAATCTTTTTATTTTCTTGTTTGTGTCCTTTTTTCTTTTACAGTGAGTTTCAAATTTTTGGTGCAGTTCCAGTCGAATTCGGCAAGATAATGTATCTCTTTTTTGTTTCCATCATTGATTTGGTTTGCTTTTCTTGATAAATGCTTTTTAAATTGTAGCTCCTAAATACTGAAACTAGCTCATGCATTCATGTATGCTGCAGCCTGGATGCACAGCATACGAGCCCCGCCCACTCTGGTTTAGAATTTTCTGTATGGCTGTGATACTATCTGGCAAGCAGCAGAACGGTGATACTACACGACCTTACTCTGTGAGTTGTTCTTCGAAGACTCCAGACGCCAATATGCGCTCTCCATACGGCGATACTCTACATGTGTGTTTGGTCACGTGCGTATTACGTAATCACAATAATGGCGTCAAACACTTAGCTAGCTGACAACTGTTCGTGATCGTGAGCTCGTCAAATGTATATCGTCGTTTCGCTAAAAAGTAAGTTCAAAAGGCACATGCCAGGAGAATTTCACGACTGTTCGTGGGTGTTTTGGTCTTGACACTGCTCGCGTAAAGGCGCTAGGCGAGTGGAAAGAAAGAAAGAAAGAAAGAAAGAAAACGAAGATGACGAAAGTCGATTTTCACCGTTTCCAGGTTCGTCACTTTAGTAACAATTTCGAGCAATCTCCTTGCTACTGTAAGATGGGGCAACGCCAGAGAGCAGATCTAAGTGTCGTTGGACGTATAAAATTCATCACCTGGCGAAATATCAGCGTTTGAACGCTAATACATTGTATGTAGCCGCCATCTTCTTTTCTCGTTCATCCCTACATAGGGAGTCACTACCGTGCCTCCCTAATACTGACTGCCTCTATAGCTAGGGCTCTGCCCTATTATGTAATTTGGACAAGTACCTTATAAGGAATATACAACAGTATAATATTCGAGTGTTCATGATTCATCCAAGAAATTGAAACTTTTAAATCCTAGAATTCAAATAATAATAATTTTAAGTACAGTTCAAGGACATGAATGGATACTATGTCTACAATGCCGAAACTAGTGAATTTAGTGCATTGCATGAAGAGTTCCATGCATGTGTTGTGCCCCTTGTTTTTACTTAGCTGCTTGACCAATCTGGTGGAATGTTTGTACTAATATGCATGCGACAATATTTCCTGTGTGGTAAAAGTTATCCACAAATAGATTTATAGAGGCCTTGGTGGACTGGCTACAGGTTTGAGGTGAAGACATCATAATAATTATGTACTGTCATTACAGTAGTAGATGAGTTATCCACAATGTTTTTACAGGTGCAATCACTCTGTTGCAGAGTCTAACCACTATGGTCTAACCAAAGATAATAAATTACATACTATATACTATCTCTGGTCTAACCAATTAGCTGTGGGTAGATTGCAAGAAGTAGTGAAACCGCTGTAAACATGTTTGTGGATAACTTAGTCTTCTATAATAATTATTATTATGGTTGTGGCTTTCTAATGCACTGCCAATTAGAAAATTACTGTTAGCAAGTCTGAACAAGCACGAACTCTAGTTTTTAAATCTTAAGTTCTTGTTCCGTTTCTTTCGTTTGACAATCCTATGGACAATTTGGGTCTTCGAAGCTGAAACGTAGGCTGAAGCCAGTGACACGTAGAAGCCAGATTGAATCCTCAGTTTCATATTTTCGGTAAATGTGGAGCTTCTCTACAGATGGTGCCGCCGGCGAATTTCATTTCGAGTCATTTTGGCGCCGCCGAATGCTTGACTATTCCGTCAAAATTTAATTCCAACAAAATTTCTAGCTGTACTGTTGTTGTTTCACAAAGGAGCATGCAGATGTATTATTAATTTTAGGCAATGATTGCGAGTAAACCAGGTATATCTCACATGACATTGTATAATTAGACTACTATCGACAATGAATTAATAAACATGCAAAATGCAAGCAACTCAAACTCAGTGACTCACCTCAGAGCCCAAGCAGTGCGACAGCTCCACAAGAGAGCGAGAGTATTATTCAGAAAATCGATAAAACGCACCACATGATCGTCATCACTTCAAATCGCCAATTCGTCATCCTGCCATCAGTCAAACACCGCCTATTTTGTGGCCGGAAAGAGATTTGTGGGCTGTTTCTCTATTTTGCAGCCCGGATCACTGTTTAGTATTGTTTCAGCCCTCAAAAAATATATAGTTCCCAACACTGCAGTATCGTTGGGCGCAGTGTAGTATGCTATATAATACTCTTTTCAAATGCAAAGGAAACACACCAGCTGTAGCACAAAAGATCTAACACACGTGTGATCCGAAAATAATTAAAATGCACTATTGTGTAGAGTTGAATAGTTATTATCATAGCTAAATTAACTGAGATTTAAGGGAAAATAAAGAAGAGGTGATATCTACGAACAGCCCAGACACATAATTATGAAAAGGTCTGCATGCAGAATGATTCCTCGATGAAGTCTGAACAGGTCGCGGAGTATTTCTGTGATAACAGAGATAATTGTATTCTAGGCCAGAAATATGCATGGAACTGTAGAAAGCAGTAAAGAAGTGCAAAATAGATACCATAACAAGTTTTTGTTATTATTAAGCTATAAGCTTTAATTTACATGTGAGTTCATGGATCACAATTATTTGTGGTGTCGAGTTTGTCGGAGCCATAGACAGAATGAGCTGGTAACGAGTGTAACCATGCTCTGCAGTAGTCCAATATGCACGATATCTATACAACAGAGCACGTGACATAATATGCTCATATCAAAATCATTGTACTAAATAAGGGAAAATGAAACTATAAGAGTTCTACATCTGGCATCAACAGCTGCACAGTTGTCTTCATTTACGTAAGACAATCAGGCCACTCATAGTCCCAAACAGGACCACAGGTTTCATCGCCGACTGCATTTGGTTTCAACTTGGTCCACATAGTCTTCTTGGCATGTATTTGAATACTTTCCATTAGTTCAACAGCTAATTGGACTTCCTTCTCGCTGTTATAACCATTGAAAATCTTTTGAAGTTGTCTCAGCAAGTTTCTGAACACCCCATGAAATGCTTTACGTTCTGTGTAGCAGTTGGATTTTCGCAGTGTAAGCCTAGATTTTGGATTGTCTCTCATTGGCCAAACTCCATCAGGATCGAAGTGTATTATGGGTCCTAGGTAATGATAAGTATTGCTACTTTTATTATCTAGCTTTAACTTGCGCCCACATGATATTTCCTCAAATTTAAAGAAGTGTGCCAAATTGTCACTACCTTCAGTTTGCATTGGATCGTGCATACCAGCTCCCTCTCCCTGCTCAATGATCATTTTAATTCCTTTCTTAGCACTGTCAACATCAGTAACAACAACTAGATCATCATTATTTTTTCCATGGCCAGTGCACTTGTTGATTGCTGGCACCATTGAAGAGGTCTTCTCCTAGAATGTCAATACATTTACTTATTTCATTATAGAACTTTCCAATGGTGAAGAGATTGCTGTCTATTTCACTAGATAAATCTGGGACTTCTATTGCCATGAACACCTCTCTCAAATGTTCTATAGAAAACTTTTTTATTGTTACGTTTAAACCTGGTAAAACTGCTCCAGGTAATGCAGATGGATAAGATGGAACAATATTAACGTGGTCAAACTCAGGCCTAGCATTCATAGCAATGAGAATATTAGCTACTTGAGTCATGTGAAGCATTTCTTCTATGACCACACTGCGAAGGCTATTGTATATTTGTCGATTGTGCCCATCCTTAATCGAGTATAAGGCTGTGAGATATGGTGGTATGGTTGCAAATTCCAACCTTATGGCTGTTTGAAGCTGTTCTTCAAGATTAAATATAGTGCATATTAGTGATGTATCAGACTTCAGTCTAATCCTATCTAGTAATCCCAATAATGGCCGACCTAGTTTTCATTGTTGGTGCTGTCTGAGCATACTGTGATAGTACTGGGCCAATATCATGGACCCAGTCAATTTCAGAATCTTGAATTGAATCAGTTGGCGAAGAAAAAGCAAGAAATACTGGTGCATATTCCTGTTCGTATTTGTAGCAATCTGCATCTTGTTTGCAGAGAGCATACTCAAAATAATATACATTTCCATCTATTGGAATCATTTTGTTTCCATCTTCGTCACATGGAGGGCAGAAGTACTCACGTTCAGGAGGAATCTTTGTACTGATAGTAAATCTAAACGATGCTCTACCATTCTCAATTGGTTTCATTTCATTCTCAGGTATAACTCCATCAACAGGGATAACACGTCCTTTTCCTTTTTTACAAGAAGCACTACATGTATCTGGGCATTGCTGGCTATCAAAGTAATTACGAACTCTAATTTGATACGGCGATTGAACTGGTTTGCCGTAATGTGCTACATAAAATTCGATTGGATCAGAGACAGGTTTACTACCTGCTGACAATCTGTTGACATAGTAACCAACAGGACGAATGTAAAATGGAGCCTCTTCAAGAAGAACCTGGACAGGAATCTGCAGCAATGTCGTCCCACAAGTGTGATGAGTGGTGGATGGATCATCAGATCCATTCACCATTTGCACTACAACAAGTTTGTAATCACTCAATGGTGTAGCTTCACTCTCTTTCATTGTGTAAGTATGAATTCCACCATATTTTTTCAGGAGAGTGTTTTTAAGATATTGTATTCCATCTTCGTCTTTTAAAAGTATGACACAGCCTTGTTCTTCATCTAAGTACCCTAATTTAAGTGTTCCAATATTTCGCACTTTATTGTTCAGATGAACAGGAAAAGAGTTACTGAAGTCTATATGTAATCCATTAGCCTGGTCAATTTCAAACGGAGCCGCATATAACCAAATGGCATTTTTCCGATATTTTTCAGTTCTACACAGGTCATCCTTGCCAAAGGTCATACCTAGGGGAACATTTGAGGTTGGCTGAAGTATTCTTTGACCAGGGACATTGAGTGTATCAATCTCTGGGTTATAGATGCCTATCGTTCCTGTAACATGTCCAAGTGTTGCTTTATATGCGACAAGACTGGGGAGGTTGCGAGTGTAGTAAGACAAAGTGACTCGCACTGATAACTTTTCACCACTTAATTCTTTTAACTGCTGAAGAACAGTAGATTCAAGAACATCAGCCCATTTAATATCTTTTATAATTGTAGTGCTGCTAGCACCCAAACAGAAAGAATCCTGATACAACTCTCCTCCTGTATTATCTTGGCTGTAGCATGTTATACGAGGCCACATGTTTTGAGCTATTATTGATGGTGTCCAGTCTCCAATGAAAGCCATTTGTGGATGAACGGAATTTGAATCTGCTGTACACAGTCCAAATTTCATGCCATATATTGTAGATCGCTTTTGACAGTCGGTATCCAAATCTGTTAGCTTTGCATATGGTCTTATAAGATTGCTCAGAATTCGTTTACCAATTATAGGATCATTATCAGATTGCTTCCCATCTCGAGAAAAAGCAGACGTAACTGCAACCTCAAACCATTCGAATTCTCCTGTTCCATTGAAACCCCAATCTGCATTCATGTCATTGTTTACCTTGCCTGGACGATAGTTACAGCGATCATTATTCCTGGTATTTGCATCAGCCCTGAAATATCCCTCAAAATTTATTCTTGGGTATCCAAGGTAAGAACTGCTGGACAATGTTACCAAAACACTAAAGGAGAAGAAATAATGACCATCACGAAGAATATAATACTAAGCTGCTCATTATTACTGCCGTTAGGCAATGATATACTGTAGGGATGACCTCGAATTATTAACTTGAGATTAGCAATTATTATTTTGAAATGAAAGAAGCCCATGAAATCTTACTAGCAAACATGATGGATGACTATATTGACCAGCTCTAGGCGCTCTCTTACAAAATAATTATGTGAATTGAACAAGTACCTTGTAAGGAATATACAACAGTATATTTGAGTGTTCATGATTCATCCAAGAAGTTGAAACTTTTAAATCCTAGAATTCAAATAACATTTATTATTTATTTATAAGTACAGTTCAAGAATATGAATAAATACTATGTCTACAATATTGAATATTTACTGCATTTCATGCTTAAAGAGTGTGATGCATGTGTTGTGCTCCTTGTTTTTACTTACTAATAGCTGCTTGACCAATCTGATGGAATTTTTGTATAGTAATAATTCATCCCACAATATTTTCTGTGAGTCTAGAGTTACCCACAAATAGATTTATAAAGGCCTTGGCAGCTAGGTGAAGACATATCATAATACAATTACAGTAGTAATTGACACTAAGTAGCTTTTAAGTATGATGAGTTACCCACAATGTTTTTACAGGTGCAATCACTCTGTTGCCGAGTCTGTGGTTAAACTCTGAAGCTTAGTTTCCCAATCGTCATCTCTTATAAACATGCTTACAAAATTAAATGTGGATAGTCTTCTATATGGTTGTGGCTTTTTAACTTGCACTGCCAATTATAAATTACTGTTAGCAAGTTTAGTCTGAGCAAGTACGCATCATAGTAATTATGAGCCTGCATAAGCAACCATGTTCACTGCTGCAGTACACAGAATATTGGTTTAAATGTAGAACTCCAGTTTTTAAATCTTAAGTTTTTGTTCCTTTTCTTTCATTTATTGTCCTATGGACAATTTGGGTCTTCAAAGCTGAAACAAAGCCATTTAAATGACAAGTAGAACACATAATAGCGGGAAATTTTGGAGGGTCAAAATTTTGGGGAATGACCCAGATTTTGCATTTTGGCGAATTTAATTTTGCTACCTAGCACCTGGCTCACTTATGATAAAAAGCACATTTTGGTGAATTTTATTTTGGCGAATGCTTGATGATTCGCCCCAAATTTTTATTCCACCAAAATTTCTAGCTGTACGGTAGTTGTTGTTCACAAAGGAACATGCTAGAATATGTATTACGTAGGCAATGATTTTGGTTTATCACTTTTAAATTATAAAGTACCTGATAAATGTTCTAAATCACCTGATAAATGTTATATAGCTAACTAAAATTAATTCGAAGAAACATTGAGATAGCGAAAATCTGCATTACCTCGATCTCTGATAAATGTAACTTGAACAGAACCTGCAAAATGTTTGCACTGAGTTTTCTCTTGGTAGGCAGATAGCAATTTACTACTTACTTTCTTCAAAGCATGTCTTTAAGAAGAAATTGTGTCTTTGTAGTAGTCTAACGGAATCATGTACTACTTATTGAAGCCATATTGACCACATAGAGCTAGGTGTGACTATAAACAATTGCACATGAGTAACTTCAGATTTTTACCTACTCTAGGCTGCATGTACTTGGCATCTACTGTTTTGTAGTACAAATGAACTTACTTATCGTAGGGCAGCCAGCTGTGAACAGTTAGTGTTTACAGAATAATAGCTGGTCCCACCTGTGGATTGAAAAGCCGTGCTCAAACCATGTGATAACTTGCAAGGACGTCATGGTCAGTCACTCATGGCATGATCGTACGTTTGCTCATTCATATTATTTTGTGCAGAATCTTGAATTTATATAGCGTAGCTATCAGGTAGTTAATTTCAACAAAATTTAGACACCATCTTGAATCACAGTCATGTCTACTTATCCACATGTGAGCCGCACTTATCACCAAGCCTCTTGTTATAGAATAGCCTGGGTACTAGGCTAGAGCGGATATCAGCATCTAACAGTAATAATTGTTATTGAACTGTAAACACTTAGCTACATTTTTTGACAATGATCGATTATCAATAGTACCAGGTACACTCAGCGGTTTTATTACTTCTTCCAAGGGAAAGCGTAAACGATAGACCATAAAGCATGGCGCACTAATGCATTCAAAACGCCATTAAGTGTATGATCATGCGCCATTGTGTGAATAAATACTAGTGACTTGACACTTTTTTTTAGTGACTGCAAGTGACGCTTCACACCTCGCACTGAGAAGTAATAAAAACGCTGCATTTCTCACATGTATAATTACTATGGGCAATTAAGCATGCTAAATGCAAGCAACTGAACTCACCTCAGAGCCCAAGCAGTGCGACAGCTCAGTGTCCACAAGAGAGCGAGAGTATTATCGAGAAAATCGATAAAACCGTGCACCATCAATAAAACGCGTCATCAAATCGTCATCCTGCATCAAACTCCGCCTATTTTGTCGCCGGAAAGATATTTTTGGGAAGAGCTGTTCCTTGTAGCCCTTATCACTGTTCAGTATTATTTCAGCCCTCAAATCGGCAATATTTCCCAACACTGCAGTATCGTTGGGCCTAGCGTATGCTATAATACTGTATTCAAATGCAAAGGAAACACAGAAGCTGGCAATATCTAATACATGATGTGTGATCCCCAAATAATTATAATAATAAATTAATGCACTAGAATAATTTGGATGTAATTATAGTCATTATCATGACTAAATTAAATGAGATTTAAAGGAAGAAAAGATAAAGAAGAGGTGACCCCTACGAACAGCCACACAATTATGAAAGAATCTGCATGCAGACTGATTGCTCAGTACTTAGCTCATAATAGGATCATCACTCTACTGAGCTAGATACTAGAAGTAAAAGCACAGACTTCATCTCTGCAGAATTGGGCGGGGCTCGTAAGGAATTTTTGACGAGATGTCATAGGGATAATGATCATGTTAAGACCGTATTGTCAAGCACAATAAACTGTAGTTCCTGAATCTGATTCTGATTGCCGCCAGCGCTTTTCACCCACCTTCACAATTAATAATGATAATGCTGTCAGTGAGTCTAGGATGATGCTACACTCTTGAAAATATTCAAATCAAGCTACAATCAATAAATTTACTGTTGTATTTAATAATTATGTGCATTAACTATAGCTTCTGGCGTGCAATTCTTCAGTCTTTATGATGATAACTGTGCAGCAATAATTCTGATAGCTTGTTAACCCTCGGCGCATGTGCGAGGGTTAATCCACAATGGTCTAATTATTAACCCAGCTAGTACTCAAATATTTTATAGTCACAATGCTGTAGTCAGTTAGTAAGTAACTATTTTACTGATACAGATTATTTTCTTTCTTTCTATGTACAATTGTGTTTGGAACTCTTTGCCTATTATTACTTCATCTTTTTATGTAGCTACATAATAGATACTTTCAGTAGATTAATGGTTAAACATCAATTTTAAGTTCTTACATGTATGTGTGTTTGTTTTAAGTGGTCTTTTCCTCAAGTTATTATTTTACTGTGTTAGTTTGTGACATCTAGTTCGAGACATCTAGTTTGAGTCGATCCATCTCAATGCAACCATCTCAGATGTACAGCAAAGTGTTTGGTAGCCAGTAATAGACAAAAATGTAAATTGATGTGAAATGGCGGACGCTATTAGAATGGACCTCAACTTCAGACAGTATCACAGTAACATTAAATACTTACTATGAAAGTTTATCACAGAACATTCTGTTATTAGTATGCATATGTAACTAGTCTAATCTTCAGTCACAGTAAGTAATATTATGCATAGGTAACAAAGCAAAACCTTTCAAAACTAGCGTATGTGTATTCGAACATAAAGTCTGATCTCAATCTTTGATTAACGCTTCATACGTGGGGCTGTGACTCCATTCATGTTACTCGACAGCTATTCTGTTGTAGAACAATTTCTATGCACTATCTCAGTTATCTTTCCTATTGATTCAGGCATATAATTATATCAATTCACAAAAATAACTGACGCTATTATTGCCAGATGTTTTGCACCAAAAATCTATTTTTTTGTCACTCACTAGTAAACCATGTTTCACAATAATGAACGTTTAACACACATTACTAGTTGCTGCTGCTGCTTTTTGGGCTAGCTGTTTCTTGCATTGATGGGCAATCCACATGACCGTCCTTAAAATTCATCATGCACTGGAAAAAAATTATTTAGCAGTGTTGTTAATATCAACGCACCAATGATCGGACATAAACCAGAAGCACTGATTTCAAATCTGATCTTTGTTTTGAGTTCAATAAATTTTTCCACTTCTTCGATAGTTTTTTTCAGCCTGAATGAGTCTGCAACAGCTGGATAGGATGCCTCACTTGTTAATGCTTTGGATGAAGTAGAACCCCATTCAGTTTCAGGCTGCGCGACATTGTTTGTTACTGTAAACTCACTCGTTCTTCATTTTCATGCAAAGAGTATATATATTCTGCTTGAAAAACTCCATTTTCACACCACATAAGAATTTTATAAAAGTATCTCGGCACGGTAAGTTCAATTTCATGACTGACTCTTTAAAGGTTAACAAACTCATTTTAAATAATGCATGCAATTACTAACTTTAATTGTCCTGTAACGCCTGTTATCACATACAAAACTCCCTCTTCCTTAGCTCTTTGACGTGCATATTTTTCCCAATCATCCCAGAAAGGGCTGTTGTGCTTCTTATACTGAGGTGCTATGTTCGACAAAATAAAAGTATTCAAAGTAGAATTTCGTGTCCTCATATCAGCTGTAAATTTGAAACGCACAAAATCATTATTAAAGATACCATGCATGCTTTATACACATAGATGGTGATACTGTATGTACATTGAGTATAAAAGTCTCACCAACTGGACTTATGTGACCTCTGCTAAAACCATAATGTCTGATATTCTTATAGGCGTTCAGTGATGAACTCTGCTCATCATTCAACCTTGGACCACGCCTGAAGGCCTCTTTCCTATCAATCTGCATGACAAGTATTGTATATGACATCATTATGTGGCTCATTGTGCTACTATGTGATTGTGCATCAGTGCCCAGTGTGTGTAATTGTGCGTATTACTATGAGTGTGGGTGTGTATAATAAAATGCATGTATAATGTATACTTACTTGCGGTGTGTTTAAAACTGAAGCATTCAGCAGCTGAGCTGTAAAAAGTGGTGTTCTTCGTTCTATACTGTATTGTATTACATAACCATCCTGACACAATGTCAGAAGTTAATTGATGTCCTCCACAGCCTTGCTGTCATTATATTTTACTGGCAAATGACGTTCCAAATGGGTTGTACTGCAATTACCAAAACATTCTCTCAGTCGATCATTTGCATCCTCTTTTTCCTGTTAAAAATACAATACTGAACCTGTACTAAACTCCTTTAATAACAATTAAACCATAGCATGAATAATTCCCTTTGATGTTTAGTAGTTTAATGAGGGTTATAAATCGTGTACATCCCTCTGAGCACTAGAGTATTTTACAGGAAAAGTGTGTGAAATGTCACACATTTCACACATTTCACACATCAAATTTCAAATATCACACAGAACTTGAAAATGTCAATTGAAATTTACAGTACAGTTATTGAAATTGTACATTGGCTTGGTGTTCTCATCTACAAAGTGTCTTTGTATGTTTTAACATACAAAGACATCATCTAAAAACTTGTAACTTACATCTACTATACAAACAATCTACACTATCATCTACAAACTTGTAGCCTCTGTTGTGGGTATAAAATGATGAACTGTTCCACTCTTCATTAGCTTCTTTCTTTTCATTGAAATCACTGATGAGGAATTCTATTGGTGCCTGGTAGTTCAGGTATTGTGATTTTTTAACAATGGCGCCAATCTCCTGGAGTAGCTCTATCTCTGAGTCAGAGCATTTAATATAATAATTCTCCACACTAACTGCTAACATGACCACTAGAATCACTGCTGTGATCTGGACTAATGGTGAGATAATGTGACTCACTCTTGGGTTAGCATCGGCTTTGATCAGCTGCTGGAAGAATATCTCTATTATTAATTAATTTTATCTACTATGCACCGTAACAGACGTCTTTCTTGGCTCCATTCGTTTTGGTAGCTGGCACACTCATTGGATCGGAGTTCCATCGTTATAACAACGAGGCTGTGTTAATACAAATAGCAGTGCATGCAGGTTGCGTTATCATTATAGGCCTGATCTTGGCGACCGCCATCTTGAGGATCTGCTTGCTGCTGCTGCCTCGGGTACGACTGCTTCCCACTGCTCCGACATTGCAAAGGGGGGCGTAGCTAGAGAGGGTAAAGGGCGTCCCTGACTCCTTGTCCGGCATTATAATTATATTCATTGGTAGCTTATTTACGTCATCAAACGTACAACTGATTGCAAATCGATACTGTACCATTAATTTGTGGTCAACACCACACCTCTCCTTGTCATTGTACATACTACGGTACGGTTGAGTTACTGTCCTCTCCTACTAGTTTTGTACCAGCTCCAGTCAACTGAAAAATTAATACTGAATTACAATAATGCTTATATCCATCAGTGTTCTTGTTAGGCGTGGTGCTGCACCACTTGATTTTGGTAATGCACCACTTGATCATGAGTTCTCAATGCACTATTTTGTGGTTATTTTGTGCTTATAATCATAGTTACAGTCTGTACCCATTCTTGACAAAAACAAATTGCTAAATTTTGGCTAATAATATCCCTGCACCACTTGAATGAAAGCAAACTGCATCTACCAAATTAAACAGGTGGATCAACATGCAGCCTGAGCTAGCTAGCTATCTGTTGACTGCATAGTCATCAAAATGAGCAGTTCTTGGACCGCCATTGAGTATACCAGGTGTCATACTGGTAACACAAACTATAGTCGTATTCAAAAAATAAGGGTACCACCCATTTTATGGAACCCATCTAACATTTCTGGTTTTCTCCTTCTCCAGGCTCTTCGGTGAGCCATCGTTGTAACGACACTACAAATTAAATTGCGACACAATGAAAAACTAGTAACAATGTCAGTCTGTAGTGACTCTTTCGTACCTCTTCTTGACAGGGTATGTGTTCCGCCATTATAAGCAAGAGGGGATTTCTCGTAAAAGATAAACACGCCCTCTTAGTCTATTGCGTGGGCGTTTCTGCTAGACACCTTGCGAGATGAACGACGTCCCAAACGGTCCTGACCAGCCGCACGAGCCCGCTAACCCGCTACAGCTAGTAGTAGAGCGGCAAGACGATCAGATCAAGCAACTCATCAAAGAACAGATAAAGGAGAAAGACAAAGAGGTATTATACTTATAACTATACGATCTATGCTACAATATCCTTCCGGCAGCATGGCTAGATCGTCACTGACTCACCTCATGTGCTGTGATCATCGGTATGTTGGTCTCTCCTTGCAGGTCAAGGAGTTACTCAAACAGATTAATACGCTGGGTAGCACGAGTGAGCGTTACCGGATAGCTTCACTGTTCCTCGGGTTCATCTTTCTGCTCAGCATTGGCGTGATCGCGAACAGGCAGTTGGAACTAAATAGTACCATTGATAGGTCTCGTAACTGCACTGGCAAAGTGGTCGACCTTGTGAAGGACGTGGGAAAATGCGGCAAAGAACAGCTGGACGAGTTGAAAACGTGTCGGGAAAAAGTGAACAATTTAACTGAATTGAAGGGGAGATATGACGAGAGTCAGAGATGGCATAATTCCACAGCATTGATAAAGCAAGCAGAAGACCTTATGAGAAGGCTAATGGATATTGGTGATCTAGCAGCAAAAGAAGCTGAGGGGAAGGACAATTGTAATAAGAACCTAAACAAAGTGCAGGCCGAGGTTCGTCAACTTGCCGTGAATATGACCAAATATGTCATAGAGAGCAATTCGAAATACGACAAGTGTTATCATCACTTAACAACATCACAGAACAGTCTAACAACGTGTGAGAAAAATCTAGAAGCTTGCAATGAGAAGAAAGGTGGAAGACGATGAGTATTACGTATGTGCGTGACAGCTGTCAAGATTCCCAAACATGCATATCTTAGTATAATCAGTTAGTATTATTACATTATAGTGTCACACATGAACAGACACACTGCAGCACGCATCGCACTCTATAGCTAAAAGTAAAAAAGTTTTAATAAAATGCGGCAAAGAACAGCTGGACGAGTTGAAAACGTGTCGGGAAAAAGTTCTTCATCTGTTCTTCAACGGACTGCGTCCTCCAAAACACAGATACCTCTAGTCATTTACAACTGTCAACTACTTCATCGGACTGCGTCCTCCTAAACACAGATACCTCAGTCTAGTTATTTACAACCGTCAATTACTTCATCGGACTGCGTCCTCCTTCAAGCCGCTGATGTAGGGATACTTGGGACTTTTACATTTGCAAGCATTATTCCTTCACTTTTGCAAGCAACATCCCATCTTGTTTGCTATCTTGTTCCTTTACTTTTGCAAGCATCATCCCATCTTGTTCCTTTACTTTTGCAAGCATCATCCCATCTTGTTCCTTTACTTTTGCAAGCGTCATCCCTACACTTTTTAGTTTTTTTATTAAAACTTTTATACTTTACTTGTTCCTGTTACTTTTTTGATCACTATCAGTTTGAATTTATTAGCTGTATTCTATATGCTAGCTTTTATTTCATTTTTACAACTCTGTGAGCAGCAGTTACTAGTCTAGTAGATCAGAAGGTGCATATAAGCCTCTAGACAGAGAGTCACGGAACATGGAATGCACCGCAATAATGAAAAGGTTTAAATTAGATAGAGAGGTTGAGGGTATGAGTTGACAACATGATATTTTTTAGTACTGTAATGGATGAAGAAGAGACTAACAATAACAACTCAGTGGAACACTATGATGATCATGGCCGCGGGCTGGAAGCGGCTATAGTCCGTACTTGACTACTGACTAGTCCCAGGCCTGCATGTTGATGTCGATATCACGATCACAGAGGCTTCTAGCTTTTTACAATGACCAATGTCCAGTTGTCAACAGCAAAGGGGTCCTATAGGTACAGCTTACGCCGCGTAGTGTATGCCTAGATCAGGCGCGGGGTCAGTGAGAAGGAAGTTCGCCGGCGCCTGCCGTGGGTCATGATGTCAGCATAGACAGATCAGTGTTACCCAGGGTATAGTATACTGATTTAAACAAATGTTCATACCTCTAGGCTCTAGCTTGCGCGCTGAAGCGCCCAGAGCAGAGACAAAGCGAAGCTGTTCGAGAACCGAGCTCAGTTTAAACTGACGTGGGCGGAGTCAATGATCAGCAGCGACAAGAGGGTTAATTAATGAAGTCGCTCTAACAGTCCAAAACGGTCCAAAAACCATGTTTTTCAAGGATTACTCGCTTCTGGTAGTGTTTGATGCCTATCTAAGAAGTACGTGCACTAACCCAGATATATACACATGCGATGGTGCAGGTTTGGTAGTGATTCGTTCATTCAGGACAGCGCAGAAGAAGAAGAAGAAGAAGAAGAAGAAGAAGAAGAAGAAGAAGAAGAAGAAGAAGAAGAAGAAGAAGAAGAAGAAGAAGAAGAAGAAGAAGAAGAAGAAGAAGAAGAAGAAGAAGAAGAAGAAGAAGAAGAAGAAGAAGAAGAAGAAGAAGAAGAAGAAGAAGAAGAAGAAGAAGAAGAAGAAGAAGAAGAAGAAGAAGAAGAAGAAGAAGAAGAAGAAGAAGAAGAAGAAGAAGAAGAAGAAGAAGAAGAAGAAGAAGAAGAAGAAGAAGAAGAAGAAGAAGAAGAAGAAGAAGAAGAAGAAGAAGAAGAAGAAGAAGAAGAAGAAGAAGAAGAAGAAGAAGAAGAAGAAGAAGAAGAAGAAGAAGAAGAAGAAGAAGAAGAAGAAGAAGAAGAAGAAGAAGAAGAAGAAGAAGAAGAAGAAGAAGAAGAAGAAGAAGAAGAAGAAGAAGAAGAAGAAGAAGAAGAAGAAGAAGAAGAAGAAGAAGAAGAAGAAGAAGAAGAAGAAGAAGAAGAAGAAGAAGAAGAAGAAGAAGAAGAAGAAGAAGAAGAAGAAGAAGAAGAAGAAGAAGAAGAAGAAGAAGAAGAAGAAGAAGAAGAAGAAGAAGAAGAAGAAGAAGAAGAAGAAGAAGAAGAAGAAGAAGAAGAAGAAGAAGAAGAAGAAGAAGAAGAAGAAGAAGAAGAAGAAGAAGAAGAAGAAGAAGAAGAAGAAGAAGAAGAAGAAGAAGAAGAAGAAGAAGAAGAAGAAGAAGAAGAAGAAGAAGAAGAAGAAGAAGAAGAAGAAGAAGAAGAAGAAGAAGAAGAAGAAGAAGAAGAAGAAGAAGAAGAAGAAGAAGAAGAAGAAGAAGAAGAAGAAGAAGAAGAAGAAGAAGAAGAAGAAGAAGAAGAAGAAGAAGAAGAAGAAGAAGAAGAAGAAGAAGAAGAAGAAGAAGAAGAAGAAGAAGAAGAAGAAGAAGAAGAAGAAGAAGTGAAAGCACAGACTTCATCTCTGCAGAAGTAGGCGGGGCTCGTAAGAAGTGAAAGCACAGACTTCATCTCTGCAGAAGTAGGCGGGGCTCGTAAGAAGTGAAAGCACAGACTTCATCTCTGCAGAAGTAGGCGGGGCTCGTAAGAAGTGAAAGCACAGACTTCATCTCTGCAGAAGTAGACGGGGCTCGTAAGGAATTTTTGAAGAGATATCATGGGGATTATGATCATGTTAAGACCATGTTGTCAAGCACAATGTACTCTAGTTCTTGAATCTGATTCTGATTGCCGCCAACGATTTTCACCCACCTTCACAATTATTATGTGAATGCTGTAAGTGAGTCTAGGACGATGCTACACTCTTGAAAAATATTCAAATCAAGCTACAATCAATAAATTTACTGTTGTATTTAATATTAATTTTATGTGCATTAACTATATAGCTTCTGGTGCGCAATTCTTCGGTCTTTAAGATAACTGTGCAGCAATAATTCTGACAGCTTGTTAACCGGCGCATGTGCGGGGGTCCACAATGGTCTAATTATTAACCCAGCTAGTACTCAAATATTATTTTTACAGTCACAATGCTGTAGTCAGTTAGTAACTATTTACTGATACAGATTATTTTCTTTCTTTCTACGTACAATTGCGTTTGGAACTCTTTGCCTATTATTACTTCTTCTTTTTATGTAGGTACATATAGATAGTTTCAGTAGATTAATGGTTAAACATCAATTTTAAGTTGTTACATGTATGTGTGTTTGTTTTCTCTTTTCTCAACCATGCAGCCTTTGGCTAACTCGGAATTCTTTGAAAGGAAAGGCTAAGGAAATGGAATTGAATGATCAAAACTGCTCAAGAGCATACTCAAGCTATGGAGACAGAAGACATATACATGTAGTAGTGTCCATCAAAACGAAACCAGGTCACTCCCATGTTTACGCAGCGATCTCTGCTATTATTGGTGAAGATCTAGAGTTCTTTACTCCAATGGAGGAAATCGTGAGTGAGGACACTAGTCTACCTAATGTGACTGAAGAAGAAGAGGATGAGGAATTCTATTCTCTCAATCTGTATCACGGGGGTATGGCAGCTTTCAGCCAAGTTCTGTAAACCAGTAGGGGCAAGCCACCTCCAAACAAGAAAGACTAAACATAGAAAGAGGTCTTTTCCTCAAGTTATTATTTTACTGTGTTAGTTAGTGACATCTATAGTTTGAGACATCTAGTTTGAGTCGATCCATCTCAATGCAACCATCTCAAATGTACAGCAAAGTGTTTGGTAGCCAGTAATAGACAAAAATGTAAATTGATGTGAAATGGCGGACGCTATTAGAATGGACCTCAACTTCAGACAGTATCACAGTAACATTAAATATTTACTATGAAATTTTATCACAGAACATTCTGTTATTAGTATGCATATTAGCCTCGTCCCCAGGCTCTCCGTGGGTGTGGCTCGATTGCGTGGGTGTTGGAAGGAGAGCCTGGTATCCACTGTTTGCGCACGCGCTAGTTTGCCATGGAATTCCAAGGCTCCGGTTATTTTTCGTAAACGGCCGTGTTACATTACGTTGTCAGACCACACCTCTCTAGCTCAACAACTTAACTCTGAATGTGTGAAGATGACGAGTTTGAAAGCGCGCTGAAATACGCACTAGAGTGTACTGGAAACCATGGAATGAGTCCCAAGCCGGAGCAAGTCACTGCAATTCGCGCGGTGTACGATAAAAACAATGCCTTTTCTACTGTCTCCACTCGCCCAACGCGACATGTTGTGGTAGCCCATCATCAAGCGCCACAGACACGAGTAGCTGCTCGCTAAGTCTGGTACTCCACTGTTGATGTTCACGCCTTTTGCCTGCCAGTGAAATACTATTCTTTGACGAATAAGATCGACAGACACGCCTAGTAGCATTACGTAAATTTATACAGGATGTTAATTCAACGCCGTCATCAATAAAAACACACGTGCTTTTTATTGAAAAACTAGCGCATGCGCGAGCAGTAGATACCAGGCTCTCCTCCCAACACCCACGCAATCTAGCCACACCCAGGAGAGCCTGGGGACGAGGCTATATGCATATATGTAACTAGTCTAATCTTCAGTCACAGTAAGTAATATTATGCATAGGTAACAAAGCAAAACCTTTCAAAACTAGCGTATGTGTATTCGAACATAAAGTCTGATCTCAATCTTTGATTAACGCTTCATACGTGGGGCTGTGACTCCATTCATGTTACTCGACAGCTATTCTGTTGTAGAACAATTTCTATGCACTATCTCAGTTATCTTTCCTATTGATTCAGGCATATAATTATATCAATTCACAAAAATAACTGACGCTATTATTGCCAGATGTTTTGCACCAAAAATCTATTTTTTTGTCACTCACTAGTAAACCATGTTTCACAATAATGAACGTTTAACACACATTACTAGTTGCTGCTGCTGCTTTTTGGGCTAGCTGTTTCTTGCATTGATGGGCAATCCACATGACCGTCCTTAAAATTCATCATGCACTGGAAAAAAATTATTTAGCAGTGTTGTTAATATCAACGCACCAATGATCGGACATAAACCAGAAGCACTGATTTCAAATCTGATCTTTGTTTTGAGTTCAATAAATTTTTCCACTTCTTCGATAGTTTTTTTCAGCCTGAATGAGTCTGCAACAGCTGGATAGGATGCCTCACTTGTTAATGCTTTGGATGAAGTAGAACCCCATTCAGTTTCAGGCTGCGCGACATTACAATGAATATTATTGCATTGTTTGTTACATGTACTGTAAACTCACTCGTTCTTTATTAATCATGAAAAGAATATATATATTCTGCTTGAACAACTCCATTTTCACACCACATAAGAATTTTATAAAAGTATCTCGGCACGGTAAGTTCAATTTCATGACTGACTCTTTAAAGGTACGTTAACAAACTCATTTTAAATAATGCATGCAATTACTAACTTTAATTGTCCTGTAACGCCTGTTATCACATACAAAACTCCCTCTTCCTTAGCTCTTTGACGTGCATATTTTTCCCAATCATTCCAAGAATGACTGTTGTGATTCGTATACTGAGGAGCTATGTTCGACAAAATAAAAGTATTCAAACTAGAATTTTGTATCCTCATATCAGCTGTAAATTTGAAAATCACAAAATCAATAAATAATTTCGAGAAGACACCATGCATACTTTATTAGGGAGACACGGTAGTGTCTCCCTATGTAGGGTTGAACGAGAAAACAAGATGGCGGCTACATACAATGTATTAGCGTTCAAACGCTGATATTTCGCCTGGTGATGAATTTTATACGTCCAAAGACACTTAAATCTGCTATCTGGCGTTGCCCCATCTTACAGTAGCAAGGAGATTGCTCGAAATTGTTACTAAAGTGACGAACCTGGAAACGGTGAAAATCGAGTTTCGTCATCTTCGTTTTCTTCTTTCTTTCCTTCTTTCTTTCTTTCTTTCTTTCCTTCCTTCCTTCCTTCCTTCCTTCCTTCCTTCCTTCCTTCCTTCCTTCCTTCCTTCCTTCCTTCCTTCCTTCCTTCCTTCCTTCCTTCCTTCCTTCCTTCCTTCCTTCCTTCCTTCCTTCCTTCCTTCCTTCCTTCCTTCCTTCCTTCCTTCCTTCCTTCCTTCCTTCCTTCCTTCCTTCCTTCCTTCCTTCCTTCCTTCCTTCCTTCCTTCCTTCCTTCCTTCCTTTCTTCCACTCGCCTAGCACCTTTACGTGAGCAGTGCCGAGACCAAAACACCCACGAACAGTCGTGAAATTCTCCTGGCATGTGCCTTTTGAACTTAGTTTTTAGCGCAACGGCGATATAAATTCCGCGATTTCTCGATCGTGATCCATTGACAGCTAAGTGTTAGACGCCATTAATAATTATAGTGATTGCGCAATATGCACGTGACCATGTACCAAGCTGTGGTTAGCGCACGTGACCAAGCACAAGCTTGAGTATCGCCACGCCGTATAGATCACGGAGAACACTTATTTGTCTGGAGTCTTCGAAGAACGGTAAGCTAGCAAGCGCAGAATCACCATTCTGCCTTGCCAGATAATTATAACCGTCGTAAACAAGTGTGGGCGCGGGGCTCGTATGCACTGTATTCATGCATGCGTAGGCGAGCTGATATCTACAGCATAACAATTATTTAGCTACAAGTTTAAAATTGTTAATAATAAAGAAAAGCCATCAACAACAGGAAAACCAAACCAATGGTGGAAACAAAGATGGCACAGTAATTGCATGATATCATTGAACTGTACTACACTGAAAAAGAAAAAAAGGACACAAACAAGAAAATTAAAAAGATTTCTATCGAAATCAAAAGGATGTAGGGTTGTGAAATCTACCACTGGTCAACAAATTAAACTAACAAGGAACAAGCATGGAATGGTAACACGATTGACTTGCTAACAGACCATAGATCCCTACATCAGTGGCTGTACATATAAGCTGTCACAAGCTGAATGCACGTCAGGTGTCAGTCAACAGCAACAAGCTAAGCTGAACTAGCTATAGTCAACTACAGCAGCCACTGATGTAGGGATCTATGGTCTGTTAGCAAGTCAATCGTGTTACCATTCCATGCTTGTTCCTTATTAGTTTACATTGTTGACCAGTGGTAGATTTCACAACCCTATATACATCCTTTTGATTTCGATAGAAATCTTTTTAATTTTCTACATAATAGATGGAGATACTGCATGTACATTGTGTATGAAAGTCTCACCAGCTGGAGTTATGTGACCTCTGCTAAGATCATAATCAGACTTCATTTTCTTATAGGCATTCATTGATGAACTCTGCATTTTATCCAACCATGGATCAGGCCTGTAGGCATCTTTCCTATCAATCTGCATGACAGTGTTGCATATGACATCATTATGTGGCTCATTGTGCTACTTATGTGATTGTGCATCAGTGTGCAGTGTGTGTAATTGTGCGTTTTACTATGAGTGTGGGTGTGCAAAATAAAATGCATGTACAATGTATACTTACTTGCGGTGTGTTTAAAACTGAAGCATTCAGCAATTGAGCAGTAAAAAGTGGTGTTCTTCGTTCTATACTGTATTGTATTACATAACCATCCTGACACAGTGTCAGAAGTTTATTGATGTCCTTCACAGCCTTGCTGTCACTATATTTTACTGGCAGATGACGTTCCAAATGGGTTGTACTGCAATTACCAAAATATTCTGTCAGACGATCATTTGCATCCTCTTTTTCCTGTTAAAAATACAACACTGAAACTGTACTAAACTCCTGGCTAGTTATAATTAATAGCTCAGTAGCAAGACTGTAATCATAATTTTACCTTACAAGTTGGTCTTTTACTAGCAGTTGGTTGTAGCAGGAGGCATCCCACCACTACTAGTAGTACTGGTAGATGAAGTAACACAGTCATTGCCTCAGTGCTGATACTGGTAGTTTGCTGAGTACGATGATTATCACTACTCTTATCGCCCGTCTAGTACATAGAGCTAGTATTAGCTACTACTACAGCAGTTTTCCAAGATCTAGTTATATATCTTGCAACAATCAAACGTCAACGGCCGACCGTAAACGAGGACTACGCATGCGCAATGTGATCTCCAGAGGAATGAATGCAGCTCTCAGAGCTCTTGTGACAGCTAGGCAGCTCAAATCACGGTAGAAGAAGTCTACTTCTAACTTCTCTGCGGGTGTACACAATTGTTATCTTCTCACAGACAGAGTTACGAACACGCATGCGTGCGACGCTTGGCAGTTGGCGGTACAGTATTGCAAAATCTCGGAAAACCGCCGAAGGAATGTTCGCGCAGCTAGCAATGAGGTCTTGATATGTTCACAACACTGCATGCCCCTGTCACGTGAATTGTAAGGAAACGCCCACAGTCAGTACTAGTGCTTTGCAATGATGCAAGTCATGATCCCGGTCTCTACCACAGCGCCGCCAGTTCACTTCACAGAGTTTATACTCGTGTTTTCGGCTCTCGTGAATCTGACTGATGGAGTTTCTCGCGTGAGCTACTGTCCTGACTTTATGGTACCATCATGTCCAGGGCTTCAAATTAACTTTTTTGCTTCTAGCCCGCAGGGCTAGTCACAGGTCAAATTATAACTAGCCCAGCACATGTTCTACTAGTCCAATAACAAAATAACTATAGTTCAGTTTCAACTTAAATTTAATGACAAATAACAATTTCACACAATATCTTCACTTAAAGGTTAGTAAAATTAATATCTATAAATGCTCGAAAATGACCACGCCCTTTTTATCGGCAGTGTCATTAACAACAATTGCTTTATCTTCTTAACCATTTTTAGTAACATACTTTCTGGCAACTGTTCTAAGGTAATATGAGCCTAAGGAATGTGTTGGGAGTGTGCCAAAACCAATTCACTGGAAAAAAAAAACAAAATGTAATGCATTTCTGAAAAAGATGTAGCCATTTAATGGCTACATCTCTTTCAGAAATGCATTACATCTCTATTTTAAAGAGTTTAATATTTTTATTAAGATTCTGATGGTTTGAAAACAGGACAACTACAAGGTATTACCAACAAAAAGACACAATTTATTAACCCTTTAATTACTAAATTAATTTGATGACAATTTGATTTCCTCTAAGCTGACAGTTTGTCCTGCGATTATCTACAACATGCAGTACGCTAGCTGTTCCAAACTAGCACTGTTTTTTCTAGGCATTTCAAAGTTTACGACCATGTACTAAACTATGTGTTGGCCACTCCCACTTCGGAACTAAAGCCACTTAAGTGCTGCTTCTTCGTCATTTTTCAGCCAATTTCAGTCTTCGTTTAGCCCTCGTGACTGTTACAAAACCTGGTGGTGTCCAGGTGAGCAAACAGCACAGTTTAGACCATATTATGTGCCAAAGTATGCATTTCCGGGCATCCTGAAGCCCCAAAAATGCCGAGGGGCTCTGCCCCTTTGAGCCTCAGGTTAAAGGGAGGACACCCCTTTAAAAATTTCTCTGTACCCCATTCTACATGGTTTAGTGGGGAGAGAGCGAAGAAAAAAACTGGTTGTTTCAGGTAATTTGAATTAAACTTGATTTGACCTTTCTAGAGCACTTTTCACACTAGTTATGACATCTAGAGTAGGTGGAGTCAATTATGACGCCAAAAGGCATCATTAGGGGTTAAAGGGTTAACTTGAGGAGTCACTCAAATAATTATAAGTATTAATTTCAGTATTACAAGAATGATGTTGACAAAAATTTTTGATAAGGTTTATGCAGAATTCACCTCCTTTATACTTGCAGTATTTGCAACACTTGATTCCATCTACCCTGCAGCGACATATCCATTCTTGTGGGCACATTTACCACATGTACAAGGATCAGGAATGTCTGCAGGCTGGGGGTAACAATACCAGGAAATATTAAATTTTCAGTCTTGTTGTATCACAAAGTGAAACCATACGACTCAGCATTCATTTCTAAACTGGCATCTTTAAGTGAGGCTTGTATCCATAGCTGTTGTTGATAATAATTATGCCCCATAATGCCGTCTTGCTTTGGCTGACGTGCAGGGAATCTTCTCGCTTAAAGTTCATTTTGAGGGAATTGCTATTAAAAGCAGCAAGACGCAAGTCATTAATGTTTCCAAGTCTGTTGTTGGCGTGAGACACCTTACTACAGCACTCGGGACAAGCTTGCAAGGTGTCTCCCTGCACTCCATGCTCTGACTATGTGATACAACTATCAAGATTGCTACAAAGCATGCAGCAATGAAAGCTATACACAATAATTTATAACACTGATACAGAACTTTAACAACTCAGAGTTGACAGAGAGTATGATACAGATGACATAAAATTTCTAGTAAGGTGTCTCAAGCCAACAACAGACTTGGAAACATTTGATGACTTGCATCTTGCTGCTTTTAATAGCAATTCCCTCAAAATGGACTTTGAGCGAGAAAATTCCCTGCACATCAGCCACAACAAAAACCGTATGGGGCATATTATTATCAATAACAGCTATGAATACAAGCCCCACTTAAAGATGCCAGTTTAAAATGAACGCTGAGTCGTATGGTTTCACTTTTGAGAAAAAACAAGACTGAAAATTTAATAGTTCCTGGTATTGTTACCCCCCAGCCTGAAGACCTTCCTGATCCTTTACAATATTTAAATCAAGCAACAATTACTGTTGTATTTATGTGCATTAACTATAGCTTCTGGTGTGCAATTCTGATGAGAACTGCAAAGTAATAATGATGTCTGATAGCTTGTTAGCCCTCGGCGAACGTGCAAGGGACAATTGCGTTTGGAACTCTTTGCCTATATTTTTATGTACATTATAGACAATTTCAGTAGATTAAAGGTTAAACATCAATTTTAAGTTGTTACATAATGTATGTGTGTTTGTTTTCTCTTTTCTCAACCATGCAGCCTTTGGCTGGATTCTTTGAATGGAAAGGCTAAGGAAATGGAAGTGTCTGATCAAAAATGGTCGAGAAGATACTCAAGCTATGGAGACAGAAGACATACACATGTCGTAGTGTCCGTCAAAACGGAACCAGGTCACTCCCAAGTTAACTATCTCAGTTATCATTCCTATTGATTCAGGCATAGTTACAACAATTGACAAAAATAACTGACACTAATAATAACAAGATGTTTTGAACCAAAAATCTATTTTTGTCGTAAACAATAATGTACGTTTAGCACACACTTCTAATTGTTTCTTTTTGGGCTAGCTGTTTCTTACGCTGATGGGCAATCCACATGGCCATATCATCCTTATAATTCGTCACGCACTGAGAAAATCATAATTATTATTAGCAGTGTTGTTAATATCAACGTACCATTGATCGGACATAAACCAGAAGCCCTGATTTCAAATCCGATATTTGTTTTTTCTTTAATAGATTTTTCCACAACATCAATAGTCATAGTCTTTTTCAGCCTGGCTGTGTCTGCAACAGCTGGAAATTTTGCCCAACTTGGTAATGCTTCTGATGAAGTAGAACCCCATTCAGTTTCAGGCTGCACGACATCACAAAGAATAATTGCATTGTTTGTTACTGTAACTCACTAGTTCTTTATTTTCATGCGAAGAGTATATATATTCTGCTTGAACTTTTACTCCTTCACACCACATTAGAATTTTATAAAAGTGGCTTGGCACGGTTAATCTGTCAGTTTCATAACCGTCGACTCTGTAAAGGTTAAAAAACTCATATTATATATTGCATGCAATTACTAACTCTAATTTTCCAGTAACGCCCGTTATCACATACAAAACTTTCTCATCTTTAGCTCTTCCCCTTGCATAATTTTCCCAATCATTCCAAGAACGACTGTTGTGAATTGAATACTGAGGTGCTATGTTCGACAAAATAAAAGTATTCAAACTAGAAATTTGTGTCCTCATATCACCTGTAAATTTGAAAAGCACAAAATCATTATTGAGAAGATGCCAAGCATACTTTATACATAATTATGGATTGAGATACTGCATGTACATTGAGTATAAAGTCTCACCAGCTGGAGTTATGTGACCTTTGCTAAGACCATAAGATCCGATTTTCTTATAGTCATTCAGTGATGGCCTCTCATCAACATCCAACCTTGGATCAGACCTGAAGGCCTCTTTCCTAACAATCTGCATGACAGTATTGTATATGACATCATTATGTGGCTCAATGTGCTACCAGGCGCGTGTCCAGGAATAAGGAAAGAGAGATGCGCGCGCGCAAATTCTAATTAATATTCATTTCTTCGTTAAATTACGTCATTTTCGTCACTATTATCGTGGCGCACTGGATTGGTTCATCGCTGAACTAATGGCAAAACAGCCTAAACTATCTTAGAATGGGATTTTGGCAGCTGCTAAGCTTGTTGCAGTAACAGTTATGATAAATTGATAGCCACAGTGTACTTTGATGCAATGAATAATTTAAAACTTCAATGCTGAGGGGGGTGCTAGAGCACCCGGAGCCCTATCGTGGACACGCGCCTGGCTACTATGTGATTGTGCATCAGTGTGCAGTGTACGTAATTGTTCGTTTTACTATACTTACTGACGGTTTGCTTAAAACTGAAGCATCCAGCTGCTGAGCAGTAAAAAGTGGTGTTCTTCGTTCTTTACTGTATCGTATTACGTAACCATCCTGACACAGTGTCAGAAGTTTACTGATGTCCTCCACAGCCTTGCTGTCATTATATTTTACTGGCAGATGATGTTCCAAATGAGTTTTCTTGCAATCACCAAAATCTTCTGTCAGTCGCTTATCTGCATCCTTTTTTTCCTGTTAAAAATACACACTGAACCTGAACTGAACTCCTTTAATAACAAGTATTACCAGGCTAGTTATAATTAAAAGCTCAGTAGCAAAACTATAATACAGTACACATAATTTTTACATCGTCAGTGGCTTTTTCACTAGCAGTTGGTCGTTGTAGCAGGAGGCATCCCACCACTACCAGTAGTATTGGTAGATGAAGTAACACAGTCATTGCCTCAATGCTGATACCGGTAGTTTGCTGAGTACGACGATTATCACTACTCTTATCGCCCGTCTAGTACATAGAGCTAGTATTAGCTACTACATACTACAGCAGTTTTCCAAGATCTAGTTATATATCTTGCAACAATCAACCGTCAACGGCCGACCGTAAACGAGGACTACGCATGCGCAATGTTATCTCAAGAGAAATGAATGCAGCTCTCAGAGCTCTTGTGACAGCTAGGCAGCTCAAATCACGGTAGAAGGAAGTAGTAGACGTCTACTTTTAACTTCTCTGCGGGTGTACACAATTGTTATCTTCTCACAGACAGAGTTACGAACACGCATGCATGCGACGCTTGACGGTTCAGTATTGCAAGATCTCGGAAAACCGCTGTACTATAGATGCTTTCCGCGTGGAGGCTTGAAGGACGCCCTTTTTATCGGCAGTGTCACTAACTATAATTGCTTTATCTTAAGCTTCTTAACCATTATTTTTAGTAACATACTTTCTGGCAACTGTTCTAAGGTAATATGAGCCCAAGGAATGTGTTGGGATGTGTGCCAAAACCAATATTCACTGCAAAAAGATACAAAATGGCTACATCTTTTCAGAAATGCATTACATCTCTATTTTAAAGAGTTTATGGTTTGAAAACAGTGCGGCAACTAAAGGGTATTACCAACCTTACATTCTTACTTACATTATTACATTCTTGTGGGCACATTTACCTCATGTACAAGGATCAGGAAGGTCTTCAGGCTGGGGGGTAACAATACCAGGAATTATTAAATTTTCAGTCTTGTTTTTTCACAAAAGTGAAACCAGTGTTCATTTCTAAACTGGCATCTTCAAGCGGTGGGGCTTGTATCCATAGCTGTTGTTGATAATATATGCCCCATATGCCGGCTTTCTTGCTTTGGCTGACGTGCAGGGAATTTTTTCGCTCAAAGTCCATTTTGAGGGAATTGTTATTAAAAGCAGCAAGACGCAAGTCATCAAATGTTTCCAAGTCTGTTGTTGGCTTGAGACACCTTACTAGAAATTTTATGTCATCTGTATCATACTCTCTGTCAACTCTGAGTTAATTGTTAAAGTTCTGTATCAGTGTTATAAATTATTGTGTATAGCTTTCATTGCTGCATGCTTTGTAGCAATCTTGATAGTTGTACCTAATAACTGACTTCAGACAATTGTTATTATTGAATTCCTAATAATGCTATGAAGTTCGAAACTAGTTATATACGCATAATGACCATTAAATTTTCATGATGCACCTTTAAGTAACAAACCACTACTAGTATGTGAGTTGCATGAGGTTAGCTGCATCTACAACAACTTTAGTCCTGCACTATAGACACTTCAATTAGTTTAATTCAAGTAACACACAATCTATAAAGTTAACTGCATTCACTACACTGAATCTTGTGTACGATCCTTCAGTTTCTATGAAATGGTGCCTAACTGCAATGGTAATAAATCTAATGTCATACATAATTATATTTTTACTGTACCGTGGTAAATTTTCCGCCAGCTGAATCTTTGCTTGGGCATATTATCTTGATATTAAATTTGATTTTCGTCTCAGTTTGAATAAAACTTTCCACTTCTGCAACAGTCTTTAGTGCAACTCTTGTTGCCGCTGCTACATTTTTGAATCTTTTTACTGCTCTACTTAATGGCTTTTTTGAAGTAGAGCCCCATCTTATTTGTTTTTTAGTTGCTTTATTGTCTTGCTGTATCAAAACATTAAAGTTACATTATATAATAATTGGAATAAACTCACTAATTTCACATTTTCGTGCAAAGAGTATATGTACTCTGCTTGAACAACTCCATTATCACACCACACAAGAACTTTGTAAAAGAACTTTGGTACAGTGAATGTTGCAGGATACTTATTTCTGTATAATTGTGGATGTCACGAATCACATAACAGTACGTAGGGGTGCAACACAAAATTATGCATGTGAACTTACTCTGGATTTACTATTCCCGTAACGCCTGTTATCACAAAGAGCTGGATCCCATTTAGTTCCTTTGCCATTTCACGTGTATAGCCTTCCCAATCATTCCATGGATTGTTGTTGTGTTCTTTATGCTGAGGTGCCATGTTTGACAATATAAAGGTATTCATTTTTGGAATTTTTTCTTTTAAATCACCTGTAAAAATAAGTGAACTAGAGTTCTAGTGA
>OZ024788.1:3546703-3570378 GCA_964017065.1 Haliclona indistincta | reverse complement strand
CGAGAGCTTTTCAATTGTAGCTCGTTTTGTAATGCTGATGGATGAAGGTGTTTGCAGTACTGACTTGCAATCCCGCCCTATTCGTTTACTGACTTGCAATCCCGCCCTATTCGTTCTAGGACTGGTGCAGATTAATAGATTCCTTTTGGCCGAACATCGATGTTTTCGGCTACCCCACTTTCTTCGTTTCCACAGTAGACAAAGAAGCAGCTACGAGCTGCAAATTTGCAATGCAGGCAGAGGAAGTGTGTGTCCATACGTCGGTCAAGTTTGATCTGTGTAGCGCATTTGCAAGTGTACGAGCGAGGGGCCGATAATAGATGGTGGCCGAATATATGTGGTTTACTCTAGAGCACTCGTAACCGTGCTTTAATTTACTAGTTCATAAATTCAGTGAATAAGCTGCAAAGAGTGTTTTTGTGGAGATTTTTGAGCGATAAGACGCAAACAGGCGTGTTTTTTGACGACACGCATAATTAAGTAATTAAAAAGATTTCTATCGAAATCAAAAGGATGTAGTGGTGAAGAAATCTACCACTGGTTCACAATGTAAACCAACAAGGAACAAGCATAGAATGGTAACACGATTGACTTGCTAACAGACCATAGATCCCTACATCAGTGGCTGCTGTGGCCAGACTATGGCTAGTTAAGCTATTTACTGTTGACTGACACTTTGAATAGAATTCAGCTTGTGACAAAATATTGATCTTATGTACAGCCACTGATGTAGGGATCTATGGTCTGTTAGCAAGTCAATCGTGTTACCATTCTATGCTTGTTCCTTGTTGGTTTACATTGTGAACCAGTGGTAGATTTCTTCATCACTACATCCTTTTGATTTCGATAGAAATCTTTTTAGTTTGTGTCCTTTTTTCTTTTTAGTGAAGTGCAGTTCAATATCATGCATGTACGGAGAAGTCTTTGTTTCCACCGTACCATTAGTTTAGTATTCCTGTTGTTGATGGCTTTTCTTAAACTTGTAGCTAAAATTGTTAAGCTGTACGTATCAGGTCGCCTACGCATGCATGCAGTGCATACGAGCCCCGCCCACACTTGTTTGTAGACCTACACGGCGTTTATAATTATCTGGCAAGTGCAGAATGGCGATCCTACACGAGCTTACCGTTCTTCGAAGATTCCAGACAAATGCCGGGTGTGTGTTCTCCGTGATAGTGATCCACGCGGCGCAGCGATACTTTAGCTGCTTGGTCACGTGCGCTACCCATTGCTTGGTCACGTGCATATTGCGCAATCACTATAATCAGAGGAGGTTGGCCACGCGTCATCGATCATCATTTCTACGTATGCAATGCGTAGGCCGAGTTCATGTGACCGCCCAGGCAGCCGAGGCTCTGGCCGAGGCCGGACGTGTATAACAATAATTCAAACATGAATAATATTAAATTAATGGATTTTTGGAACCTTTTGGAACCTCATGAATTTATTCATATTATATGAATTTGCTGATTTGCTACTAGTTGGAGGCGCAGGACAGAGCGAAACTGTTTGCAAGCGTTCAAGAAGTTGTTAACCGACCAAAAGAAGGTCGTATTTCAGGAGGCATGGCTCGGCTTGGCCGTTTTGGTTGCCACACTGTGAAACATTGGGAAGAAGCAGAAGATGGTCTACGGTGACCATGAGCGCCGAAGGAACGCTGTGAGCATTTGAAACAGCATTGGAGCTTGCCAACATTATTGTAGGACCGCTTATAACAGTCGTACAGCATACTGAGCACAGCCTACCGCTAGTCAAGGCTACAGCATTCAATCACTGCTAGCAGCAGTTCTACATCACTCGTGGACAGCCTCGTGTACATTTGGTCTCCATTCGCACAGCACTGACTGTAGCTGGACTGCCAGCAGCTCTGCTGCAGCATCGGTGGGCGGGGCTCTTTGCTATTTCAATGTCATGTGATCGTGCGTGTAAGTATGACGCGTGGCCAACCTCCTCTGCACAATAATGGCGTCTAACACTAAGCTGACAATGGATCACGATCGAGAAATCGCGGAACTTAGATCACCGTTACGCTAAAAACAAAGCTCAAAAGGCACATGCCAGGAGAATTTCACGACTGTTCGTGGATGTTTTGGTCTCGGCACTGCTTGCGAAAAGGCGCTAGGCGAGTTGAAGAAAGAAAGAAGAAAGAAAGAAGAAAGAAGAAAACGAAGATGACGAAACTCGATTTTCACCGTTTCCAGGTTCGTCACTTTAGTAACAATTTCGAGCAATCTCCTTGCTACTGTAAGATGGGGCAACGCCAGAGAGCAGATCTAAGTGTCTAAAGACGTATAAAATTCAACACCAGGCGAAATATCAGCGTTTGAACGCTAATACATTGTATGTAGCCGCCATCTTTGTTTTCTCGTTCATCCCTACATAGGGAGTCACTACCGTGCCTCCCTAATATATACGCATACCGGCAGACACGAATGCATAACCCTTGCGCATACTGCGCACGGGTAATAAAATATTACTTTGTATGATATAATAGTGATGCATAGCTTACCAGCTGGAACAATATGACCAGGGAAAACCCATATTTTTCGAAGTCTTCATCCAATGAACTCTCATCAGTTTCCAACCTTGGATCTTTCCTGAAACAATTGATCCTTTTTGTTGACTATTGTATCATGAAAAAAATATTGTGAAACAAGGATTAATGTAGGCAACATTTTTCCTTACTTTACTTTTTATATATGAACTAGTTAATCTCTGACCAGTAAACAGTGGTATTCTTCGCGCAGTATTGTAACATATCACATAATTATTTTGACATAATGGCTTGGCACAGTCGGATTCAGCATAAAAAGGCATATATCTTTCCCAATAACCTTTAGGGCACTTTTTGAAATCACTATCTAGCCGGGCATCTGCTGCTTTCTCTTCCTGCCAAATACAACATACAGTTAAATAGTTCAAATAAATAAGCTGCACTTACATCTTCACTGCATAGTACCATATCGAATTTTGTAGCATAGTCTTCTAAGGCGATTGCTTCCTGTGGCTCACTGACGTCTTGTCCAGCAGTTGGTTGCAGTGACTGCAGCAGCAGGCACCCCACCACTAGTAGTGGTAGTAGACGAAGCAACACACTCATTGCTGTATGAACCTGTTGGTTGACTGCAACTGATAGTGACTGACACCGATTTCCTATGCTACAGGATTTTATAAAACATTGAAGGATACCGGCGTCATGCGGCATGTGAGTCTGTATTGTAAACGTTAGTTGCTTTGTACAAAACAACTGCTAAATAATTATTTCCTTATGCTATGTGTGAATTTTGTATTTTGTTACACAACGTTTTATTATTGATAACTGCTGAGTCAGATCGAAAACTCAGAAAACACAATGCTCTGTAATGCAGCACACTCTAAGTCAATAGCATTACTGTACTGCGCATTACTGTGCGCAATAATTACATAGCTTGTAGGCGCTAGGCGTGTTTAAAAGGCGGGGCTGAGGGCGGAGCGTAATTTATGAGCACAGTGATGCCGCCTTCGAGAGGGCTGTTAAAGGTCCGTTTCAACCAGGATCGAGGTAGTTTCTTTTGTTTTGAATGATAAAATAATGTGATTTTCTTTCCCTTGCCTCTAGGATGCTTCGCTTGCGCACTGGAAGGTGGAGTGCGCGTTTATAACGTGGATCCTCTCGCTCAAAATGCTAAACTAGGTTTGTGTATATTAATTTTAGAGATTGTGTCGTTATTTATATACCAGACTTAAGCTTTTTTTTGATATGCAGGTTTTGAGATGGTAGGCGGGGTCGGTCTGGTTGAGATGTTGGATCGCACGAATCTTCTTGCCATTGTTGGCGGAGGACAAGCACCTAAGTTCCCCGATAGAAACGGTTTGTTTTAACTCACATTGTTATCACAATAATGTCATATTTGTATGCCTTCAGTCTTCACATTACCTCTCTCCCTCCTTTCCTCCCCTCCCGGTCTTCACCCTCCCCTCCCTCTCTCTCCCTCCTTCCCTTCCTTCCCTTCCTCCCTCCTTCCCTCTCTCTCCCACTCCCGGCCTTCTCCCTCTGTTCCGCTAGTGATGATTTGGGATGACCACAGGCACAAGTTTGTCTATGAGTTTGCCTTTGCTACACCAGTTCTATCTGTAAGAATGAGAAGAGACAAGTACGTCTAGTGTTACTCACTCAAATAATTTTGCGTCTTATTTTCTTCATTATGTGTTTGTGTAATACTTACTATTTTTGCTTCCTGTAGGCTTGCTTTACTCAATCACTTATCATTATTGCTTTTTGTTCCTCTATAGGCTTGTTGTTGTGCTGTTTTCAGAGATTCATATATTCAGCTTTCCTCATCACCCTAAGCTGCTGGCTACGATACAGACCACACCCAACCCACAGGGACTGTGTGAGGTATGCTCCAGTGTGGACTGTCAGGTCATGGTCTACCCTGGTCACCAGAGAGGAGCTATACAGATAGTGGTTAGTAGACACTCACTCATTCACTCACACACACACACACACACACACACACACACACACACACACACTCACACACACACACACACACTCACACACACACACACACAAACACTCACACAAAGCAAAAGCAAAGTGTCACGCTGCCTCAAGGGTCATGCACACATGTGCACCAAGCAGGTACTGTGTGCCAGTGCTGCGCAATCTCCTGGAGTCGGGCTAGGAACTCGCAGGAGCACCAACTTGTGCCTCTCACTGAAGGTGTGGGCACCCGAAGTCCCACTGACGCCTTTAGTGATCAATGAGACACAGCCAGTGTACTTTGCTCCCCAGTGCAAGACCAGGTACCCGTTTTACAGATGGGTGCCCGGTGGGCTAGAGTACTTGTGATGTTTCTGCTCTGAGATTCGAACTAGTGTCCTCTGGGTTATAAACCCAAGACTCTACCAGTTGAACTACCAGGGCACCCTCTCACACACACACACTTACAGTACAGGTTTTACTGTACACTGACTGTATGCAGTATTCTTTGTTTCCGCAAGTTTCTGTATACTTTAGATAATAATTGTCTTACGTACCACAAACAGTATTTTAGTTTCATTGTTGTCAATTGTTCGGTTATCTTCCCTTTCTTCCTCCAGGATCTTGTAGGTACAGAGCACCCTGAGAAAGCGTCCACAGAAGTGATATGTCAGGTACACCAACATGATGTCTCCTGCATCACGCTCAATCATTCTGGAGGCAAGATCGCTACAGCTTCATCAAAGGTAAACATTCCACCACGTCTTGGTGTCAGTCTCTTCTATCTTGACTAGGGCACACTTATTCGAGTACACAGCTCACAGACGAGGCAGTTGCTGGCTGAGTTTCGTAGAGGAGCTGACCCTGCCAATATCTACTGGTGAGAATGCATACATGTAATTATGTATCGTATTGTAGTCATAATTTTTAATGTAATGTCATAATGTAGTCATAATTTTTAATGTAATGTCATAATGTAGTCATAATTTTTAATGTAATGTCATAATGTAGTCATAATTTTTAATGTAATGTCATAATGTAGTCATAATTTTTAATGTAATGTCATAATGTAGTCATAATTTTTAATGTAATGTCATAATGTAGTCATAATTTTTTGTTTCTTTTTTGCTTTTACCGTATGCTGGAATTTGAAGTAGGCTGAAAAATTTAGAGTTTGTCTAACTGTCAGTTTTAAACAAGCTTTTAGATATTGTCTTATTGATATGAGATTATTTCTTTAATCTTTCAAACATTGTATGAATTCTCTTTCTTGCAGTATTAATTTCAGTCTGGATTCGTCGTTTTTGTGTGTCTCGAGCGACAAAGGAACAGTTCATGTTTTTGCTGTCGATGACCAAACACTGAACAAGAAGTCAAGGTGTGTGACAACAGTTAGTGAACTTGCTACACATTAGCATGTGTGTGCATGTTGTGTTTCCTGTTGTTTTCCTATGCCTTAGCTAGTGTTGTGCTTTCAACTGTGTGTTTAAATTTCCTGTTACATAGCATAACTTGTTTGATAATTTTCGTTATTTATTATACATGTCTGTGCAAGACACTGTGTTGTGATTTGATGTATAGCATGTAAATATGTACATGTAAAAGGCACTTCATAGCATGCATCGTGTAGTACCTTACAATGAGAAGCTTTAAAACACCAAAATCTTTCACCAGTGTGCTTTAGATCACTATAATAATATTTTGGCAACTTTGCGGGTAGAATAAATGCTTGCTCACTCACTTGCTTACCCCCTTCTCTCTCTCTTTCTAGTCTTGCCCAGTTGTCTCAAGTGGGAGTTCTCAGCAAAGCTGTTGGCATGGGAACTTATGTTGACTCTCAATGGGGCTTGGCTCAGTTCTCTCTACCAAGTGAGGTTCCTTGTCTGTGTGCCTTTCTACCGGACAAGAAGAGTATTGTCGGTCAGCCAGACATCTATCACCTAATGTCTCATGTAGCTATCTTGTGTACATGTGTGGGTAATGTTTGGATATAGTGATCCATGTTTCGAATGATTCCGATTCCCAGTTCAATTGATCTTGTTTGTTTAGATATATGTTGCTTATCATTCTGATGAAGGTGTTTGTATTCTTTGGGTTTCCTGGATATAGTATTATTCTTGCGTTTCCTTGAATCCAAAGCACCTACAGTACCGCTCACGAGTAAGTGTACTCAAACCCGCGGGCTAACCGCGCGTAACTCGGGGGTGCCCGCGGGTCCGTGAACGTGTACCCGCTGCCCGCACCACACTAACCAGCGGCCCTCATGCAGCCTTGCAGGCATTCGCGACCCCCTGGATAGCTAGGCAGACTCACGTTGTCGTTGTGTGACTTTCGCGAGCATATACAGTGCTCGCACGTATCCGCACCAGCGCGTGATGCACTCTGTATTCGCATCTACCCGCGGTTAATGATACGCGGTTCCGCGGGCAAGACAAAATTACTCCCGGGTTGCCTGCGAGTCTCCCGCGGGTATTGGTCCACTTACTCGTGAGCAGTACTGTATAATCACAACTCCCTGCATACAGTTCACCCCCTTACGAAATGACAGTCCGAAGGCTTTGTGCAGCTTGTGTGGTTTTGTGTCGCTCATGTATTGTGTGTAGATGTGCTGTGTGTGGGTATGTAGGTATGTTACTACTATGACGATGTCTCACAGCAATTGTGTGGTGTGGGAGGGTCAGTAGGTGGGCGGAGTTAGCATTCTTGTACCACTACAGCTGTATGTTTGGACGGCGGGTTCCACAAATACACATTTACACTGGACGGTCAGTGCTACAGAGAGTGTTATGATGTTTTCTTGGACTTTGGGGAAGATGAAATATAACAATTATTAATGACTGGCATAACAAAATTTTGAGTTCATTTAATTTTTTAAAGATGACTGATAAATTTCTATTACTCATGCACAGCAATCTGTTCAATTTTCCACTCATTTTTAAATGAAACACTGTGTGACAGCATTGAAGCAACGTCACGTGATCAAAATATTTATTGATTAAAACTTATAACTTTTAGAAGAGCGCAACTACCGTACAGGGACTGTGTTAGGCGGTTAGCCGCTGATTGAATATAGGCACTGCTTGCATGTAGGCACATATCGTCTGTTTTGCACATACTATATTTAGCTGTACAGTAGCTCTCAAAATACTCACATTGAATGAAGGGCTCTTTACGTGCATAATTTATTTCTTTCTGGTGGAAATACGATCGCATGTAAGTACTAATGAACAGTATGATATAGGACAATACTTGTAGAACTGTGAAGAATCTATAGACATGAATGATAATATTGACTAGTGTTCTACTGACTCAACTACTGTAGTCACGTATGGGGTTCAGAAGAGGAATTTCTTGAGACCTTTGATAGCACTCTCTCCAATTGCCTTGACGAAGGAGAGGATGTCTCTCAGGTTCATGTTGAGGCTAAATCGTTTCAGTTTACGGAATATGCTGACCACTATCGAGGCTCTAAAGTGACCAGTTGCTGCTGTGCTAAGAGCTACATCGAAACTGACCTCTCTTATATCAAACACTCCTCCAAGACCAACATTAGCTATAGTTGAAACTGCTTTTGTAGCTGCTTTGTAAGTTCTTTCCAGTATTGTAAGAGCGGTCTTGACAATGTTGAAGCATTGCTTAGCTACTTTTTCAGCTTCCTTTAGCAATTCTATTGCTGCATCAAGTATGCGTTTACTCTCATCCACGAGGACTTTAGCTCCTTCAAGAATTGTAAGAGCTGTTGTACAAAGTACGTCGCAAGCTTTATTCTGAGCAAGACATGTGGGATCTATGATCCTAGTGCAGCAGCTGTTCCATGATGGTTTTTTAAAAACACATTTTCTAGATGTCCAAACTTTAACTGTTTTCACACACTTCAATGGTCCAGGACATCCAATGCACTCTACAAGTGAAAAAGAAAATAAATTAATTCTACTACACTTCAAGTATACTCACTTTTATCACACTCTTTGATTGTGCAAAGCTCTCGAACTTTTTCTTCCCAACTCCGCAGGTTTTTAGTGGCGCCGTCAAATTTATCTCTAGCACTTTTAACTGTATCCTGACTCAACCATCGTGACTCAACTGTCACCCACTCTATTTTGGCTCGCGCTACTTTATTTGAAAGGCTAAATGTTCCATTGGAGTAGTTAACGTTGGACAACAGGTTGCCGCAATAGACTGAGCTATCTGCAACAAACATGACAGATTCAATTTAAAATTATCACACAATGGGCGATAGTACAGTGCTTTTAATCTAGAGGAGCCACTTTTGTGTTTTGTGGTTAACATCGTGCTTTGTACTCATAAAAAGTAACTATAGTTGCTATTGGACTGAAATTTGCTATGAGTGTTCACACATCATTCCGTAGTGTGTGTAGAAAATCTGGACTGATTTGTCTAGTTGACAGTAAAGTTGTTGCTGCTTGTGTACCAGGCATCGGTTTGCAATTATGAAAAAAATGTGTTAGGGCCAGGAAAGAAGTATGGAGCTGAGTGAAAATTCCCTTTGCAGTCTGCTTGAATGACTATTCAGTTTTACTCTCAGCAAGTTAGTTAGAGAGCTTAACTTCTGAACACGAGCAACCGTAGATTCACTTGCCGTTTGCACTGCTGGAAGCTCATCTGTGGCAACAAACATTTTCTGGCAGTTGTTTCTAAGCCATGTTTTGGTGCAAGACCTGGAATTCTGATCGCTCTTCGTCGTCCTGTGTAGCCGCGACGCCAAACGCGAGTTACAGGTTACACGTAACGTGAATCTAAAGGCCTCTAATAATAATGAACAGATTTCACAAAACCCTCGGCGTGTTGCACATTGTAAAGTTACCTTCTTGGTTACGGTTTGCAGAAGGAGCTTTGCAGCTAAAGCCAACCACCCGTGTGCTAACCAGAAGACAGCAAAGTGCTGACCACAGGACAAGGTGTGTCAAGTGGGCGTGACCGTGAACACTGAGTAGGTAGCCATTGCTCATGGCTTTGATAGGCTTTTTCTTGACATACCTACGCACCCCTAGAGCTGTCCTGAAGTTTAGATGGAATCTACAAGTACCTAGATAGTCAACTATGGGCGATTTTGTCGTCAGAGAGGTCCAAGATGGCTGTCAAGGTGAGCCAGCCAGCCATAACTCGAGAACGAAAGCACTTTAGCAAAATCCACGAGTCAAATTGCAAGCCCTTGCAGTGCTTATCATGTCATAACTTTACCAGCGCGTAAAAGTGATCGCTGTTCTCTGCAGCTCGATGGACAGCGAATTGCAAACCAAGTACCGTAACCCTCGCGCATGCGCCGAGGGTTAATAATATTATTATTATGTACGGTGGCCCTGGAGGTCGCTATTCAAGTCACTGCTGTGACTCCAGTTGCAGTCGCGTATCACTCCAGTCCCGTAAAACTAGGCGTGTAACCAATCAATTATATTCATGACTTTATAGCTGTATTTTTCTAGCCAAGAGTGTTCGTGCTGGCAGAGTTGCTGCGTGCAGTTCGCTTTCCTATCGATAGGCATCAAAAATGTAACAATTTCAGCAACGCATGCAGTGTTAGACATTGCGCGGGAGTGACAACTTGAAGCTCGCCCTGCACGGTGACAACTATGACGATCGATTGCCGGTAACTTACCGTGAATTTTTCTTTAGTTGTGTGAAAAGCTACGAAGCTAAAACTACAAAGGGAAGCTCAGCTGCCATCTGTGCAGGTATTCATGCGAGCTTTTCACCTAGTGCTGCTCGTACACGATATTACAGCTGTGTTGGTACCAGACAGCTCAACCTGCGAAGCTGTAATAATCGCGTACGAGCAGCGCCCGCTGTTTTAGCTTCGCACCTTTCGCACAACTAAATAAAAATTGTTTACAATCGATCGTCATTGTTTTCACAGGGCGAGCTCGTCGCTCCGCGATGTCTAACACTGTGTTGCTGAAATTTGCTATATTTCAGTGATGCCTATCGATAGGCAAGCAAACTGCACGCAGCAACTCTGCCTGCACGAATACTCTTGGCTAGAAAAATACAGCTATATATATAAGTCATGAATATCACTGATTGGTTACACGCCTAGTTTTACGCGACTGGAGTGATACGCGACTGCAACTGGAGTCACAGCAGTGACGTGAATAGCGACCTCCAGGGCCACCGTAGTAACTACATACACAACTCTGGGAATAAAAAGTGGCTCCTCTTATATTAAAAACACTGTAATCTTACTTATTGCTTCGTCGCAGGTAATTTCTGAGCCTGATGACAGGTGATAGCACACCGCCAGGAAAATCCACATCTGGCAGCAATGGATCATCCAGAAGCGATACATGGCTCCGTCAGTCTTGCAGTGATACTAAAACTTAACTACAAGCAGTGTGCTTTTATGATGACACCTTGATGCATGATATTGTGGGCGGAGCGGTCCACTCAGTAATGTGCCCAGCTGCTTGTTTGTGATACAGTCTGTAGCCACTCAGTAATGTGCCCAGATTATTATGGCTGCTTGCGTGATACGATGCTAGACTGCAGTTTTCATTGTGTGGTAGTAAACAATCATATATCATGAATGCCCATAACAGGTCAAAGTGAGTACAATTACCAACAACAGCTTTCTTTTTTTTATGGATAATGTTCTAACCTAACTGCAGACATTTAATGTTGTATGGCTTCTTCATTTTGCCCACATCTTTCAGATAGTTTGCATAATTATTGTGTGCTTTTGGGTTGTGATTCAAAATTTCAACACCTGACCTGTGTTTGCAAAAATTCTTTGAACAAAATCTTATAAAGTTGTTTCTGAGACAGCTATCAACACTGTATCTATTCTAAAGTCTGTAGCCACTCAGTAATGTGCCCAGATTATTATGGCTGCTTGCGTGATACGATGCTAGACTGCAGTTTTCATTGTGTGGTAGTAAACAATCATATATCGTAAGTGCCCATAACAAGTCAAAGTGAGTACAATTACCAAC
Source organism: Haliclona indistincta (assembly GCA_964017065.1). Taxonomy (NCBI): domain Eukaryota; kingdom Metazoa; phylum Porifera; class Demospongiae; order Haplosclerida; family Chalinidae; genus Haliclona; species Haliclona indistincta. The sequence continues at coordinate 3,558,966 of OZ024788.1, read as the reverse complement.
AACTACATCTTGACATAATGATTAAAGGTTTCGGCAGAGGGTTAAATAAGTTAAGGTCACTTAATCTAATGTAAAAAGCCGAACCTATAAAAACAGGCTAATAAGTGCCTGATATGCAATCGGAAGATGTGCGTGACAGCTGTCGCCACACAAACAGTTTAACCCATTTACTATAACACAAGGTCTGAATGGGTTCATTATCCACTTTTCTAGACTAAAATGTGGTAGAAGGAGGTGGTACATTCTTGTGTACAGCTTTGATTACCAAAGTCTCAAATCACTAATTAATTTTCTTTATGGATATTGTTCTAACATAACTGCAGACTTGTAGTGTTGTATGGTTTATTCCTTTTGCCTACATTTTTCAGATAGTTTGCATAATTATTGTGTGCTTTTGGGTTGTGATCCAAAATTTCAACACCTGACCTGTGTTTGCAAAAATTCTTTGAACAAAATCTTATAAAGTTGTTTCTGAGACAGCTATCAACACTGTATCTATTCTAAAGTCTGTAGCCACTCAGTAATGTGCCCAGATTATTATGGCTGCTTGCGTGATACGATGCTAGACTGCAGTTTTCATTGTGTGGTAGTAAACAATCATATATCATGAATGCCCATAACAGGTCAAAGTGAGTACAATTACCAACAACAACATCTTGACATATGATTAAAGGTTTCGGCAGAGGGTTAAATAAGTTAATGTCACTTAATCTAATGTATAAAGCTGAACCTGTGAAAACAGGCTAATGAGTGCCTGGTATGCAATCGGAAGATGTGCGTGACAGCTGTCGCCACACAAACAGTTTAACCCATTCACTATAACACAAGGTCTGAATGGGTTCATTATCAGACTAAAATGTGGTAGAAGGAGGTGGTACATTCTTGTGTACAGCTTTCTTTTTTTTATGGATAATGTTCTAACCTTACTGCAGACATGTAGTGTTGTATGGCTTCTTCATTTTGCCCACATCTTTCAGATAGTTTGCATAATTATTGTGTGCTTTTGGGTTGTGATCCAAAATTTCAACACCTGACCTGTGTTTGCAAAAATTCTTTGAACAAAATCTTATAAAGTTGTTTCTGAGACAGCTATCAACACTGTATCTATTCTAAAGTCTGTAGCCACTGTAAAAAGCTGAACCTGTAAAAACATGCTAATAAGTGCCTGATATGCAATCGGAAGATGTGCGTGACAGCTGTCGCCACACAAACAGTTTAGCCCATTCACTATATCACAAGATCTGAATGGGTTCATTATCCACTTTTCTAGACTAAAATGTGGTAGAAGGAGGTGGTACATTCTTGTGTACAGCTTTCATTACCAAAGTCTCAAATCACTAATTTCTTTATGGATGATAATGTTCTAACCTAACTGCAGACTTGTAATGTTGTATGGCTTCTTCCTTTTTGCCCACATTTTTCAAATAGTTTGCATAATTATTGGGTTGTGATTCAAAATTTCAACACCTGACCTGTGTTTGCAAAAACTCTTTGAACAAAATCTTATAAAGTTATTTCTTGGACAGCTATCAACACTATCTATTCTAAAGTCTGTAGCCACTCAGTAATGTGCCCAGATTATTATGGCTGCTTGCGTGATACGATGCTAGACTGCAGTTTTCATTGTGTGGTAGTAAACAATCATATATCGTAAGTGCCCATAACAAGTCAAAGTGAGTACAATTACCAACAACTACATCTTGACATAATGATTAAAGGTTTCGGCAGAGGGTTAAATAAGTTAAGGTCACTTAATCTAATGTAAAAAGCCGAACCTATAAAAACAGGCTAATGAGTGCCTGATATGCAATCGGAAGATGTGCGTGACAGCTGTCGCCACACAAACAGTTTAACCCATTTACTATAACACAAGGTCTGAATGGGTTCATTATCCACTTTTCTAGACTAAAATGTGGTAGAAGGAGGTGGTACATTCTTGTGTACAGCTTTGATTACCAAAGTCTCAAATCACTAATTAATTTTCTTTATGGATATTGTTCTAACATAACTGCAGACTTGTAGTGTTGTATGGTTTATTCCTTTTGCCTACATTTTTCAGATAGTTTGCATAATTATTGTGTGCTTTTGGGTTGTGATCCAAAATTTCAACACCTGACCTGTGTTTACAAAACCTCTATGAACTAAATCTTATAAATTTGTTTCTTAGACAGCTATCAACACTGTATTTATTCTACAGTTTAATGAAGCCTATTAAAGACACCAATATCGACAATGTTGGTTTAATTATGAAGTGTGACTACACAATATTATCCCATACTGTCTATTATCATTGCCGCTCGACAATGACCTCGAATCAAGATGGCGGCTACTCTTAATTATGAGAAAATGAGTTATAATACAATTACATGCAGGTTAAAAGTCAAACCTAAAAAGTGATTCCCTACATGTAGGTCAATTGGATGGAACCGAGAGCTGGTTTGATGATACTGATTTTCAAGTGATTTACGAGAATAGTGCTGATTCGCAAAAATATTATTCGCGAAATTTTTTATCTCGCACATTCACGAATGTTTTCTCCAGCGAAAGTTTCCCGCTATCAGTAGATATCAATAAAATTAATATCACTTATCAGTAAATATCAGTAAAATTACACCTAAAATAATGCAGACACCATATTTAAAATCAGGTCACCATTGCATGTGAATCAGAATTTAATTTAACACAAATTATTGCATGGTTAAGATTCAGACAAAATAAAAAATTGATAATTTTATTTAGAGCATTTGGCATCTTGAGGTGTGTTCCACTTTGCTGTATAGTGACTACATGAACTATGTCTTTCCTTGCTATTTGCTCATTCCATGGAGCACCATCTTCCTTGTAGCAAGCCCGAATAGTCATTGTTCCTCTTCAAATACTTTTGACTTGTTTTTTTTATTTTGCTTTGTTGTCATTTTATGTATATTTGTATGTGAAGCTTACATAGCCACACAAACCATGCATTACCAGTAAGTGTGTTCCCATGATATGAACATCTGCTCACAAATACACTCTACTCTTTATACACTTTATGCCCTCTTTATACAAATACACTTTACTTGAGTTTGAAAGTCCAAAATTAGAGGAGTTTGTACAGTGCAGTGTGTGACAATAATTATAAGTTAACACTCTCATAGCCTGTTTCTCTAGCTCGAACATGCATACACGCAACAGATCTTGCATGCCCTCTTGCCGCTAAGATTCGAGGAGCTCTTGGTATAATGAATGATCAATTATTAGAGATATCATGGGTACACTTGATAATCAGAATGATAATAATAATAGAGTTTGTCATAATACTGTTGAATTTTCATTGTAACTAATCTGAACGTGTTTGTGAGAGGAAGTCAATAGCGTAGAGAAAGCAGCAGAGCAGTATAGGACCAATGATGGCACCTTGTAGTCCAGTGTAGTATACTCCACCCAGTATAGCCAGACCAGTGAGGTAGGGATGACCACTATGAACAGAAAGAAGACATGTACTGTTAATAGCTTGCATATAGTGAGTACTGCTGTGACAGGATAAGGGTTGGCACCAATATGCTACATGTACCACAGATATTAGAGCTTCACCACTATAGTTATTTTATTAGTTACCAATGATAACTTGGGTATTTTTTGATAAGGCATTCAAAGGAAATGAGAAATTCCTAGTAACCAGATAGTTCTCATGGCGCCCACCACATATACTCTAACCACAAAGCAATGTTTCAAGCAAGCATGCACATGTGAGGGAAGCTTGGCTGTGCATTATGAAAAATCGCTGTATCAGCATTACAGTTTCCTTGCTATAATGGAGCTAAAAGCCTCAGCATTGGCAGCAATTTCCAAATTGCTGCAGTGCTTCCTAACTAGGACTGGTGGTGCAAACTGTTAACAACTAGTTCAAAATGGGAGAAAAACAATAGTTAACTGCACTCACACACACAATCTGAGGAATTTCCTTTTTAATTTTGTGGAAAGAATAATTATGTACTTACCCTTTGATTTCACTGTTAATGAGAGGATCGATGACAAATGATGGAAATAAGAACAACAGGAACACAAGAAGAGCTGTCAACGGCCGATCATCAAGCAACCACAGGTCCAATATGGCAGGCAGAGAGAACCAGTATGGACCAATGAATGGAACAGTACCAGCTAATGCTGCCAGCACTACAGTGAGAAAAAGTGACATAACTCAAACCACATTCAACTACTAACAGTAAGTGCTCATCATGTAATGTGAAGTAATAATCATGAGACTCTTTACCAAGTGCTATGGAGTGTGTACAACACGTAGTGCGGAGTGACATAATAATAGAGTGAAAATTTTTCGGCATTAGAATAATAATTATTTTCCACTCAAGGATAAATTTTTGTCCATGAGACAAAAATTAACGTGTGAAATAATTATGCATTTATAATTATACGCCAAGCCAGCAAAGAAATTATATAACGCGAAAATTCTATAGACAAAAATTTCCCAATCTATATAATAGTTAGACAGTGCATCCAAGGATCTACGCGATTTAGAAGCCCGAGAGCCGTTGCTATATAGCGTCCGAGCGTAGCGAGGACGCTATGGCAACGGCGCGAGGGCTTCTAAATCGCGTAGATCCGATCGGATGCACTGTCCAACTGGTTTAGACTATAGCAACAGCGAACAGAAACGACGCAAGCCAGTCGAAATCAAACAAGCAAAGCAACCACTCGCTTTTTGTTCTGTCTTCGTTGACGGCGATATTCCTTGGATACCCGTGGGCAGAACTATGAATAGGCTCCAGTCCAGAGCAGTGCAAGGAAGAACGCCGTCGAAGTTTTAACTGAAGACTTGCTATGGGCTAAAGGTTTGCTAGGAGGGGAAACACCGAAGATGCTATTGGACACTATAGTTTTCTACAATGGTCTTTACTTCGCACTACGCAGTGGGGGAGAGCATCGCCTATTGAGACATTCACCTTGCCAAGTTGAGGTGGTCGAAAAGCCAGGTGAGCGACCTTATCTACTCTACCACTGACGAAGACCGTGACACATCCAGGAACCATCCTAGTGGTCTACAGGGATGCAAAACTATGCCTAAGGTTGTTGTTCGCTACTCCAACACACAGAACCCCGAGAGATGCTTCGTCGCTCTATTTAAGAAGTATAGACAATTTGCCCTGACGATCCAGTGGACAACGCATTCTACCTGCAACCATCGCTTTCTCCAACTGAGACCTGCTGCCATGGTACACACGGAAACCACTGGGTCACGCCTCGCTTAGTAGTACAGTGGCTCGACTGTGCAAACAAGCTGGCTCCGACGACTAACCAGACTCAAGAGAGACTCACCAGAGATCTACCATAGCTAACTTTATTGATTATTCAGTATTATTTTTGCGCAATAATCGTAATCTATTGTTTTAGCACCACGTGGCGGGATTACATTATGGAGTGGCGGGATTACATTATGGGTGGCGGGATTACATTATGGGTGGCGGGATTACATTACGAGATTTAGATCCAAGCAACTAGACAATCTGATTGGCTAATACCACTAAGCTATAGTCTAAGGTAGAGTTATTAAGTAATAGCACTTGCAACTGTTCATTATTGTATGACGAGTACAAGATTGGTGGTGTTTTTGATGCATCCATGCAGGCAGTATTATAAAAACATTTGTACACAAAGTTTCTCAGATAAGTACTGTTGTACCTGATGGTAGGAATATGACGTCCTGACCAAATACTGAAAGAACTAGCCAACTGTAGAACCCATAAAACTGGGTTCTCCTGAGAGCAGCTTGAAACACACTCCTGTATGAGAGAGAGAGAGAGTGAGAGGCAGAGAAAAGGAGGGACAAAAGACAGTCATAGAGGTGAGAAAAATTGAGAGGAAGAAGCGGAGCACAATAGCTACATTGTATCATTCATGTAGGTGTACCTGATGATTCTAGAGAAGTTGTTAGTCTTATCGCTGCTGTCAAACCTCACAACATCACTGATCCAGTGCAGTGGAAGATATTGTTGATTAGAGTAGATCAGTAAATAAAATAGTGTTGTGATCAGAGGGTACCAGAAAGAAAAATTACCGACCCCAGGCCAAAAAGTCATTTTGCGTAAATTTTAGCCACTACATTTCTGGTGCTCTGTAGAGATGTTTTACAGGTTCTTGACACCAGAAGAGGTCTATATCATGCAGATATAACATGCTTTTGTTATTATTTACAGTGTGTATACACATACACTGTAAAAAGCAGGTAAATAAAGGCATCATGCATGCATTATGCTGTGAAGGGTGTGGACTGGAGGCGTGGCTAGCATAATGCATGCCAAGCAGCTGCTTCTGAGCCAGGCAGTTATTCTACTCACCAGCTTCTGCAGTAGATTCAGCTGCACTCAGCTCTTGAGTGTTGTTCTTCCGTCAAAAGAAGCTATCTAATCGTGGAGTTTTAGCAGCATAGGGTGCGTTTTCTGCGACGAGCACTCCGGCTCTGAAACGTGGTAGTCGCTTAATCTTGGCCACATTCACAGCGGTAGCGCAGTCGCTCTCCTTGCTGCAGCAGTGTTCTGCATGATCGCGATCGATACTACACAACCAAGTGCTACTGTACGATTCGTGTCTGATATCGGTACGTATCACAACTGTTCATATGGACTTGTCATCCGCCTCCTCGCACAGGCCGGAAATACCTCCTCGCACAGGCCGGAAATAGTCAGACCTTGTCATCCGCCCACCTCCTCGCACAGGCCGGAAATCTCAATTACATGCCGGAAGCTTCTATAAAGCTCCACCAAAGGTAGCACTATCTGGAGATTGCTTGGAAGATAGCTGATCATGCTCCTTGCTCCTGATGCTGGCGCTGCTGTTTAGCCGTCTTCACGTGTAAGTTAGTACTGTACGTACATGTACCTAGTCTCGATTACCCTGCACCGTCTTCTATTCCCACTGATCAACACACACCAACAGTGTGCTAAATATAATTTATACATACTAATGTCAAACGCCCTTGCTAATGTGTAGTGTATGTTGTGTGTATGCCTCGGTGTATGTTGTGTGTGTACGTGCCTGCATAGATAATAAAGTAATTCAGACCTCCCCAATGTCAAAATGCAATACGTGCATGCACTAATCTATGTACATCATGATTCTACATAGAGCAAGGTTGATACAATGTGAATAAATGCCTAGTAGTCGATGTGTAGGCATTAGAGGGTTAAGCATTTTAATTTGTTGTGTAGGTCAATATGTGTGTCGTCAATAGCATGACAGTTTATTATCCCTGTCTTTCTCCTCAATAACCAGTTGCCATAGCATCTTTGTGTGTCACAAGGATGCTGCTCCCTATTGGTCTTGCATTCTATGCTTGCAGTGCTATGTTGGTGTAATTGTAATACCCAATAGCTAAACCACAAACCAGCAACAAAGTCACTACGTAGTCTGGACAGCAGTTGAGTAAAATGAAGTGATGGCTACTGCACGCTAGACACTACCATGCATGCATGAACTTAATTATGTGATTGGTGGCCCGAACTGTTCATGGCTATGTACAGTAGCAGATGGCTTCACCTATAGCTGAACCTTGATCTGTTTACTTGAGTCACTTGACATGGGTTGTCAGCTAGGGTGGCATGGATAGTGGTTAGAGTACTTGTCATCATGGAATCCATAGCCATCAAAGAGTTAAACTATCGCTCTCCCTCTCCTCTCTCTCTCTCTCTCTCTAATTGTCTTTGTTTCAATGTTTCTATCTCTGTATTTTCATCTGTCTCTTACTCTATACATGTAGCTCTCTCCAAATCTGTCTGCTTTCACTCTCTATCTTACACACATTATAAGCAAAAGCAAAATCTGTGTATGCATGTGCATGAGGCGGCGTTTACACTACGCCGATTGGCTGAAAAACGTTTCAGATATTGCTGCTTATCCGACTACTAGTTTCCGTTTAGGCTGTCTGTTTACACTAATCCAGTGAAAAACGCAAACATGTATCCGCAAACAAGTTGTCGGCTGCAAAAACGGTGAACTGAATACGGTGGCGTTTCAGATAGAGCGTTTTCCTCGATTTTCCTCGTGTAAACAGCAAAATCGTTTCCAGAATACTGGATACGGGGGTCGTCGCGTGACTTGTCATGTGACAACGCTTGCAGCAAAATGGATCCCTATACTGCTACTGTACTATTGTTCCTCTCTAGCGTCCTGATGGTCCTCTAGCGTCCTTTCCTTGGTTTTCTTGGTTGTTCCTCCACCACGAGAGCGTCCACGCTTACTACTCGCCATTGGGATCACGTGTCCAGATAACCACGCCTACACAAGTAAATGCAATCGTTTTGATTTAACCGCGTGACGATTTTCCCGTGTAAACAGAAAGCGCATCAGTACTATTTGAAACGTTTTTCAGCCAATCGGCGTAGTGTAAACGCCGCCTGAGTGCGTATGTGTGCATGTGTGACAGTAGTTATAAATGAGCTTCTGCTGATTGAAGGTCAATTGTGAAACCTGAATGAAAGTCAGGTTTCATAATGCGTGCAAGTTTTCCTGCACGCACATTCTCAATCACTTACTAAGTCTTCATCTCTCAAACTATGTCTGATTGACTGCACTGATGAGATCCGATAGATCGAAACAGTCTGATAACTCATGTTGTCGACTGTCTGCAGTTTCAGATTCTATGTTTCTGTTCTCTCTTTTCAATTATTATTTTGTTCAGCAAAAATTAATGTGTTCACATTGTTAAAATGTAGATCTAATCATACGATTGTTTCAGCTGTGTTCTATCAATAATGTATTTCACATGTACTATACTAGCCTCATCCCCAGGCCACACCCTCCTTCCTCGTTCATCCCCTTAGCAGGGGGAGTGGCCTGGAGGCGAGGCTAGTACTATGCGTGAGATAAATGTAGTACAGGTGTATCACATTATTATTGCATGTGAGACATTGCTTTGAGTTTGACAAACATGAATCAAACGACTTGTATGTGAACTCTGTGATGCAGTATAATGAGTTTCGTACTGTGTAGCTGGTCAGCTTTGAGTTAGTGCATAGTGCAACGAATATTCCTGTCTCAAGACGGGAATCAGTCTATGGTAAGGTAAGCATATCAAGAAGCCAATTGAACACCACTTTAATGTAGTCATTTTTCATGTTATATATTGTTTTTCTAACCTTAAAACACACCCCACCTTCGACCTCTTGTCAGGCAGACCACACTGGCGACACAGGCTATGCACTACTTCAACCTGCATAGACTTATTCCATTAGCTACAAACAATCATACTACTAGACAATGCATGCATAACATTGTGTGCTATGTAGAAAAGTTACACCAACTGCAGTAGTAACAATATGTTAGACCAACTGCAGTAGTAACTATGTTAGACCAACTGCAGTAGTAACAATATGTTAGACCAACTGCAGTAGTAACTATGTTAGACCAACTGCAGTAGTAACAATATGTTAGACCAACTGCAGTAGTAACTATGTTAGACCAACTGCAGTAGTAACTATGTTAGACCAACTGCAGTAGTAACTATGTTAGACCAACTGCAGTAGTAACTATGTTAGACCAACTGCAGTAGTAACAATGTTAGACCAACTGCAGTAGTAACTATGTTAGACCAACTGCAGTAGTAACTATGTTAGACCAACTGCAGTAGTAATGAAGCACCAAAGGTGTACTTGAAGCCTCGGTCGAGATGCATGTTAGCAGCAGATGCATCAGGGATCGAACAGAACAATTGAAGCATGCAAGTAGCATAATCAGTAGCATTGAACCATGGAAGCATAATCAGTAAAACTATACGGTGGAAGCATGTAGCTGCATGAGCAACATAATTATTCATGGAAGGACAGCAGAACCATGCAAGCAGCAGAACCATCACAGTATATATGCAAGCAGCAAAACTATGGAAGCATGCAAGCAGCAGAAGCTGAACTATGGAAGCATGCAAGCCATTCTCTCGCACCAAACACGTGCTACTGGATTGGTATTGAGGTAGTGACCAGTGTAAAGATAGTTGAGTGTTGTTTTAAGCATTCATGTATTCTGTTACCAGAAATGCAGTATGAAACATTACTATCTAGACTGCTGTGAGTCAATTTTGCACTGCAGCAGTGAGGCAGCTAGTACAACAGCAGTGCAGCAGCTGGTATACAACAGCAGTGCTGCAGCTAGAACAACAGCAGTGCAACAGCAGCTAGTATTGTCTGGGGACGCCAGCAATGTTCATTTCTTGATATTAGGATTTTTTATCCAAACGTGCAGAGCTATCATCAATCCAGTATTTCAAGCCTGTATCGTCGTCATGAACTAGCAAAGAAAAGAGAATATGGTGACAGAGTCAAACAAGTCAAAAATTATTCTTTTACCCCTCTTGTTTTCTCCACTACTGGTGGCATGGGAAGAGAGGCAACACAATTTTATCAATATTTAGCAGATCAAATATCCATGAAAGAGAATTCTCACTACAGTATACCCTGGCTTGGTTAAGATGCTCATTATCCTTCTCTCTCCTACATTCAGCCATAACTTGTATTCGTGGCAGCCGTGCAACATGTCATCATGTCTCTGACAGACCACTTGGAATTGCAGAATGCTGCCATTCCCAGGCTGGCTAATTTACTATTAGTTCCGTTTTAGGTATTCATTTCTAGCTATTATTTCATCCTTATTATAAGTATTCACTAACCATTGCTCTCTTGTATTGTGTATGATCTAAACAAATTGTGTGATGGATTGAGTTCAGTTCTTTTCCCTTGTATATTGTTATTGTTCACGAAACAGAATTAAACAAGAATAATTACTATAATGAAAAGTTAGCTTTTTACACAGAAAATTAATCTTATTAATGCTATCAATCCAAAGAGCACTTAGCGCTAGATAGATGTGACCGAACGCAACTAAAGCTAGGATTTGGAAATAACTAGAACAAATTAAAAGCAGTGGTAATGGGTAGAGGCATGATCGAGTGATCATACTAGACCAGATGTACCTGTATTGATGGAAACATTAATTTTATTTCTGATCTGGGACTTGGATCATCGCCTAATCACACACACCACAGGAACATACGGAAAGGGCCTTCTACTGGCGGTAATAATATGGATGCTAATTTCAGTCTGGTTCAGTCTGATTGGTAGTGCACAACATCACTGAACTATACCAGTGCGGCACTGTAGTAGTACGTAGACTAGTGATGGTATGTTTAGTGACAGATAGTTGGTGATACTCCTTGTGCTGCTATCAGTCACCAAAACACTGTGACTACTACTAATGATTTGCATGCTGCATCTTGTGATGTATTAACTTTTGTAATAAATTTAATCGCTGAGTTTTACGGTAAATTATCCGAACCAATGCTGGAATGCATAGTTGTGAGCATGTAACAAATGTTCAGTATTATTATGTTCAGTGCTGCTTTACTCTCAGATGTACATGTAGCTATAGGTGAATTATTTATTCTACTTGAAAATTTTATTGTTGATAAGACAAGCGAAAAAGTTATGCATGCACATACATAAGTTCATTAAGCCGCGGTAATTCAAAAATACCGGGTGAATCGGAAGAATTAACCTTAGCTATACTGCAAAACTACAGATCGCCTGGATAAACTATTTCGCCATGAGGTACTGAGGTGCATCTGTTGGGTCTACGGTGATCATTCTCTTGATTGCATTCTAGTTAACTGGTGAAACTTTGCTGTCTACTGGGAACGCTGGCATCTCCTGAAGTTAGACAAAAATTAATGATCAAAGCGTGTAACGGTAGCATGGAATCTGCAACAGCGATTTGACGGAATTCTGATAGACAAGCAGCTAAAAATAATACCCTCTGCAAATGTACAACATCCCAGCAACTACTCTACACAGGCACGTACAATATGGAGAAATATAGGACAGAAACAAAAGCAACAAATTATTATGAAATAATGATGGTGTTCAATTGGCTTCTTGATATGCTTACCTTACCATAGACTGATTCTCCAACCTTAACGTCTTGAGACAGGAATATTCGTTGCACTATGCACTAACTCAAAGCTGACCAGCTACACAGTACGAAACTCATTATACTGCATCATAGAGTTCACATACAAGTCGTTTGATTCATGTTTGTCAAACTCAAAGCAATGTCTCACATGCGATAATAATGTGATACACCTGTACTACATTTATCTCACGCATAGTACTAGCCTCGCCTCCAGGCCACTCCCCCTGCTAAGGGGATCGATGAACGAGGAAGGAGGGTGTGGCCTGGGGATGAGGCTAGTATAGTACATGTGAAATACATTATTGATAGAACAC
>OZ024788.1:3429464-3546503 GCA_964017065.1 Haliclona indistincta | reverse complement strand
TAGCACTACTCCTGCTCCAAGTCTAATATCTGATACTCCAGCTGACAGTGTGAATGATCTGATACTAGTTATTGTTGCTTGCAAGAAAAGTTTAGCATTTATCCCTATGACTCTTTGAGCAACTGCACAGAATTTGTCTTGCGCACAGTTTTTCGGCCATCTTAGAGCTGCGTAAAGAGATACTCCTTTAACAATGTTCATATTTTTCAAGCTACTGCCGTATAGACGGACTCCTGGTAAAGAGACAGGAGAGATCAGTAGACTAGTGTCCAACTCTTGGTTTACAATTGCAATGTCTCGAACATCTTTACGAGTGATTTTGTAGATGAGAGTTGCAAGGCTTACTTGACCAAATTGAAAACCTAGCACAAGTTTATTTTTTTCACCTTGTCTAACAATGATGGCGCTTAAATGAATAGTCTTGTACCCATCAATGACTGGTGTGCCTGACAAGTGAAGCTGAAGGTTTCTAGTTCCAAGAGGAAGAGCTAGTTTAGCATTGTGGATGCTGAGTTGAACGAATGTTTTAAGCCTTTTCTGAAACTCACGAGGCAATACTGCTGCAGAGAATTTTTGAATAAACCCTGAAATTGGTATAGTTTCAAATGAGGCCATCAATATGTACTTGTTTGTTGAAGGATCTCTCGCAATTGTGGTACTGTAAAGTCCGTTTCCAATACTGATAGTCCCATTGACTGCAAAATCTATCTTCCGTGGTTGTTTGAGAATAGCATAAAGACTCAGTGCTGGGTTTGTGATAATGAGGTGATTCTTAAAGTAGCGAAGAGTGCCTGGGTATTGAGTTGTCACTACCAGTTGCTTAGTACTAGTGTCTAAGGAGAAATAGTCAATTTGGAACTGGAAAATATCATTTAGTCCTGTTGGTAGAGGCAGAGAACGGATGTTGATGCCAGGAATGGTTGATATGAGAGTACCAATAGGGAGTCGTCCTTTACGGATGACTTCAAATGACAAGGAAGTTTTGTATAACCGCATTCTCAGTGGTACCTTTGTACCACTGAAACTGATTATTGTGAAGGCTTGAAGTCCTTTAGGGATAGTGACGGCTGTGTTCTGAAGGAGACCTTCCTTACAGAAGACATTTGGTAGTAGAGAGCTGGTGATATAGTCGGAGGATACAGTCACACCAAGTCTAGGAATAGTGAGAGAGCCAAAGAATGGTACTCTTGAAACGTCCACTTGAGTTGTCTTTCTGATAACGTCAGAGAGTCTGATGGGACCAATATCAGCAGCAAAGGCACCAGAGAACTTGCCAGCCTTTAGTGGTTTCTGAAACACAGCATGGACTCTGTTCTTACCAATGGAGCCACTGACCACTACAGTAGCTAGTCCTCCTTTAATGAGATCAAACTGACCAGTGACTGCTATGTTAGTGAGAGAGATAGATGGTAGAGGGATTGGAACATATGTTCCTGTGAGACTGTCCAGCTCATTCTGGAGGTCGATGGCTGTTGATTTGATCTTTGGTGCTCCTCTGAGCAAGAGATTCGTACTGTTGGTGTCATATCTAGCTAGGACGTCAACAACAATGTTACCAATAGCCCATTGTCCTGTAACACCAGCAATTACATTCCTGTCATCTTTGCCATAGCTGATTCTGATGGAGAATACTGTATCTCTGACAGTGAATACTCCTGGGATGAGAGTGAACTTGCGAGAGGGAGCTGAGTAGATATCGATATACTTAGCTTCACAATCAGAGACTATCTTTTGCAGTCTGAAGTTAATGGAAGATGATAATTTGTTTTGAGGAATGTCGAACAAATCAAGCAGTCTGAGTGTGTGACTTTTTGAAACGTATCCAGTGAGTGATTGACTTGTTGTTGCACGTCCAAGCACTACAAAAAATCTCACATATAATAATAATTATTATCCTTGTTCTTACCTGGATTCAACTGATCATGATTGGCAACCAAATGATCATCAAAGTCTACACAACATACCGATAAACAATAAACATTGAATCTAAATAATGTAGTAATTATTTTTACCTGTGACTTTCCTGCAACCGGCATTGAAGGATCCTTTCTTGAAATCTAGTACACTCTGTTCTCTTCTGATATCATCAGATAATGTCAGTTTGCCCATCCTTTCCAGTTTTTCAAGCTTGTGCTTCATTTTCATGCAGAATGAGAACTCTGTTTCTTGAATAACAATTTGCTCGCCATAAAATAATGACTATTAACACAAAAATAGAAAAATGATACCGTAGTAATAATAGTTATACCATTAGCGCCTGAAGACTTCTTTGATAGTATGAGAGACAAAGTGTGGAACTGCTGATTTCAAATTTGATTTGTGTTTCTCTCTCAATATATTCTTGAACTTCTATGACTGTCTTTTGTTCAGCATTAATTCCATTCTTTGCTTCTGATTTTAGGTCAGTAGATCCCCATTTTGTTGGTGGCTATATAGTGCAGCATTTGCATGTGTTCTTATAATTTTCTGCAATGGTATTATACATGTACATGTTTGTTTCACTCACATTGTTATCATCTACATGATCACTAAATATGTACTCAGCTTCCATTTTTCCATTTTCACACCACACAACAAGTTTGTACCAATGTTCTGGTATTGTTATTGCACTGTAAATGGATGGATACAAATTCTGTGATATAACATGAAGAAAATAGTCAAAATACTTTTTGATTTGTTGTTTATTTTCATGTTTTGTAACTCCTGTGATCACAAAGATGACACCTTTTAGATTTTGTGCTTTTGCTTGTACATATGTCTCCCATTTCTCCCAATAACTGTTGTGTTTGTCATACTGAGGTGCCATGTTTGATAGGATAAAAGTGTTAGTTTTGGCTATTTTCTCTGTCATATCACCTGTCAATAGGGACAAAATATGATGTTAACTACACATTCACAAATAAACTTTTCTGATGTTGTGTCTTACTTGCTGCAGTTACGTGACCCCTGGTATAGCCTGAGCCTCTGTACATATTAGGTGTCGCGGACTGAGGTAAATCCAATCTGGGATCACGTCTGAAGTATTCAGTCTCATCTCTGGTTGGTAGTGAATTCTGAGTTGTAAATGAATATAACAGTACTAGTATCAGAATCAGTATTATTTCTCACGCTTGCTATAGCTGCATTTCTCACTGCACCGTCCATTCTCTGAGCAGTGAAAAGTGGTGTTTTTCGTTCCGTGCTGTAACGTATGATGTAGCCATCCTGACACAATGTCATGATATTAGCTTCCTTAGTTCTACTGTCATCAAACTTGAAGGGCATTTGTTCTTCTACATGTCCCTTTTTGCAACTTGAATATTGGTATTCCAGACGATCATTTGCTTCTTGTCTGGTCTGTAAAAGAATAAAGTTAGAAAGAAGTTTTATGCGGATTTGACATACTGTAGGAATTTGAGCACTAAAATAGTTGCCAAATGTTAAAGCATAATCTTCATAGGTTATGGCTTCGTCATCTTTATTGCTGACGTTTTCTCCACTGACAGCAGTTGGTTGCAGTGACTGCAGCAGCAGGCACCCCACCACTAGTAGTGGTAGTAGACGAAGCAACACACTCATTGCAGTATGAACCTGTTGGTTGACTGCAACTAATAGCGATACCAGCAATAGATGCTTTTATAGAAACACACATGTCCAATAAAATTTTGTATGCCTATTATCAATTTTTTGTTGCTTAAAAATTAATATATGTACTTATAATAATTATTATTTAATTCAAAATTATACTCCAACCCACTTATTATACATGCAATACACTTCTCAAGCATAATAACTAGTGTATACACAGTACAATGACTGCATTATCAGTTTCTTTTTATTTCTGAAACATTTCTAATGAATCACTCTGTTGACGTCTTTGATAGCAATGATTTCCTTTTTTCAGTTGCGATTTCTGTTACATAGTTGTAGTAAGTACACATGCAGCTATAATAATATGAATTGCAAGCTTAATATTGCTGATAATAGCATATCTAACTTTTTCTGTTAATATTGCATTATGATGGAATTGTCCATTTTCCATGTGGAGTTAGAAGAAAAATTCTGCCTTTGATTGCACGTTCTCCAATTTTCCTGATAAAGGAGAGGATGTCTCTCAGGTTGATGTTGAGACTGAATCGTTTCAGTTTATAGAATATGCTGACCACTACATGTATCGAGGCTCTAAAGTGACCAGTTGCTACTGTGCTAAGAGCTACATCGAAACTGACCTCTCTTATATCAAACACTCCTCCAAGACCAAAACTATAGCGATTACTGATAGCGCCTTTGTTCCAGCTCTTCACTTTTTCAAGAGCAGCATTGACAATGTCCAGTGATCGCTTGCTGATCCTAACTACATTCTGAGCTCCTCTATAAGCACTGCATTAACTGCATGAAGAACTCTGCTTTTTTCCGACAAATAATGTGCTCCACGAGGACCCGAATAAGCAGCTTTATGAAGTACCTTTCAACTTTTTCAGCATTTCGAGCAATACAGGCTGGGTTTATGATTCTTTGTGATAGCTGTTTCATGTTGGTCTGCTAAGAACACACCTTCATCAATGCCAAACTATAGAATTTCCTTCACACACCTCCACATCCAAATGCACACTAATACTAATAGTCGTTATGTTAGAAAGCTATCAGTGGAGCATTATTATAATTGTGTTTTGATCAAAATAATTCTCACATGTTATGAAAGCTCACAAAAATGTATGTTACCAGTATCACTTTACCAGATGGACATTATGATATCTTGTCTCTGTTTGAACATAACATATTGAATAGTCAACCCCTTTTTCACTAGCAAGCTCATTGTGTGGAGGGCAAGCTACTAACGCTTCACAACCTAACTCGCAACCTGAACATTAACTAGATGGTTTATTGTTGTAAGATGTTCACTATGAACACAGACATGCCAAATTTATAATCAACTAAAAATGTTTTAACCTAATAATGTGATCAAAATTAATTGATTACAAGCACACTTACAAAATAATCAAGAGCACAAATATGGGATAATAGTGTTCTACTGACACAGCTACTGTAGTCACTCACTAACTGAGTGTGTTAGACAATGTCCATTTCAATGGGGTTCAAGATATAAAATTTTTGATTCCTTTTACTGCACGTTCTCCAATTGCCTTGACGAAGGAGAGGATGTCTCTCAGGTTGATGTCGAGACTGAATCGTTTCAGTTTACGAAATATGCTGACCACTATCGAGGCTCTAAAGTGACCAGTTGCTGCTGTGCTAAGAGCTACATCGAAACTGACCTCTCTTAAATCAAACACTCCTCCAAGACCAGCATTAGCTATAGTTGAAACTGCTTTTGTAGCTGCTTTGTAAGTTCTTTCCAGTCTTGTAAGAGCGGTCTTGACAATGTTGAAGCATTGCTCACTGTTCAAAGCTGCTTTTTCAGCTTCCTTTAGCAATTTTATTGCTGCATTAAGTATGCGTTTACTCTCATCCACGAGGACTTTAGCTCCTTTAAGGCTTGTAAGAGCTGTTTTACGAAGTGCCTCACAAGCTTTATTCTGAGCAAGACACGTGGGATTTGTGATTCTAGTGCAGCAGCTGTTCCATGATGGTTTTTTAAGAACACATTTTCTAGATCTCCAAACTTTAACTGTTTTCACACACTTCAATGGTCCAGGACATCCAATGCACTCTACAAGTGAAAAAGGAAATAAATTAATTCTACTACACTTCAAGTATACTCACTTTTATCACATTTTTTGATTGTGCAAAGCTTTCGAACTTTTTCTTCCCAACTCCGTAGGTTTTTAATAGCGCCATCAATTTTATCTCTAGCACTTTTTACTGTGTCCTGGGCCGAGCGTAGCTTCTTTGCTGCTTTGTCAAAAATGACTTTCTTGTTGTTGAATCTTTGCTTTGCTTTATCAATGGCTTTTGTGCCAGTTTGAGAAAGCTTTTGGATTCCTTTTTGGATCTTTTGATTAACAACAGCAAAGAAGTCATTCTTTAAGTAGCCACGAACTCGGAATCCTGCTCGTTTGATGTTTCCATAACTGGCAGTTATATTGAGACTAGCCTGGAATAGGTTAAGAAGCTTTCCTGTTATTCTGAATTCATAGTGAGTGTTGTTTATTCTCAGAAATATCTCTGCTTGAATACCTAGTACAGAGGCAAAGCCACTGGCATGAATGTCCACTTTAGGTGGAAGTAATGTCACATGTACAAAGAGGAATGGTCCACTTGATTTATCTGTACTAGATGCATATATCTGAAGAAGACCTCCAGCAATTCTCAGTGGTGGAAGAGAAACATTCATTTTAACAGTTTTAGGTAGATTTATGGTCACATCAGCATGTGCCTCAAGACCAAGAATATTGAGGGTACCCTTGAGTCGAAAACCTGCTGGAATACTGATGCCAGCTTTTGGCAGTTCCTTGCCAATTGGGGAATATGATGATAAAAATCCTTTAGGGAATCCACTGTCAGCCAAAGGACGAGGTAGACGGAAGTTGATGCAGAATGCTTTGAGGAGAGTTCCAATTGTTACTTTGTTCTTTAGCTCTACATAGTAGAAATTGTTGTTAGGACTGAGCTGGTCTACTCCAACATATCCTTTTGCTATGAGAGGATGTCGAAGGCAGGAAGGATTACCGATCCTAACCTCTCCTCCTATCTCCAGAGCTCCCACTAGAGTAACTGTTGGTTGTATTGCAATGAGAAGATGAAGATTACAGATACTGAGCCACTTGGCACCAAATGCTCTCTTCCAGCATCCTTGCATGTTGCCCTGGAGAACAACTCCTCGTGAGCCAACTCGAATACCTGCTGACAATGTTATTCCAATTTTATTAAGATGAATCGCTCCCTCTATTCCGATTGATTTTTCGATTCCAATCATGACCTGTAGAGCAGCACGTTGTAGCACTACTCCTGCTCCAAGTCTAATATCTGATACTCCAGCTGACAGTGTGAATGATCTGATACTAGTTATTGTTGCTTGCAAGAAAAGTCGAGCATTTATCCCTATGACTCTTTGAGCAACTGCACAGAATTTGTCTTGAGCGCAGTTTTTTGGCCATCTTAGAGCTGCATAAATAGATACTCCTTTAACAATGTTCATATTTTTCAAGCTACTGCCGTATAGACGGACTCCTGGTAAAGAGACAGGAGAAATCAGTAGACTAGTGTCCAACTCTTGGTTTACAATTGCAATATTTCGAACATCTTTACGAGTGATTTTGTAGATTATAGTTGCAAGGCTTACTTGACCAAATTGAAAACCTAGTACAAGTTTATTTTTTTCGCCTTGTCTAACAATGATGGCGCTTAAGTGGACAGTCTTGTATCCATCAATGACTGGTGTGCCTGACAAGTGAAGCTGAAGGTTTCTAGTTCCAAGAGGAAAAGCTAATTTAGCATTGTGGATGCTGAATTGAATGAAATTTTTAAGCTTTTTCTGAAACTCACGAGGCAATACTGCTGCTGAGAATTTTTGAATAAACCCTGAAATTGGTATATTTTCAAATGAGGCCGTGATTATGTACTTGCTTGTCGAAGGATCTCTCGCGATTGTAGTATTGTAAAATCCGTTTCCAATACTTATTGCCCCATTGACTGCAAAATCTATCTTCCGTGGTTGTTTGAGAGTAGCATAAAGATCCAGTCCTGGGTTTGTGATTGTGATATGATTCTTAAAGTAACTCAGAGTGCCTGGGTATTGAGTTGTCACTACCAGTTGCTTAGTACTAGTGTCTAAGGAGAAATAGTCGATTTGAAACTGGAAAATATCATTTAGTCCTGTTGGTAGAGGCAGAGAACGGATGTTGATGCCAGGAATGGTTGATATGAGAGTACCAATAGGGAGTCGGCCATTACGGATGACTTCAAATGACAAGGAACTTTTGAATAACTGCATTCTCAGTGGTACCTTTGTACCACTTAAACTAAGTATTGTGAAGGCTTGTAGTCCTTTAGGGATAGTGACGGCTGTGTTCTGAAGGAGACCTTCCTTACAGAAGACATTTGGTAGTAGAGAGCTGGTGATATAGTCGGAGGATACAGTCACACCAAGTCTTGGAATAGTGAGAGAGCCAAAGAATGGTACTCTTGAAATGTCCACTTGAGTTGTCTTTCTGATAACGTCAGAGAGTCTGATGGGACCAATATCAGCAGCAAAGGCACCAGAGAACTTGCCAGCCTTTAGTGGTTTCTGGAAGATAGCATGGACTCTGTTCTTACCAATGGAGCCACTGACCACTACAGTAGCTAGTCCTCCTTTAATAAGCTCAAACTCACCAGTGACTGCTATGTTAGTGAGAGAGACAGATGGTAGAGGGATTGGTACATATGTTTTTGTGAGACTGTCCAGCTCATTCTGCAAATCAATGGTCAACTTGATTTTTGGAGCTCCTCTGAGCAAGAGCTTCATACTGTTAGTGTCATATCTAGCTAGGACATCAACAACAATGTTACCAATAGTCCATTGTCCTGTAACACCAGCAATTACGTTCCTGTCATCTTTGCCATAGCTGATTCTGATAGAGAATACGGTATTTCTGACAGAAAATACTCCTGGAATGAAAGTGAATGTGCTAGAAGGAGCTGAGTAGATATCGAGGTGTTTAGCTTCACAATCGGAGACAATCTTTTTTAATTTAATGTTGATAGCGGATAAGTGTTCACTTTCAGGTACATCAAGCAAGTCGAGTAGTCTGACGGTTTGTCCATTTGAAACGTACCCAATGAGTGACTGAGAAGATACTTCTGCTGTTGAAAGTGATAATAAGATAATGAGTACTGTTTACGCACTAGCTTACTTGAATCAAATTGATCAGTGACCACATCAAGATAGTCATCAAAGTATTCATGCAATACCACATCTGTGTGATAAAATAATTATATCAGTCTGATTCATTTCCAGTAAAATAGCTAATACCTGAGACTTTCCTGCAACCAGCACTGAATGACCCTTTCCCGAGGTCTAGCACATTTTCTCCTGGCTCTTCTCTGTTGTTGTCTTCAGATAGGGTCAACTTCCCAGTGTTGACTAGCTGGTGAATTTTTCGTCTCATTTTGTCACAAAAAGTTGATATGATGTCATCAAATTGTTCTTTGCTTGCTTCTTTCATTTTGACATCCTATATGCAGTGATTATGCAAGCATATTATTGTACGTTTTTAATGGATTATTTTACCTTTGAAACTTTATTTAGGGCCTTGGTTACTGGTGTTGTTCCTGCATTCAAGCTAGATTCACTGATTTTAAATTCGATTTTTGCTTTATCTTTAATGAATTTTACGACTTGCGCAACGGTCTTTTTGCTAGGTTTCAAATTTTGGTGTTCCATTCCAATTTGAGTTGATCCCCATTCGGTTTCAGGCTTAAAAAGAATGCATGGTTTATATTGATGTGCAAAATGTGCTATTTTGTAAAAACTCACATTTTCACTATCTTCGTGTTTCGTAAAAATGTACTCCGCATGAAGCTTTCCATTCTCACGCCAAGCAAGAACCTTGTACCAAGCAGCTGGTACAATAGTACCGTCAGACAACCTGTAGCAATGAAATTAAATAGGTTGAATGATGTCTGCCTGCAGAGTTTCATGCTTACTTTTCTGTCCCAGGAGTACTTCCTGTTATTACATAGACATCAGTTTCCTTGTCTTCCGCTTTCCTTCTGGTATAATCTTCCCATAATCTCCAAGCGACTGTACACACAGTAAACACAACTATGGTATAATAAGGTGCTTACCTTGATTGTGTTTTGGATGTTGCGGTGCCATATTTGACAATTGAAAAGTGTTTGTTTGCGCAATTCCGTTTAACATACCAGCTGCAAGAACATTACTAACTCAAGTATTGTGAATTCGTTTGTGTTTTTACCTGATGGTGTCACATGACCTCTGTCATACCCAGATCCTCTGTATGCCTTGCAAGTTGTTGTCTCTGTTTTCTTCAGCCGAGACTCAACTCTAAACCATTCTGATTCATCTCGCTTTGGCAGTTGATCCTGCATGATTAATAATGAATTATTGGTAGTGCAATGTAGTATAATTTATTCTTTACGCTTTTCTTCAGTTTCTTAAGGGCTCTACCATCCAGCCTCTGACTAGTAAAAATTGGTGTCTTACGCTTCTTGCTATATCTATTAATGAAATTATCTTGAATTAGTAGTACAACATCAGATTTCTTCACGGCTTTGCTGTCATCAAATTTAAACGGCATGTGATAGTCTTGCAGTGCCTTGTATTCTAAAATTGCATTAAATTATTAATTTTATGACGATTTATGAAAAATCTTACCTGGTCCGTTTATTTCTTTAACAGGATATTTCAAAAGCCGTTCTTTAGCTGCTGCCTTGTGTGCTTTCTACACAAGTATCATAATTTTAGTGAACTGTTGTATTCTTGAAACTTACAGAAACCGTTTTCTTCTTAGCCTTTGGTGTTTTTTTTTCTTTATCACTTTTCGGAGGTTTTGTTGGCTTTGATTTTTGTTCGCCATATTCCCAAGCATAGTCCTCAAAGGCTAGTGCCTCCTCACCTTCTATGGTCTGATCACAGACTTCTTGTCCACTGACAGCAGTTGGTTGCAGTGACTGCAGCAGCAGGCACCCCACCACTAGTAGTGGTAGTAGACGAAGCAACACACTCATTGCAGTATGAACCTGTTGGTTGACTGCAACTGATAGTGATACCAGCTAGCAGTTGCTTTAATAGTGCAACGCAGCCGTGCATGTACTCATAACTACATGCATAAAATGCATGTACTTGAATAAACTTATGCAACATTACGGTTGCATGCACTCCTCATTGTCCAGCTTGTATAGGATCTCGGTTTGTTTATGTTTCTAAAACATTTCAAATGAATCTTTCTATTGACAACTTTGATATCCTTCTTTCGATTGCATTGCAATTCCTTTTTGATAGTACACAGCTGTGACTTGCAAGCACAACTTGATAAAGTATTGCTGATAATAGACCCCAAATTTACCTCACTGTATTTTAAGATGAATACTTACTGGATGTTGTGCTAATTGTCATCAACGTTCTATATATAGGTTATACCATGAAAAGGAGGGCAATACGGGATTTAAATCACCGCGGAAACCGATAGTATAGACGACCCGAGCGCGAAGCGCGAGGGCGTCTATTTCGGTTTCCAAGGTGATTTTAATCCCGTATTGCCCGACTGTTTCATGGTATAAGGTATTTATACCATACTGCGCTCTCAGGTAAGCTTCCCAAGACTACCAAGCACTGAAACAAGCCCTTTACTGCTGCGAGAAGCCAGTAGTGTCGCCGTTTCCATCATCGAGCGACGATCGTGTAAGAGCGCGTCGTTTGAATTCATAAGTTAGTGATAACGCTTCAGTTTACTATCTTCCAGCCGTGTAGAAGCGCTACTTTGGGTCTCACTAGAAGCGCTTAAGCATGGAGAAGCTAACTACGAAGTGTAAGTGCGTGAATCAAATCTTTTTCCAAGCTACGACAGTATAACTGTTTTGTTCACAACGGGTCCATTCTGCGGTGTGATAAGTGAAATTGGAGGTGTAATAAGTGAACTGGGAGGTGTAATAAGTGAAATAAATCACCTCGTTTTGAGCAATCTGATTGGTCAGAAACATTGAAGTATGGTATAAACAATAATATTATAGGGAATCTCAATATTGTGTACAGATGAAACTGCAATTTATACATGTCCTAATTTGCTTCAGTTTTTGACTGATACTATAACTAAAATAAGTGTTCTACTGGCTCAACTACTGTAGTCACTCACTAACTGAGTGTGTTACTAGAGAATGTCCATTTCCGTGCGGAGTTCAAAAGAGGTATTCCTTGAGTCCTTTGATAACATGTTCTCCTATTTTCCTGACAAAAGAGAGGATGTTCTTCATGTTGATGCTGAGGCTGAATCTTTTCAGGTTACGGAATATACTGACCACTATCGAGACTCTAAAGTGACCAGTTGCTGCTGTGCTAAGAGCTACATAGAAACTGACCTCTCTTATTTCAAACACTCCTCCAAGACCAAACTTAGCGATGGCAGATAGTGCCTTTGTTCCAACTTGATAGACTTTCTTCACTCCTTCAAGAGCAGCATTGACAATATCCAGTGATCGCTTGCTGATCTTAACTACATGCTGAGCTCCCTTAAGCAATACTTTAGCTGCGTCAAGAATGCCTCTGCTTTTTCTAACAAGATAACGTGCCCCACGAAGACCAGCAACAGCAGCTTTACGAACACCCTTACAAACAGAATTTCGAGCAATGCATACTGGGTTTCTGATTCTTTTGCAGCATCTTCTCCATGTTGGTCTTCTGAGTACACACCTTCTTCGACGCCAAATTTTAACCCTCCTTACACACCTCCAACTTCCTGGACATCCAATGCACCCTAATAATAGTAATTCTCATTTTAAAGAAGGTATTAGTGTAACATGTAGTACTTACTTGAACGACAGTTCTTGATTCTACACAATCCTCGAACCTTTCCTTCCCAACTACGTAATTTATTCATAGCTCGGTTGAATGCTCCTTTTGCTTTGTTCACTTTACGCTCGACTGATCGTAGCTTTCCAATAGCTCTGTCAAATACAATCTTTTTGGAGTTTACTTTGCGCTTTGCATTGTCGATGGCTTTTGTAGCAGCTTGAGAAGAGCTTTGAAGACCTTTCCGAATCTTTTTAACAATGATGGCAAAGAAATCGTTTCTAAAGTAGCCACGAACTCGGAATCCTGCTTGCCTGATGTCACCATATTTATAATTAGCAGTAATGTGAAGATTAGCCTGGAACAAGTGGAGGAACTTTCCTGCTATTCTGTACTCATATCGTGTGTTGGTTATCCTCAGCATAGCCTCTGCTTGAATACCCAGTACAGAGACAAAGCCACTGGCATGGATGTCCATTTTTGGTCGAGGATGAGTGATTACAATTACCTTAAGGAATGGGCCGCGTGATCGGTTTTTACTGGAAGCATACATCTGAAGAAGCCCTCCAGCAATTTTCAGTGGGGAGAGAGCGAGATTCATTTTTATACTTTTTGGCAATTTAATGGTTATATCTGCATGTGCCTGAAGACCAAGAATGTTGAGGGTACCCTTGAGTCGAAAACCTGCTGGAATACTGATGCCAGCTTTTGGCAGTTCCTTGCCAATTGGGGAATAGGACGACAAAAATCCTTTAGGAAATCCACTGTCAGCCAAAGGACGAGGTAGACGGAATTTGATGCAGAATGCTTTGAGGAGAGTTCCCATTGTTACTTTGTTCTTTAGCTCTACATAGTAGAAATTGTTGTTAGGACTGAGCTGGTCTACTCCAACATATCCTTTTGCTATGAGAGGATGTCGAAGGCAGGAAGGATTACCGATCCTAACCTCTCCTCCTATCTCCAGAGCTCTCACTGGAGTAGCTGTTGGTTGTATTGCAATGAGAAGATGAAGATTACAGATACTGAGCCATTTGACACCAAATGCTCTCTTCCAGCATCCTTGCATGTTGCCCTGGAGAACAACTCCTCGTGACTCAACTATTCGAATACCAGCTGACAATGTTATTCCAATTTTATTAAGATGAATTGACCCTTCAATACCGTAAGAAGTTTCTCTCCCAACCATGACCTGTAGAGCAGCACGTTGTAGCACTACTCCTGCTCCAAGTCTAACATCAGATACTCCAGCTGACAGTGTGAAGGAACTGGGACTTGCTATAGTTGCTTGGAGAGACAAATGCACATTTTTACCAAGCACTTTTTGAACAACTGCACAGAATATGTCTCTTGCACAATTTGGTGGCAATTGTAAAGCAGCACTGATAGACGCTCCTTTCACAATCTTCATATTCTTTAACTTGCTTCCATGCAGATGGACTTTTGGCAAAGAAACTGGGGTGATCAGTAGGCTAACATCCAATTTCTGGTTCAGAATAGCAATTCCTCCAAGATTTTTACGAGTAATTTTGTTAATGAGAGTTGTAAAACTTACTTTGCCTAACCGGAAACCTGCCACTATCTTTGTCTTGCCTCCTTGTCTAATTATGGTTGCACTTAAGTGAACAGTCTTATATCTACCAATGACTGGTGTGCCTGACAAGTGAAGCTGAAGGTTTCTAGTTCCAAGAGGAAGAGCTAGTTTAGCGTTGTGGATGCTGAATTGAATGAAATTTTTAAGCGTTTTTTGAAATGCACGAGGCAATAGGGCTGCTGAAAATTTGTGGATGAAATCAGAAATTGGAATTTTCTCAATAGAGGCCTTGAGGACATACTTGTTTATTTTAAGGTCTTTAGATATTGTTATCATGTAGCTTCCTTTTCCTATTCTGATAGCTCCATTGACTTCAAAGTTAATTTTTCGTGAATGCTTGAGAACTGCATTGACACTCAGTGCTGGGTTTGTGATTGTTAGAAACCCATCAAAGTAGCGAAGAGTACCTGGATATTGAGTTGTCACTATCAGTTGTCTAGAACTAGTGTCAAGAGAGAAGTAGTTAATTTGAAACCGTAAAATACCTCTCACTCCAGGAGGTAAGGGTAGAGAACGGATTTTGATGCCAGGAATGGTTGATATAAGAGATCCAATTGGAAGACGGCCATTGCGAATGACTCCAAAGGATAGTGAAGATTTGTAGTACTGAATTTTCAGTGGTACCTTTGTACCTCTGAGACTGAGTAATATGAAAGCTTGTAGTCCTTTAGGGATAGTGACGCCTGTGTTCTGAAGGAGACCTTCCTTACAGAAGACATTTGGTAGTAGAGAGCTGGTGATATAGTCAGAGGATACAGTCACACCAAGTCTTGGAATAGTGAGAGAGCCAAAGAATGGTACTCTTGAAATGTCCACTTGAGTTGTCTTTCTGATAATGTCAGAGAGTCTGATGGGTCCAATATCAGCAGCAAAGGCACCAGAGAACTTGCCAGCCTTTAGTGGTTTCTGAAACACAGCATGGACTCTGTTCTTACCAATGGAGCCACTGATCACTACAGTAGCTAGTCCTCCTTTAATGAGGTCAAACTGACCAGTGACTGCTATGTTAGTGAGAGAGACAGATGGTAGAGGGATTGGCAAATTTGTTCCTGTTAGGCTGTTTAATTCATTCTGTAGATCAATTGTTTTCTTTGAAGCTCCTCTGAGCAAGAGCTTCATACTGTTGGTGTCATATCTAGCTAGGACATCAACAACAATGTTACCAATTGCCCATTGTCCTGTAACACCAGCAATTACATTCTTGTCATCTTTGCCATAGCTGATTCTGATAGAGAATACAGTATCTCTGACAGAGAATACTCCTGGAATTAGAGTAAATTTGCGAGAGAAAACTGAGTGGATATCAAGGTATTTAGCTTCACAGTCAGAAAAAATCCGTTGCAGTTTGATGTTGATGGGAGATAACAATTTGCTCAGAGGAACATCAAGCAAATCAAGTAGTCTGAGTGTCTGTCCCTTTGAGACATAGCCAGTTATTGGTTTAATTCCTGCCAGTGCTGCTGTTTGCTCAAGAGCTAAAGTGAATTTTTATGTTGAAGGGAGATTAGCAGATGTGCTTTTACCTTGTTCATTGGATGAATTAGGAGTCGTTTCATCAGTGTCTAACAGGCCATCAATGTATTCACTTATCTCACTCAACATCAGATCTGCATGGATAATATTGTACAAAGTATATAAAATTATGATGAAGGCTAGCTGTATGCTTACCTGAGGCTTTTCTGCAACTTGCTCTGAAGTAATCCTCTCCAAGATCCAAAACACTTTTTGAAGTTTTCTCTCCCTCTCCTGTGCAATCAGATGATAATGACAACTTGCCCATCCTTTCAAGCTTGTGAAGTTTAGTTTGCATTTTTGTACAAAGAGACAGTGATGCTGTTTGACCAGAGTTTAGTTGGCTAGCTATTGACGATGATGTACTCTGTGCAAAAAAGTAGTTTTTCATACAGTTGTACTTTCACAATAATATTACCAGTAACAACTGTGAAAGTCCCTTTGCTACTGGTCCTTCTCCTTTACACAATGAGGAACTACTGATTTTGAAATGGATTGCAGTGTTGTCGCTGACAACTTCTTCAATTTGTTCAAGAGTCTTCTTTTCAGCTTTGACTCCATTGACCTCCTTGGGCACCTTTGTTTCAGTAGTGACTCTTGCAGTTTTCGGCTACAAAATTAATAATAAAGTATAACTAGCATGCGTAAAGGCGTTAGGCGTACTCTGGAATTATCGTCATGTTTAGTGAAAATGTATTCTGCTTGAAGCACTCTGTTTTCACACCACATGAGAATCTTGTACCAGTGTTCTGGTATTATAACTTTGCTATGAAGTGGTCTATCAATGGAAACTATAATCAACAAACATCTCTATTGTGAAATATTTTTTTAACAAACGTTTTAATAGATCCTGTAACTCCAGTAATCACAAGCAAGTATTGCATTTTCTCTGCTTTACTACGAGTGTACATCTCCCAATTTTTCCAAGCATTTCGGTTATGCTTAGGATATTGAGGTGCCATGTTTGATAATACAAATGAGTTGATTTGTGACAGATCACTTGTCATGTCAGCTATATAAACAAGAGGTATGTTATAATGGTACATACATTTGAAACCAGAATGTTTATTGTCCGCAATTAAATCAACTTTAATTTTTTACTTATGCTTATGCAAACCTGACGAAGATAGGTGACCTCTGTCAAAACCAGATTTCTGATATTCTTTACATGTTGACCTTTCAGTTTGATCAAGCCTCGGATCAGGCCTAAAATATGCATTTTTCTTTCTCTTTGGCTGTGTCTGCATGAGTTAGAGATAATTTCTGAATGTACAAAATAAACTATGAATTACTTTAGTTGTTCTTTGTAAATGTAAGACTGCTCCATCCAGTCTCTCAGCTGTAAACAGTGGTGTTCTTCTTCTGGTGCTGTATCGTATGATGTAGCCATCTTGACATAGTGTCTTGAGATGGTTATTGTCCTTGGTCTTGCTGTCATCAAACTTGAAAGGCATATGTTCTTCTAACTCTTTCTTGTTTGTACAATCTTTAAAATCCTTTGACAGTCGCTCTTGTGCCTTCATCTGTAAAAAGTTAATTGTGCAGCTCACATGCTATAGCAGTGTGAGTTACTTTGTTGAGACTTGTCTTTCGGCGTTTAGGTTCTGGTTTGTAATGATTATTACCGGTACCTGTAAAAATGCAATGTATAGCATTTATATTTGGTGGGTTGGTTTTTAAAAGTTTAAACTTTCAACCATTAAAGTGTACTAATTCTGGATTGATTTTTATATCTCATCTTCAAAATCAGTAAATGCGGAGATATTTAGCCCTGCGAAATTATCCGTGGTATTATGTAATAATAGTTATTTATAATGGTTCATTGTAGCCCTGCATTCACATACTCTATCTTTGGTCCAGCTAATCACTTCTAACTTACCTTGACGTGGTCTTTTTGGTCTGGTGAAGTATTTTGCATAATATTCTGCTTCATCATCACCTTCTATAGTCTGATCACAATGTTCTTCTTCATTGACGGCATTTGCTGGTTGCAGTGACTGCAGCAGCAGGCACCCCACCACTAGTAGTGGTAGTAGACGAAGCAACACACTCATTGCTGTATGAACCTGTTGGTTTACTGTAACTGATGCAGGATACTGGTTGCAGCTAGCTTTATAATGCACAGTTCAGCATACTGCATGCTTTCACAAAATCGTATTATTGCTGAAAAAATGCTAACTTCCGTGTTTGTATATCATCAGCATAAATATACTTTTGATGTATATTTCATGGGATAAAATAAACGATTAAGCTAATTTTGTTGATGTTTAATTTGGCGTCAAGAGATCGCATCCAACGGAGAATCATAATTCATGCTTGTTTTCAATTGTCATAGTTAGCTGTCTATAGTGTTCAATACAGTTTGTTTGCATTGTGCCAATAGATTTGTAATTTGTGTGAAATTGAATTATAATTTTATTTCTGAATCCATTTTTGTGAAGTAGTGATGAAGGCTGTTACAGATGCATGCATAAGGCAATTATGCACTGATCTAGCCATACTAGTAAGTGTCAGTTCATTTGTAGCAGTAGCTAGGTACCCCAAAAGAGAAAAGTAGACACTGAAATGGTAAAATTAATGGTGTGGGGTATGTATAGACATCAAATAAAGCCAATGCCTTATTTGACTTTTTCAGCAGGGTTGCTATTTATGTATGCATGCATGATTGTGACCGCTGGCAAGCATGATCTGCAAAATGCACAATAGTATAGATGATAATAGAATCCAGCATGCCTATAACTTTTACTGTCAGTATGATGAAATATTTATTAGATGTAGTCTGTTTGAAAACAATCTACTGATGATGTCAAACAAAACAATACATGTCTATTCTAAATGTCATAACTACAATTGACTGATACTATAACTACAATGAAGTGTTCTACTGACTCAACTACTGTAGTCACTCACTAACTGAGTGTGTTACTAGAGAATGTCCATTTCCATGTGGGGTTCAGAAGAGGAATTTCTTGAGACCTTTGATAACACGCTCTCCGATTGCTCTCACAAAGGAGAGGATGTTCCTCAGGTTGATGTCGAGACTGAATCGTTTCAGTTTACGGAATATGCTGACCACTATCGAGGCTCTAAAATGACCAGTTGCTGCTGTGCTAAGAGCTACATCGAAGCTGACCTCCCTTATATCAAACACTCCTCCAAGACCAAAACTGGCAATAGCTGATAGTGCCTTTGTTCCAGCTTGATAGGCTCTCTTCACTCCTTCAAGAACAGCATTGACAATGTCCAGTGATCGCTTGCTGATCCTAACCACACGCTGAGCTCCTCTAAGCAATACTTTAGCTGCATGAAGAATGCCTCTGCTTTTTCCAACAAGATAACGTGCCCCACGAAGACCAGCAACAGCAGCTTTGCGAAGTACCTTACAAGCAGCATTTCGAGCAATACATGCCGGGTTTCTGATTCTTTTGCAACATTTTCTCCACGTTGGTCTTTTGAGAATACACCTACGTCTACGCCAAATTTTAATTTTCTTTACACACTTCCACTTTCCTGGACATCCAATGCACACTATAAAATATATAAATATTTATATAAACAATACCAGTAGCATGCATTATACTCACCTGAACGACACTTCTTGATTCTACACAATCTTCTAACCTTTCCTTCCCAACTTCGTAATTTATTCATAGCTCGGTTGAATGCACCTTCTGCTTTATTCACTCTACGCTCAACTGATTGCAACTTTCTAATAGCTCTGTCAAAAATGACCTTTTTGGAGTTCACTTTGCTCTTTGCATTGTCGATGGCTTTTGTAGCAGCTTGAGAAGAGCTTTGAAGGCCTTTCTGAATCTTTTTACGAATGATAGCAAAGATATCATTTTTTAAGTAGCCACGAACTCGGAATCCTGCTTTCCTGATGTCACCATATTTTGCAGTAATGTGGAGACTAGCTTGAAACAAGTGGAGGAACTTTCCTGCTACTCTGTACTCATATCGTGTGTTAGTAATCCTCAGCATAGCCTCTGCTTGAATACCCAATACAGAGACAAAGCCACTGGCATGAATGTCCACTTTAGGACGAGGATGAGTGGTTACAAATACTTTAAGGAATGGGCCGCGTGATTGATGTCTTTTGGAGGCATACATCCGGAGAAGCCCACCAGCAATTCTCAGTGGAGAGAGGGCAAGATTCATTCTAACACCTTTTGGCAAGCTAATAGTTATGTCGGCATGTGCTTCAAGACCGAGAATGTTGATAGTGCCCTTTAGTCTAAAACCTGCTGGTATACTGATGCCAGCTTTTGGCAGTTCCTTGCCAATTGGAGAGAAGGATGAAAGAAATCCATTAGGGAATCCACTGTCAGCCAAAGGACGAGGTAGACGGAACTTGATGCAGAATGCTTTGAGGACAGTTCCCATTGTTACTTTGTTCTTTAGCTCTACATAGTAGAAATTGTTGACAGGACTGAGCTGGTCTACTCCAACATATCCTTTTGCTATGAGAGGCTGTCTAAGACAGGAAGGATTACCGATCCTAACCTCTCCTCCTATCTCCAGAGCTCCCACTAGAGTAACTGTTGGTTGTATTGCAATGAGAAGATGAAGATTACAGATACTGAGCCACTTGACACCAAATGCTCTCTTCCAACATCCTTGCATGTTGCCCTGGAGAACAACTCCTCGTGAGCCAACTCGAAGACCAGCTGACAATGTTATTCCTATTTTGTTAAGATAAATAGATCCTTCAATACCGTAAGAAGTTTCTCTTTCAACCATGACCTGTAGAGCAGCACGTTGTAGCACTACTCCTGCTCCTAGTCTAACATCAGATACTCCAGCTGACAGTGTGAATGAACTAGCACTTGCTATTGTTGCTTGGAGAGAAAATTGAGCATTTTTACCAAGTACTCTTTGAGCAACTGCACAGAACTTGTCTCTAGCACAATTTGGTGGCCATTGTAAAGTAGCACTGATGGACACTCCTTTCACAATCTTCATATTCTTTAATTTGCTTCCATACAGATGGACTTTTGGTAGAGAAGCAGGAGAGATTAGTAGACTAGTGTCTAATTTTTGGTTCAGAATGGCTATTCCTCGAAGATTTTTACTTGTAATTTTGTAGATGAGGTTTGCAAAACTAACTTTACCTAACTGGAAACCTGCCACTAGTTTAGTATTTCCTTCTCTTCTGATGATTACAGCACTTAAGTGGACGGTCTTGTATCCACTAATGACTGGTGTGCCTGATAAGTGAAGCTGAAGTTTTTTAGTTTTAAGAGGAACAGCTAGTTTAGCATTGTGGATGCTGAATTGAATGAATTTCCTTAGCCCCTTCTGGAACGCATGAGGTAGCACCTTTGCTGAGAATTTGTTGATGAAATCAGAAATTGGAATTTTTTTGAATGAAGCCTTGAGAACATACTTGTCATTGCCAGGGTCTCTGGAAATTGTGATAGTGTAGTCTCCTTTTCCTATTTTTATCGCTCCATTGACTTCGAATTTTACTCTTCGAGGATTTTTGAGAATTGCATTGACACTCAGTGCTGGGTTTGTGATAGTGAGGTAGCCTTTGAAGTAACTCAGAGTGCCTGGATATCGAGTGGTCACTACCAGTTGCTTAGAACTTGTGTCAAAAGAGAAATAGTCAACTTGAAATCGGAAAATATCTCTCACTCCAGGAGGTAAGAGAAGAGAACGGATGTTGATGCCTGGAATGGTAGATATAAGAGTTCCAACAGGAAGTCGACCATTGTGAATGATTTCAAAGGACAAGAAAGTCTTGTAATAATAGATCCTCATTGGTACCTTTGTACCACTGAAACTAAGTACTGTGAAGGCTTGAAGTCCTTTAGGGATAGTGACGGCTGTGTTCTGAAGGAGACCTTCCTTACAGAAGACATTTGGTAGTAGAGAGCTGGTGATATAGTCGGAGGATACAGTCACACCAAGTCTTGGAATAGTGAGAGAGCCAAAGAATGGTACTCTTGAAATGTCCACTTGAGTTGTCTTTCTGATAACGTCAGAGAGTCTGATGGGACCAATATCAGCAGCAAAGGCACCAGAGAACTTGCCAGCCTTTAGTGGTTTCTGAAACACAGCATGAACTCTGTTCTTACCAATGGAGCCACTGATCACTACAGTAGCTAGTCCTCCTATAATGAGCTCAATCTGACCAGTGACTGCTATGTTAGTGAGAGAGACAGACGGTAGAGGGATTGGTACATGTGTTCCTGTGAGACTGTCCAACTCATTCATGAGGTTGATAGTTGCTGACTTGATCTTTGAAGCTCCTCTCAGCAATAGCTTCATACTGTTGATGTCGTATCTAGCTAGGACGTCAACAACAATGTTACCAATAGCCCATTGTCCTGTAACACCAGCAATTACATTCCTGTCATCTTTGCCATAGCTGATTCTGATAGAGAATACAGTATTTCTGACAGAGAATACTCCTGGAATGAAAGTAAATTTACGAGAGGGAGCTGAGTAGATATCGAGATACTCAGCATCACAGTTTGATACAATATATTGCAGTCTAATGTTGATCGGAGAAAAGAGTTTGTTATGAGGAACATCAAGCAAATCAAGCAGTCTGAGTGTCTGTCCTTTCAAAACATAGCCAGTGAGTATTTTATTCTCAGCTTGTTGTGCTGCTTCATGTTCAAGTGCTGAGAGTGTTGAGTTGATAGGATGTAGCATGCAGATATGCACATACCTTGTTCATTAATGGTTACTCCAGTGTCTGATTGGTCATAGTAGTCACTTGTTAGCACTTGATCTGCACAATATAGGTACAAAGCATCAATTTACAAATTTTTTCCTGCATAAAATTTTCATGTTTTTGTCCAGATGACCTATTTGAAGTTTGTACAAATTTTTCAAAATTTAGACCATTCATGAAAGATATTCATGCGTGGAATAGCTGTATGTAGTAGTACCTGCTTTTCTGCAACCAGTGCTGAAGTATCCGTCTTCAAGATCCAGTAAATTCTCTCTTTTTCTTGGACAGCCATGAGATAGAGACAACTTGCCCATTCTTTGAAGCTTATGGAGTTTGGTTTGCATTGTTTTACAGATTGACATTGATGCTGCTTGACTGGACTCTAATTGGGTAATTGATGAAATACCCTGTTCAAATAATATGGAGGCAAAACTTTATGCGGCATTGTCATTCATAAATTACCTTTGGCAACTGAGATAGTGCTCTTGCAACTGGTACTTTACCTCGACACACTAAAGAAGTACTGATTTGGAAACGAATTGATGTGTTGTGAAAGATAATTTCTTCGATATCTTTGATAATCATGTTTTCAGCTTTTACTCCATTGATTTCCTTAGGCTTTGTTGATTCGGTAGAGACACGCTCAGTTTTTGGCTACATTATAGTTATGGTAAAGGACTAATTTGTTAGTTAGTTTTATAACCTACTTGGGGAAGATTTTCATTCTTAGCAATTATATACTCAGCTTGAAGATCTCCTATGTCACACCACATGAGAATTTTATAAAAATATTCTGGAACTATTACTCTACTGTTAGGTAGTAGTCTAAAAAATAGAAGAACCAATTTATGCAGTAAAGTTATCGTAATTGTGTTTCAACAAACCGTATATTTCCTGTAACTCCAGTAATCACAAGCATGTATTTCTTGTCCTTTGCTTTTGTTCGTGTGTAATCCTCCCAATTTCTCCAAGCATATTGGTTATGTTTAGGATATTGAGGTGCCATGTTTGATAATATGAACGAGTTGATTTGCATTGTGGTATTTGTCATGTCACCTGCAGTAGCAAATTATTATAAGAATGACAACCAAACCAGAAATAAACTGTTCACTGCAGTAAAATTTTATTTGACTTACCATATGGAGCCAGGTGACCTCGGTCAAAGCCAGATTGTTTATAATTCTTACATGTTGAGGTTTCAGTTTCATTAAGCCTTGGGTCAGGCCTGAAATATGTATTCTTTTTTCTGTCTCGTTTTTCCGACTGAAATAAAGAAATCATTTAGAGAATAATATTATCTTCATGGTATACCCTTACTGAATTAAGAACCATGCACAGCAGATAGTGTAAGTTTTCTCACTTTATTTTGTGGAACAGAAGATAGAATTGCACCATTCAGTCTCTCAGCTGTAAACAGCGGTGTTCTTCGTCTGGTGCTGTAACGTATGACATAGCCACCCTGACATAAATCTTTAAGATGATTGGCATCTTCTGTATTTTTGTCATCAAACATAAAAGGCATATGTTCCTTTCGCTCATTTTTGTTCTTGCATTCATAAAAATCCTTTATCAGTCGATCGTTTGCTTCTTTCTGTAAAATATAGTCAACAATGTTTCATGTTTGTTAACAGTGTTATACTGTCTTACTTTGATTGGAGTTATTCCCGGCTGTGCTCTTGAACCTCCTTGCAGGTCTGCTTGCAGCTCATCATCATTTCCTAAAAATATTACACATTTCAATAAGGGTGTATGCAAATACGATATAAACTTTAAGCTAGTCTAAGAGCGCCATTTTAAAATTATTATTCTAGCTCAAAACTTCTGACTCACTTTCAAATGGTCTTTTTTGTCCAACTTCATATTCACCTTCTATGGTCTGATCACAGACTTCTTCTCCACTGACAGCAGTTGGTTGCAGTGACTGCAGCAGCAGGCACCCCACCACTAGTAGTGGTAGTAGACGAAGCAACACACTCATTGCAGTATGAACCTGTTGGTTGACTGCAACTGCACCGCGAAAATTGCTGGTACTTTTATCATGCACACAGACTAACTGTTTTTACAAAACAATATCTATAGTGAAAACAGTACATGCAGTAAAAAACTGCTTGACATACACATGTGTTTCCTTTTCATAACTATAAACAGGCTGAAGTTAAATTTACAGAATTTCTGAAAATTTCTTAAATACGGTGGTAAATAATCATAATATTAAGCAGTCATGAATTTGTTTATCATTTCAGTGTTATTATACACAGTTGATTTACGTTGTGTTTTAAGAATATTTCATGACTGTTTGTCTGTGAATTTATTTTTCTCAGTTAGTGTTACTTGCATTTAATTTTCTGTTTCTAGCTACTGTAGCTAAGATCACTACTGAGCTAGCTTTCATTTGCAATATTATTATATTGACTACATGTGATTGCTTATGAACTAGTGTTACTGAATACATAAGACATAGGAATTACTTGCTGTATCTTGATTGTTACGTGTTTTCACATCAGTATACTCTCTGTACGTATTATCTAAGGCCTTTTCTGTCTCACTCAAGCTCCTTGTTCATCTACTATTGAATTCTCAGTATATTATATTCAAAACTTATCTCTCTTTTCTTTGGTCATTTGTCTCAAATTAGCTTATAAACTGCTGTATCTATAAAACCTGCTGTATATCCATTTATGTACTGTTTGGTACAATGTACTTGACTAATTTTGTTCGGCAATGCTCACTGAATCATTGCTGATATGCACGGGTTCTTAAAATCATTATTAATGTTGAAGTAATTTTTGAAAGTACCAAGGCGACTGTAATAGATGTCAAGTTGTCATTTTCACTCAAATTTGCTATATTATTTTGAATTATGTAGAAAATCACTAAAACTAAATTCTAAAAACTAAGCACTATAAAATACATTGATGTGTTACTGACAGCTATACTGCAGTTACTGAGTCAAATTGTCCATTTCCGTGTGCTGGTTCAGTAGAGGAAACCTTTGAGTCCTTGGATTGCATTTTCCCCCGATTTCCTCGACAAAGGATCGAATGCTAATAAAGTTGATGGTGAGGTTAAATTCTTTCCGTTGACGGAATATATCAACCGCTACTGAGGCTTGAATGTGACTTTCAGTTGCTGCTGTGCTGAGAGCTACATCGAAACTAACAATTTTAATATCGAACACTCTACTAAGACCATAAGTAATCATTTGTGTGTTGTTATTGCTTTGAAAGTATTCTTCACTTTTTCATTAGCAGCAGTAGCAGCCTTTAACCCTTTAATTACTAAATTATCTGGCTGAAATTTTAACCTCGTAAATGCTGACCACTTCTATCGTGAATATCTCGTGTGTCTTTTGTGCTACTGGTCTCAAATTTGCGTCCTTTTACGCCAGTGAGTAGCCGCAATTGCCCACACTCAAGTCGGTCGACATGCCCCTCCCACTTCGAAAGTGAAGTCGATAAAGTGCAGCGACCTCGTCAAATTTTGCTCAAACTTAGTACTTTGGGGCTGGCTACTGAAAAGTACATACAAATAGCAGTGGTTTTGGTGAGTGTAAAATGTAGCCCAAATTATAGAGAATGCGAAAAAATGTGTTTTCCGAGCACCCGAAGCCATAAAATGTCAAAATTTTCTTGGCAGCCATTTTGTTTTTCCTAAAATGTTGTGGAATTTGCATTGAAGCCATAGAAATGCTGATGCCAATACGTTTGGTGCAGGGGGCGCGCCGAAAACCAGTCAATTTTTTGCGGTTATGTGTATTCTTCAATTTGGCTTAATTTTGGGATATTTTAGCACTTTTTCATAAAGTTATGCTGTCTGAAGTATGTATGACGCCAAATGGCGTCATTGGGGCTTAAAGGGTTAAAAGATCGTTGTATTGTGTAACAGCAAGAAAAGGGCTTAGTGGAGCTCTGAATTTGCTGCTGAAAAAATGCCACTAAGTCTGCTAAGTGTATTTTGAGCATTATTCAGTTCTGTAGTAGCTTTATCACGCTGTTTCCGACAAGCTTTGTTATTATGATGACGCACAGAATCAGTGACCTTACGGCAAAATTTGTTCCAAAGGAACACCCATTTATAACATCCTTTACACACTATAAGAAGACAAAAACAGCCGTTTATTTGTTGTGAAGTTTCTGGCAAGAATGTACATTGGTAGATTTCCACATCCCTACATCCTTTTGATTTCGATATAAATCTTTTTAATTTTCTTGTTATTATTGTTAAAACTCCATCATTCATTATTTTATTGTAAATTTGGAATTATTAACTTTAAAAATCTAACATTGCAATTAAGAATACTGTTGAAAAATTAATGATGACAGATGTAGAAAAAATTTTGTTAAGAATAAATTGTACAATTTTATAATAAACCCATACATTTGAAAATGACCACAAATAACGCTTTGTGTGACTACAGACGATCATGATTGTATGAAGATATTGTGTGATACTTTTCCATACTGTTTGAATGGTAGATCAGTCTTCTTGAGTTTCTGGTACTCTGTGGTAATAAGAGTCTCGGTTTTCTTGACAAGAAGCTGTTCCATAGCTCGATTTATTAAGGCCAAAGTCTCATTGTCTACCTTTCTAGCAATCTCATTAGCTGTGGGAACAGGTGAGTGCTTCATTGATTGTAACAAGACTACAATGCCCTCGTGACCTGCTGTAGCCGCCATGTCGAGAGCAGTTAGTCCTCTTTGTCCCACTATACTGGGGTCAGCACCAGAATTCAAGAGTAGTTGCACAGACTTTAAGCAACCTTTACGGCTGGCATACATAAGAGCCGTAAATCTACTAGACTTTATAATATTAGGATCAGCTCCATTATCCAATAGTAGCTGAACAATTCGAGTGTGATTCTTGATAGCTGCAACCGCAAGAGGTGTGGCTCTATTACCTAGACTAGTGTCAGCATTTGCTTTGAGAAGTAATGAGACAGCATCAGTGTGACCATGCTGACTAGCAGTGAAGAGAGGTGTGGCACCACTGTCTCTAGGGAGATTAGGATTAGCATTGTTTTGTAGGAGAAGAGCAACTACATCATTATGACCATTCTGACTAGCAACGTAGAGAGGTGTACTACCATCGATTCCTTGAAGATCAGGATTAGCATTGTTTTTTAGGAGAATAGCAACTACATCAGTGTGACCCTCATGACTAGCAATGAAGATAGGTGTGCAACCTTCGGTTTCTTGAAGATCAGGAGTAGCGTCGGTTCTTAGGAGAAGAGCAACTACGTCAGTGTGACCACACTGACTAGCAATGAAAAGAGGTGTACAACCATTGATTCTTTGAAGATCAGAATTAGCATTGTGTTTTAGGAGAAGAGCAACTACATCTGTGTGACCATTCTGACTAGCAATGTAAAGAGGTGTGCAGCCATTGTCTCTAGGAAGATCAGGATTAGCAATCTTTTTTAGAAGAAAAGCAACTATCTGGATGTGCCCATCTCGGCTGGCAATATATAGAGGAGTTCTACCCTCATTTTCTTGAAGATTCGGATTGGCATTGGCTTGCAAGAGTAATATCATAGACTTTTCATGGTTTAATTCACTAGCAACATGTAGAGCTGTTTGATTACTCTGATCAGCAGCATTAGAGTTTGTGTTAATGCTCAGTAGAAAATTGAGAAGATTCAAATCATTTTTCTTTACCGAATCGAGAAGAGAAGACTCAAACGAGAAGTCTGATGACTCACTCTGTGTAATCACTGTATCAGCAACTACTAGTTGACTGACTCCAACTTGTAGAGCGAATGAAGACTGTTCCAGTAGAAGAACAATGAGAGACTCTGCCTCTGATAGTGGAGCACCGAAGGTCACAATAACCGATCCTCGTTCAATCTTGAGATGGGTCAACACGTATCTCTTGTCTTGAAAGAGTTCCTTCACCAGCTTCTCTATATCTTCTATCGTCTTATCCAACCAACCTCCAACGAGGCAGAGTTTGATGGTGCATAATCCGGATCTCTCTGATGTAGTACAGTGAGATTGCTGAGCTTGCTCGATGCTCTCTGTAAATTGCGACAGTGTCGTAGATGTCTTGAATTTTGCTAGCTGTTGAAGATAGTCACGAAGATCATCAGCTACTGCGTCTCGGCTCAAGAAGAACTTGACAATCTTTTCAAGCAACGCGTAGTCTAGGAAATAAAATGGTTCCAAAGAGTCTAACAGCTCTTCTACTGTTGTCACTTTAGTTTTCGTGTAAAACCTCGAGAACATTTGCAACTTCATCAGTGACGGATTAGTCTCTGTCATGGCAGAATGTACGCTCGTTACTAAGAGAAGATATTTTTCTTCTAATTCTTCAATTTCACAAACAATCAACTCCTGCCTGCCAACCATCAACTCTTTCTCAGAACTAGACTCAGCTTGATTTGAGACAGCATCAGTAGTAGGAGGATTTGTTACAGAGGTGCTGTACTTTTCCTTCAGTTGGTTTGCCAGTCTTATCTGTGACAAGCACTCCAGTGCTTCAATCACTTTCTCCCAGGATGCATTGACATCTTTCTCCATCCATTTGTTCAGCATTACTATTCTCCTGCGAGCAGTATCATGGTGGTCACGCTCAATGACTTGAATTTCACTCTCACTGAGTCCAAGATATATTCCCAGTATATCCCATTGGGGTACTTGACCGAGCTCTCGAACGAGAAGATCATGTTGTACACGGTCAGACATTCTCACCTAAAGCTCAAGCACAGCAAGGGCCGATGTTATTATAAGGAATTTGTTATCAAGAGGAAGCAGTTTTGAAACGGATGAACTTACTATGGTTTACATAATCTCATTATCATGATAGCAAATCCTTGGATGCACACATGAAGTGATTCCCAAAGAGTTCAGCAAGAACTCATTACCTGAGAGGCTGAGAGTATGCAACAGTCAATATGCCCCATTGGGCATTTTCTACATCACAAGTCAACTATACATACAGCAGCTGCAGACTGCACAACGCTAATGATATTCACTGTTTTTTAATGATTTTCAGGACTGTAATCATCACTGTGTATAGGACTTGCTGGTAAATTTGTGAAGTAGAAAATGCTCAACTAGTCCAATAGGGCATGCAGTATTGATGGCTGCATAATCTCGCTTATATTTTAGCGAGACGATGATATAAATTCGGCGGGGCTCGTGTGAAGAGCTTGCCTCGTGGGTGTGCTAGTAG
The DNA here is from genome assembly GCA_964017065.1 of Haliclona indistincta. Taxonomy (NCBI): domain Eukaryota; kingdom Metazoa; phylum Porifera; class Demospongiae; order Haplosclerida; family Chalinidae; genus Haliclona; species Haliclona indistincta. The sequence continues at coordinate 3,517,157 of OZ024788.1, read as the reverse complement.
TTTCAGGATTTTTGAGATACAGCATAGTAATTATGAGCTACAAGTTAGTTAGAAAGAAAAGCCATCAACAGCAGCAAAAACTATATATTTACTGGTTATAGGGCAGGAGTGCTGTGTGGTGTTGGCTGAAAAGTGTCCAGAATTATATGCACAGCCACTGATGGGGGATGCATCATACATGGTCTATTAGCCAGTCAATTGTGTTACCTTTCCATGTTATTTCTTTGTATACAGATTTAAATTATTTGCGGTATATGTATCTGTGAATATCCATTTTGTTACTGCAGGTGTACTGTTTGTACAATATGTACTTGACTATTTTGTTCACAATTTTGACAAAGCTTACTGAATAATAATGCTGACATGCGCGGTTCTTAAAAGTTTAATGTTGATTGATCTGTTATAAGAACAACATGCTACGTAGCTGTCATTTTATTAGGGCTTTTAGCATGTACTAAATCCAAAATGAAGTTATTTTTTAAAGTACCAAGGCGACAGTATTAGATGTCAGGTATGTAAATGTAGTCATTTTCATTCTAATTTGCTAATAATTATTATTATTTGATAAAACAAAATCACAAAAACACATTCTAAAAACTAAACACTTTATAAAACTACAATGTTGTGCTAATAACAGCTATACTGCAGTTACTCACTAACTGAGTCTATTTGTCCATTTCTGTGTGGTGGTTCAGTAGAGGTAACCTTTGAGCCCTTGGATTGCATTTTCCCCGATTTCCTCGACAAAGGATCGAATGCTCCTAAAGTTGATGTCGAGGCTAAACTCTTTCCGTTGACGGAATATGTTAACAACTACCGAGGCTTGAATGTGACTTTCAGTTGCTGCTGTGCTGAGAGCTACATCGAAACTTACCTTTTTAATATCAAACACTCTACTAAGACCATAATTTTTCAAATATGAAAAAGCATTCGTTATAGCGTTAAAAGTTTTCTTTACTTCTTCATAAGCAGAGGTAGCAGCTTTCACAAGAATTTGTCCACTTGTAACATCAGACACAACTTGGTTGAGTACTGAAGTAGCCTTTGAAACAACATCACGGAGACTGCTAAATATGCTTCGAGCATTATTCAGTTTTGTAGTGGCTGTATCACGCTGTTGCCGACAAGCTTTGTTATTACGACGACACACAGGGTCAGTGATGATACGACAACATGGAATCCACCTGAAGAGTAAATACCATTTGTGACATCCTTCGCACACTAAAATAAGAGATAATAATTATATTTATAGAAATAATTAAATCACTTACTTTTTTTACACCGTGAAGGTCGTGGTAGTCTTTCAAGCTTTGTTTCCCAATCTTTTACACATCTGGCAGCACGGTCACAATCATTCTGTGCACTATTCACTCTATTTCGAGCTGAATCTCGCTTCTCAACTGCTTTATTTAAAGAATCTTGATGTTTTTTGCAATTTTCTCTTGCTTCACTTTTCATTTTTTCACCAACTTGATTATATTTTTGGATTCCATTCTCGATTTTTTCATGAACTTTAGTGAAGAAGTCATTCTTTAATTCTCCAGCAACTTGAAACCCTGCTTTCGTGATGTCACCATAGTCAGCGGAAATTTTGAGACTAGCCTGAAACGCGTTAAAGAGTTTTCCTTCTACTGTGAACTCATACTGTGTGTCAGTTACTTTCAGCATAGCCTCTGCCTGGATACCCAGTACAGAGACAAACCCACTTGCATGAATGTCCACTTTAAGTGACGGTATTATGGTTACACAAACCTTAAGGAGTGGTCCACGTGATCGATCTTTGCTGGATGCATACATTTCAAATTTTCCATTGGCGATTTTCAATGGAGAGAGCGCAACATCCATATTAACACCTTCTGACAGACTTATGGTTACGTCAGCATCTGCTTGAAGACCAAGAATGTTGATAGTTCCATTCAGTCTAAAACCTGCTGGTATAATGACTTGAGGTAGTTTCTTCCCAGATGTTGAAAAAGATGATAGAAATCCATTAGGGAACCCACTTTCAGACAAAGAACGAGGAAGAGCTAAATTGATACATACTGCTTTGAGGAGAGTTCCCATTGTTACTTTGTTCTTTAGCTCTACATAGTAGAAATTGTTATTAAGATTGAACTCATCAACTCCAACATATCCTTCTGCTGTGAGAGGATTTGTAATACATTTAGGATCACCGATCTTAACCTCTCCTCCTAGCTGCAAAGCTTCTATAGTAGCTGTTGGAAGTAATTTAACTTCAAGGTGGAGATTGCAAATGCTGAGCCAATTAGCACCAAATGCATTCTTCCAACATCCTGTTGTGTCACCCTTTAGAATCACTTGTCGTGCCTCTAGTCGAATACCAGCAGAAAGAGTTAAGTCATGTTTTTTTAGATTAATCGATCCCTCTATTCCAAGTGATGTGGTTCCACCAACCTTCACCTGAATAGCAGCACTTGTTAGCACTACCCCTTCTCTTAATGTAATATCTTTTACTCTAGCTGACATTGTGAATGACGTAATACTCTTTATTGTTGCTTGAAGTGAAAATTTAGCATCTTTTCCAAGTAATTTTCGAGCAACATCACAGAACTTGTCTCTTGCACAGTTATTTGGCCATCTTAGATCAGCATTAATAGATACTCCTTCCATAATATCCATATCCTTTAACTTGCTGCCAGGAAGATGGACATTACTCAAATAGACAGGAGAGATCAATATACTGATATCCAACTCCTGGTTCAGAATAGCGTATTCACTGAGATCCTTAGCAGTGATCTTGAAGATAAGATCTTTTAGACTCACTGTACCAAATTGGAATCCAGCCACTAGTTTCGCACTTTTGCCTTGACTACAAATCACAGCACATAGCTGGACTCGATAGCCGTAAACAACTGCTTTGCCTGACAAGTGGACCTGAAGCTTTGCAGATCCAAGAGGAAAGGACAGCTTAGCATTTTCAATGCTGAATTGGATGAAATTTTTCACCCTTTGTTGCAATTCACTAGGCAGAACAGATGCTGAAAAAGTCGTTATAAATTCAGAAACAGGAATCTTCTTGAACGAGGCTTTGAGAATGTAATTGTCTGCATCTTTGGATATTGTGACGGAGTAGTATCCTTTTCCTATTCGAATTGCTCCACTTGTTTCAATATTTGTTTTCTTGGGCTCTAGAAGATCTGCATTGACACTCAGTGCTGGGTTTATGATGGTGAGGTAACCGTTGAAGTAACTCAGAGTGTCTGGGTATTGAGTGGACACTACTAGCTGCTTAGTACTTGTGTCTATGGAGAAATAGTTGATTTGAAACTGGAAAATGTCTTTTACTTTTCTAGGTAAAGACAGTTTACGGATATCGATGTCAAGAATGGTTTTAACTATAGTTCCAATCTGAAGTTGACCATTGTTAATGACTTCAAATGACAAGAAAGTCTTATAGTACTGCATTTTTATTGGTACCTTTGTACCGCTGAAACTAAGTGTTGTGAAGGCTTGTAGTCCTTTAGGGATAGTGACGGCTGTGTTCTGAAGGAGACCTTCCTTACAGAAGACATTTGGTAGTAGAGAGCTGGTGATATAGTCGGAGGATACAGTCACACCAAATTTTGGAATAGTGAGAGAGCCAAAGAATGGTACTCTTGAAATGTCCACTTTTTGTGTTTTCTTGATCAGTTCAGAGAGTTTAATAGATTCGATTTCAGCAGTAAAGGCACCAGAGAACTTGCCAGCCTTTAGTGGTTTCTGAAACACAGCATGGACTCTGTTCTTACCAATGGAGCCACTGACCACTACAGTAGCTAGTCCTCCTTTAATGACCTCAAACTGCCCAGTGACTGCTATGTCAGTGAGAGAGACTGATGGTAGAGGGATTGGCAAATTTGTTACTGTTAGGCTGTTTAGTTCATTCTGAAGATCAATCATATTCTTTGAAGTTCCTCTCAGCAATAGGTTCATACTGTTGACATCATATCTAGCTAGGACGTCAACAACAATGTTACCAATAGCCCATTGTCCTGTAACACCAGCAATTACATTCCTGTCATCTTTGCCATAGCTGATTCTGATAGAGAATACTGTATCTCTGACTGAGAATAATTCTGGAATGAAAGTGAACTTGCTAGAACGAGCTGAGTAGACATCGAGGTGTTTAGCTTCACAATCAGAGACGATCTTTTGTAGCTGAACATTGATGACAGATAAGAGATCATTTTGAGGAATACCAAGCAGTTCAAGCAGTTTCAGTGTCTGCTCCTCTGAAACACAACCAGTGAGTGGTGTAGCTTCTTGCTCTACAGAACATGAGTGTTGAATGAAGTATGTATCGACTAAAAAGTCTTACCTCTAAATAAATCCATATCAATTACTAATTGTTCATCAAAATAGACCAAATCTGCATTCATTAGTATAAAACTCTTAATTCTGTATTGTTTTACTATCTGTACCTGAAGCTTTATTGCAACCTGCACTCAGTGACCCTTTCTTGAGATCAAGCATATTTTTTCCGATCTCACATTTGTTGGATAAAGATAACTTGTCCTTTTCGGCCAGTTCGTGAAGCTTTTGCTTCATGATTTCACAGAATGATGACATGGCTTTGGCTCTAGCTAGCACTTGTGTACTAATTCCTTCTATTTCAACTTCCTATTCAAATCTTTAAATTTTCTTTGTTATAGACAATAACATTCTAACCTGTACATAACCTTCATCTGTTGCTGCTGGTATTTTGTTTGATAAAATAGCTAGGGCTACAGGTTCTCGTACTTCTTTTGTAATCAGGGGTTCACTGATTTCAAATATGATGTTAGTTTTCTCTTTGATAAAATTTTGAACTCCCTCAACAGTCTTCATAATTGATTTATAATGTCTGTGCTCTATTTCACCCTCAGTCGATCCCCATTCTGATGTGGGCTAGGTAAGAAGTCATATAAAAATTATAATTTGTAGAAACAAGCTCACATCTTCACTGTCCACGTGTTCGGTGAAAATATACTCAGCTTGGCGGTTTCCTCCTTCATTCCAGACAAGAACTTTGTACCAAGCAGCGGGTATATTAGTACCATCGGACAATCTGTGTAGCAAAAGTAACAGTCACAGTACGCTAATTAATTAAACACATGTTCAGGTATGATTTGGTTACTTCTGATCATCAGTTCCTGGTGTAACTCCTGTAATCACATACAAATCTGTCTTCTTGTCTTCGGCCTTCTTTCTAACATAATCCTCCCATGATTTCCAAGCAACTGAAATAAACATTTTCAAATTGAATGAACCATGATTAATTTTTATATAATAATATTTTATAATGATTTTATTTTACAATTGTTTTCGCTGTCATGTTATGTGGATTTTGATTACAGTGGAGCCTCTTAGAGGACACCCCTCTTCTCTCTAAAATGGACACTCACCGAATCCCAAATGATTATAACCCACATAATATTATATAACCCCTGACCAGAATACACCCTCTCTAAAATGGATGATTTTGTGGTCCCAATTGTGTCTGCCTTAAGCCTAGTTCGCTATACGTCGCAAAGCTAAATGACGCAGTGAAAAACACGTTTTTTTTACCGCGCGTGACGTGACACAAGGATAGAAACAAGTTCCATTTCGCGCAATGCGGCTCGGCACAGTCATTGCGACCCATTGTGTACTAGGCTGTAGAGAAGTTCCACTGTAGTATTCTTATGTGCATGGGTCTAGCTACAGTTCACCTTGGTTGTGTTTAGGATACTGTGGCGCCATGTTTGACAATTGGAATGTGTTAGTTTGTGTAATCGAATCCAACATATCGCCTGCAATAGTAATATTATTCATAAATTTTAATGCTTACATGTATTCAATAACTTTGTACCTGATGGTGCTAAGTGACCTCTGTCAAACCCTGATCTTACGTATGCACTGCAAGCTGATGTCTCTGATCTTTCCAGTCGACATTCACGTCTGAACCATTGATTTTCTTCTCGTTTTGGAAGTTTTTTCTATTAAATACTCGTGGTTAAATGCAAGACATTAAAAAGATTCATTACATCATCTTTTAATAGCTTATAGGCTGCACCATCCAATTTTTGTGCAGTAAAAATAGGTGTTTTTCGTCTTTTGCTGTAGCGAGTGATGAAGCCTCTTTGTACAAGTGTTATGACATCTTCCTCGTGGCTGTCATCATACTTGAACGGCATATGGCGTTCCATCAACAATTTTTGCTCTATACAGTAAACAAAGAGGTGATACAAGTATAAAAGAATTTCAAATTCATGTATACCACTCTCGGTATTCTGATTCTCTTTCAAGTCGTCTGTTGCTCTTTTTCTCTCAACTTTCTATTATTCAATAGTGGTTACACAATTTTTATACACTGTATAACTTACTGATATTCTTTTGATCACTTTTTTATTAACACCAGGCTTCTTAGTAGGTTTGAGGTTTGCATATTCCCAGACGTAGTCCTCAAAGGCTAGTGCCTCTTCACCTTCCATAGTCTGATCACAGACTTCTCCATTCTCATCTTCTATCTGATCACAGACATCTTGTCCACTGACAGCAGTTGGTTGCAGTGACTGCAGCAGCAGGCACCCCACCACTAGTAGTGGTAGTAGACGAAGCAACACACTCATTGCAGTATGAACCTGTTGGTCGACTGCAACTGCACAGTAATACCAGCTAGTGACTTTTATAGCATTTTATGTTACTTATTAACATGCTATCACTATTTAATTTCCTTATAGTTTTAAAGCAGATGAGTCGACTAAGTTACCTGTGATAGATGGTGACAGCATGATGTCAAGATGATTCAATACACATGTTTGTCCGCTGACCTGTGATCATTAGGTTAGTATTTGTTGTTTTTACATATAGTCATGCAATTATAGTGATTGCTGAAATATTTGCATTTGTATATGCACACCTTGAGTTTTCCATTACTGGAAGTTATGTTGCTTTGAGATTCAGTTTTGTTGATTTATGACATTATGCTGTTGTCTCTTTCACACATGCAATAACATGTCATTTCTGGTTTGTTTAATTTATCCTGAGATTCTTAGAAGTAGCTTTACTATTTACCGTATGTAAGGAAATAGAATGTTGACTTAAAAAACAGTATTGGTAAGTTTCCGTCTCTCACTACTATTACTTGCTAAAGCTCAGCATTCTAGTTTTTTTTTGTGGAATCAGTGCTTAGTTTAAAGGGCAGAATGTTGGAGTCGTTTGTATTCTACTATAATATGTTCAGCCACAGCTTTTCAAACTGCTTGTTTTATCTGTGGTAGGTTTGGAGTAAAACCATAACTGAACGTAAAACATCGATTATGTTCAAGCTACAATTTTTATACTCTGTGTGAGATTTTTCAACAAATTTATTTGAGTTAAGGGGCGTATCTAGGTTTGAACCAGGAGTGCTCAAACTAGCCACACCCTCTCTGAATGATTCTAAGTCTCAAGCAACAAATCACTTAAGCACAAATCTGCAAAAACCTGAAGTGAGTCAGGTGGATTACATGTGATTCTTGACTGTTCTGATGACTTTATTTTAGCACAGAGACTACAACGTCTGCATGCTCTGGGAATTGTGAATTTTATCAGCATACAAGTCATAATTGTTTGTATAGCAAACTGCTATACTCAGGTGGTGCTTGAGTGCAAAAAGCACTGTTCTAGATACTCCTCTGGACTTGACAAAAGTCCAGCTTATAGTGGATACCAGCTCCTTTTGCTTTATTATGTGGGCATGGTTATCAAGCATGTGGTAGAATATTAGGCTCTATCAAGTATGTTTCACTTCACTATAAAGTACGAACATTGAATCATGTAAACAAGGCAAATGTAACCAAGAATACCACGGTGTTATTTGTTTTATGCAACATAATTTTATCAGTGATTGTTTGTACCTTACGTACATAAACACCGTTCATGGTTAACATATGTTTGCAAGAAGTAATAAAGACTGTATGAACATGTATTTTTTCCAGTATCATTGCATGCATGGACTCTAGTTGGGCACAGAGTACATTATAGCATTTTAGTGATTATTTGATATTGTAAACACCTGTAGCTTTCATTACTAAGATTCTTGCTGTGTATACTGATTTATATGTATGATAATAATAAAAAGATACAGACATTTGCAAGTTGCTTGACAGCAGCGATTGCGAAATGGACTTTGGCCTATAACATAGTTAACCTAGTAGCCAACGCCCATTTACAATTTCTGCTATCAAGCAACATGCAAAGGTCTGTACCAGTTTTGAAATTTGATATGACTATGTACAGGTGCGGTAAACCCTACGCACATTATGCACATAATTTGTATGAGCAGTTAAGTAAATTATAACAGCTAAGTTCAGGCAGTTGAACAAGGTGCAGGAGCATTCAGCAGTCTTCATATAGTCATGTACATAGCTTATACCAAATATGCAAGTTTCAATGAATTTTGAAGTGTTTGATAAGACAATTTTACTTTTACTGAAATATCAATATGTCAGGCAACTTAACCTACACAAGACAAATAGATTGATCTCTAATGTATTATACTCACAGTTATAAAACAATGTTCTATTGACTAGAGTTCTACTGACTCAACTACTGTAGTCACTCACTAACTGAGTGTGTTACTAGAGAATGTCCATTTCCGTGTGGGGGTTCAGAAGAGGAATTTCTTGAGTCCTTTTACTGCACGTTCTCCAATTGCTCTGACAAAGGAGAGGATGTTTCTCAGGTTGATGTCGAGACTGAATCGTTTCAGTTTACGGAATATGCTGACAGCTATCGAGGCTCTAAAGTGACCAGTTGCTGCTGTGCTAAGAGCTACATCGAAACTGACCTCTCTTATATCAAACACTCCTCCAAGACCAAAACTAACGATAGCTGATAGTGCCTTCGTTCCAGCTTGATAGGCTCTCTTTACTCCTTCAAGAACAGCATTGACAACGTCGAGAGATTTTTTGCCAACTTTAACCACACCCTGGGCTCCTCTAAGCACTGCTTTAGCTGCATCAAGAATGCCCTTGCTTTTTTCAATAAGGTATTGAGCTCCTTTAAGACCAGCAAGAGCAGCTTTACGTAGCACATTGCAAGCAGCATTTTTTGTAACACACACTGGGTTAGTAATCTTATGGCAACATGACTTCCATCCCCAATTTCTTATACACCCAATGCAGACTGAAAAAGATAAAGATTATAACTGAATATTTGTAAGATTATGCAACTCACCTTTACCACAGCGCTTAGTTTTACACAACTTTCGTACTTTTTTTTCCCAGCTCCGTAGTTTCTTTTTAGCTCTGTCAAATGCTCGTCTTGCTTTATTCACTCTTTTCTCAGCTGATTTCAGCTTTTTAATAGCTCTGTCAAATTTTACTTTCTGGCGGTTAACTTTTTCCTTTGCCTTATCAATTGCTTTAGTACCAGCTTGAGAAAACTTTCTGATTCCTGTTTGGATTTTTCTATGAATAGTGGCAAAGAAGTCGTTCTTTAAATGACCACGAACTCGGAATCCAGCTCGTCTGATGTCACCATAATTTGCAGTAATATGGAGACTGGCCTTGAACAAGTGGAGGAACTTTCCTGCTACTCTGTACTCATACTGTGTGTTAGTTACTCTCAGCAAAGCCTCTGCTTGAATACCAAGTACAGAGACAAACCCGCTTGCATGGATATCTCGTTTAGGACGAGGGTAAGCAGGTGCCACAGTTATTTTGAGGAGTGGTCCACGTGATCGATCCCTGCTGGTAGCATACATTTGAAGAAGTCCTCTAGCAATTCTTAAAGGAGGAAGAGCAACATTCATACTAACACCTTTTGATGAACTAATGGTCACATCAGCATGTGCCTGAAGACCAAGAATGTTGATGAAGCCTTTCAACCGATAACCTGCTGGAATACTGATGCCAACTTTCGGCAGTTCTTTGCCAATTGGAGAGAAGGATGAAAGAAACCCTTTTGGAAATCCACTGTCAGCCAAAGGACGAGGTAGACGGAAGTTGATGCAGAATGCTTTGAGGAGAGTTCCCATTGTTACTTTGTTCTTTAGCTCTACATAGTAGAAATTGTTGTTAGGACTGAGCTGGTCTACTCCAACATATCCTTTTGCTATGAGAGGATGTCTAAGGCAGGAAGGATTACCGATCCTAACCTCTCCTCCTATCTCTAGAGCTCCCACTAGAGTAACTGTTGGTTGTATTGCAATGAGAAGATGAAGATTACAGATACTGAGCCACTTGGCACCAAATGCTCTGTTCCAGCATCCTTGCATGTTTCCCTGGAGAACAACTCCTCGTGAGCCAACTCGAATACCAGCTGACAATGTTATTCCAATTTTATTAAGATGAATTGATCCTTCAATACCGTAAGAAGTTTCTCTTCCAACCATGACCTGTAGAGCAGCACGTTGTAGCACTACTCCTGCTCCTAGTCTAACATCTGATACTCCAGCTGACAGTGTGAAAGAACTGGCACTTGCTATTGTTGCTTGGAGAGAAAATTGAGCATTTTTTCCAAGTACTCTTTGAGCAACCGCACAGAACTTGTCTTGTGCACAATTTGGTGGCCATTTTAAAGCAGCGCTGATGGACACTCCTTTCACAATACTCATGCTTTGCAACATGCTGCCATACAATTGGACTCCAGGTAGAGAGACAGGAGAGATTAGTAGACTAGTGTCCAACTCCTGATTCAAAATGGCGATTCCTCCGAGATTTTTACCAGTGATTTTGTAAATGAGAGTTGTAAAACGTACTTTGCCTAACTGGAAACCTGCCACTAGCTTTGTCTTGCCTTCTTGTCTAATAATAATAGCACTCAAATGGACGGTCTTATATCCTCCAATCTCTGGTGTGCCTGACAAGTGAAGCTGAAGGTTTCTATTTCCAAGAGGAAGAGCTAGTTTAGCATTGTGGATGCTGAACTGAAAAAATGTTTTAAGTTTGTTTTGAAATTCATGCGGCAAAACCTCAGCTGAAAATTTGTGAATAAGATCAGAAATTGGAATGTTCTTAAAAGAGGCTTTTAAAATGTATTTGTCCATTGTTGAATCTCTGGATATCGTGATGAGGTAGTTTCCTTTTCCAATTTGGATTTCTCCACTGAAGTCAAGATTTAGTTTTGGTTGATTTTTGAGAACTGCATTGACTCTCAGTCCTGGATTTTTGATGGTGAGGTAACCGTTGAAGTAACTCAGAGTGCCTGGGTATTGAGTTGTCATTACCAGTTGCTTAGTACTAGTGTCTAAGGAGAAATAGTCAATTTGAAACTGGAAGACATCTTTTATTCCAGGTGGTAAGGGAAGAGAACGAATATTGATGCCAAGAATGGTTGATAGAAGAGTTCCAATGGGAATTTGACCATTGTTGATGACTTCGAATGACAAGAAAGTCTTATAGTACCGCATTCTTATTGATACCTCTGTACCTCCGAAATTGAGTGTTGTGAAGGCTTGTAGTCCTTTAGGGATAGTGACGGCTGTGTTCTGAAGGAGACCTTCCTTACAGAAGACATTTGGTAGTAGAGAGCTGGTGATATAGTCGGAAGATACAGTCACACCAAGTCTAGGAATAGTGAGAGAGCCAAAGAATGGTACTCTTGAAATGTCCACTTGTGTTGACTTTCTGATAACGTCAGAGAGTCTGATGGGACCAATATCAGCAGCAAAGGCACCAGAGAACTTGCCAGCCTTTAGTGGTTTCTGAAACACAGCATGGACTCTGTTCTTACCAATGGAGCCACTGATCACTACAGTAGCTAGTCCTCCTATAATGAGCTCAAACTCACCAGTGACTGCTATGTTACTGAGAGAGACTGATGGTAGAGGGATTGGTACATATGTTCCTGTGAGACTGTCGATCTCTTTCTGTAGGTCAATAGTCATCCCAATCTTTGGAGCTCCTCTCAGCAATAGCTTCATACTGTTGGTGTCATATCTAGCTAGGACATCGACAACAATGTTACCAATGGTCCATTGTCCTGTAACACCAGCAATTACATTCCTGTCATCTTTGCCATAGCTGATTCTGATAGAGAATACAGTATCACTTACAGAGAATACTTCTGGAACAATAGTAAATGTACTCATTGATGGTGTGTATATATCAATGTATTGAGCATCACAATCAGCGACTATCTTTTGCAGTTTGAAATTGATCGGAGATAAGAATTTGTTGTGGGGAACATCAAGCAAATCTAGCAGTCTAAGAGTCTGCCCTTGTGGGACATAGCCAGTGAGTGGTTTAGTTCCTGCCTGTGTTGCTGCATGTGTTCGAAATGCATTATAGTCTTCATTAAGAATGCACTTACCTTGTTGATTCTCATCAGTGTCCATTGAGTGATCATTATAATCAAGATCTGCACAAGTGTTGAATCAATAATCATTAAGTAAGCTACGTAGCTAGTACCTGAGACTTTTTTGCAATCAACACTGAAAAATCCTTTTCCAAGATCCAGTACATCCTTCCTCACTTGGTCTCCTTTTCTTGTCAAGTCTTGAGACAAAGACAACTTACCCATCTGTTCAAGCTTGTGAAGCTTTCTTTTTATTTTACTACAAATTGATAGTGATGCTGTTTGAACAGTTTCTAGCCTGAGGCTGAACATAGATGATGGCCTCTGTGCATATTAAAATATTTGTTTCAATGGTTTAGTTTCACATTGTTACCTCTGACAACTGTGAAAATCCTCTTGCTGCTGGTCCTTCTCCTTCACACAATGAGGAACTACTGATTTTGAAATGAATTCCAGTGTCGCTGGAGACATCTTTTTCAATATCTTTGAGAGTCTTTCCTGTTATAGCTTTGACTTTATTAACCTCTTTGGGCTGTTCTGTTTCAGTAGTTATCCGTTCAGTATAAGGCTATGTACATACAGTATAGCTGGTAATGAGCACTGATTTGCTTGGCTTACTCTGGAAGTATCTTCATGCTGAGTAGAAATGTATTCTGCTTGAAGCACTCCATTTTCACACCACATGAGAATCTTGTAAAAGTACTCTGGTACTGTAACTCTTTCATTTAGTCTATACAATAAATAACATAAAAATATACAATTAATTTAGTGTTTTAACAAACTTTTTTTTATTTCCTGTAACTCCTGTAATTACAAACAAATAATGCTTTATCTCTGCTTTTCCTCGAGTGTACTCCTCCCAATTATTCCAAGCTTTTTGGTTATGTCTAGGATGTTGAGGTGCCATGTTTGACAATACAAATGAGTTGATTTGTGACATATCACTTGTCATGTCAGCTGAAAAAGGTACAATGATGATAAATGGAATGATTCACACATTTTGAAACCAGACAATTATTCAGTGAAATGAATTTTGTTCATTTACGCCTACACCATACATGTACATGCAGTACCTGATGGAGCAAGGTGACCTCTGTCAAACCCAGATTTCTTATAATCTTCCAATATTGAAGTTTCAGTTTCACGAAGCCTTGGATCAGGCCTGAAATATGTATTTTTCTTTCTCTTTGGTCGTGTCTGAGTTAAAGATAATTACATCAATGCATGTGCATACCATTGATATAGAATTACTTTCTTTACTCTTTGAGATTTTAAGACTGTACCATCCAGTCTCTCAGCTGTAAACAGTGGTGTTCTTCGACTGATACTGTATCGTATGATGTATCCATCCTGACATAGTGTCTTGAGTTGCTTGTCCTTCGTCACTCTGTCTTCAAAATCGAAGGGCATATGCTCTTTCAGCTCGTTTAGGTTTGTACAATCTTTAAAATAGGTTTGCAATCGCATTTGTGCTAGCTGTGAGAATGTCAATGGCGTTAAGTATACATACTATTACAGTAATGAGTTATACTTCCTTGGCGGGTGACCTTGGCTTCGATTTCTTTATAGCATCTTGGTTGGGATCTGTAACATAGTAACAAGTAATACTGTATAGCAGTACAGTAACTACAAGTTTGAATTAAAGCATGCATGGGTTGTATATGTTAATCTCTTAACATGCAGGTATGTTAGTAATAGTACAATATTATTAGGGAGGCACGGTAGTGACTCCCTATGTAGGGTTGAACGAGAAAACAAGATGGCGGCTAGAGTAAGCCACCAATATTCGGCCACCATCTATTATCGGCCACTCGTTCGTACACTTGCAAATACGCTAGACACAGATCAAACTTGACCTACGTTTGACACACGCTTCCTCTGCCTGCATTGCAAATATGCAGCTCGTAACTGCTTCTTTGTCTACTGTGGAGACGAAGAAAGTGGGTAAAGAAAATAAAAAAGATTTCTATCGAAATCAAAAGGATGTAGGGTTGTGAAATCTACCACTGGTCCACAATGTAATCTAACAAAGAACAAGCATGGAATGGTAACACGATTGACTTGCTAACAGACCATAGATCCCTACATCAGTGGCTGCTGTGGTTGGCTATAGCTAATTCAACTAGTTGCTGTTGACTGACACCAGACATGCATTAAATTGAATTGGATTCAGCTTGTGACAAAATAATTATTGATCTTATGTACAGCCACTGATGTAGGGATCTATGGTCTGTTAGCAAGTCAATTGTGTTACCATTCCATGCTTGTTCCTTGTTAGACTACATTGTGGACCAGTGGTAGATTTCACAACCCTACATCCTTTTGATTTCGATAGAAATCTTTTTTATTTTCTTGTTTGTGTCCTTTTTCATTTTCAGTGAAGTGCAGTTTAATATCATCCATGTACTGAGTCGTCTTTGTCATGGTTTCCACCATTGGTTTAGTTTTCCTGTTGTTGATGGCTTTTCTTTATTATTAACAATTTTGAACTTGTAGCTAAAAATATTTGTTCCAAGGTGGTACATATCAGCTAGCCTACGCATTCATGCATGCATGCAGTGCATACGAGCCCCGCCCACACTTATTTGTAGACCTGTACGCCGGTTATAATTATCTGGCAAGCGCAGAATGGCGATCCTGCACGAGCTTGCCGTTATTCGAAGACTCCAGACAAATATGTGTTCTCCATGATCCATACGGCATGGCGATACTCAAGCTAGTGCTTGGTCACGTGCGCTAGCAACTGCTTGGTCACGTGCGTGTTGCTCAATCACAGTAATGGCGTCTAACACTTAGCTGACAATGGGTCACGATCGAGAACTCACGGAATTTAGATCGCCGTTTCGCTAAAAACAATGTTCAAAAGGCACCTGCCAAGAGAATTTCACGACTGTTCGTGGGTGTTGTGGTCTCGGCACTGCTCGCGTAAAGGCGCTAGGCGAGTTGAAGAAAGAAAGAAGAAGAAGACGAAGATGACGAAAGTCGATTTTCACCGTTTCCAGGTTCGTCACTTTAGCAACAATTTCGAGCAATCCCCTTGCTACTGTAAGATGGGGCAACGCCAGAGAGCAGATCTAAGTGTCTTTGGACGTATTAATTCATCACCAGGCGAAATATCAGCGTTTGAACGCTAATACATTGTATAGTGTAGCCGCCATCTTGTTTTCTCGTTCAACCCTACATAGGGAGACACTACCGTGTCTCCCTAATATTAAACTCATTGTCAGGGAGTCAGTATAAAGTTGCTTATAAAAATTAGAATTTCACCTTCATCTAGTGGCTCTCGCCCATGAACGACTTGTCCACTGACAGCAGTTGGTTGCAGTGACTGCAGCAGCAGGCACCCCACCACTAGTAGTGGTAGTAGACGAAGCAACACACTCATTGCAGTATGAACCTGACAGTGGCAGTGTTGAACTGATAGCTACTTTTATACAGATAATTTTGTGTTTATCTTGTATCACTATTTTTGGAATTTATACCAGAACAAGATGTACGTATTTTCGCCATGATTTATTCTATAATATTATATCCGCTAATCTGTGATCTCTAGCTGCATATTAATTTTATTTCAGTCAACCGTTAATGCTCATAAGCTTATCACTAAACAGACATGCACGGTCCATTGCTGGGATGACTTTTTATGACCCTTTCTATGCAGATAGCATTATGTTTCTAGTGTCAATTACCATTTTCACAAATAATATATTAATGGGTGCATGGTTAAAACAAGCATTCAATTTTATCCCGTGTAGTGGTAGATGAAGCATTAACCTGTAGACTACAACTCAGTGCAAACTTAAATCTAATATGTTTATGTACTAGTACATAATTGGCAGCTATGGGTTCATTCCAGTTTGTGCATACTGAAAGGTGTTATTTTGTGTGTTTATCCCATTGATGTTTGAAAATATGGAAAAAGATTGTTTATTTTAAACACAGTTAGTTAGTTTGCACATAGTGGTTTGCAAAACTTAAACAACATTCTAAATGCTGTCAAAATTTTATTAGCTATTACTAACTGTTGTTATCACAACAAAGGTCTAAAGTGCATTCCTTGTGTACAGATTTTGTATTTTAAACACAGTATTAGTTTGTTTGCAAAAGTTAACAAAATTTAATGTTATAATAATGCTGTCAAATTTTTATTAGCTATTACTAACTATTGTTTTCACAACAAAGGTCTAAAGTGCATGCCTTTTGCACAGATTTTGTATACAACAGTCTTGCATATGCTGAGTGGATATAGGTCGAGTACTGTGCTGATAATGTATGCATGTAGTTTAATCTGACAGTACATGTAGAAGATTTCTAATGAGAATATACAGCTTTAAAGAAAAAGTATAAGTTAACGTGACAACACAAATGTCTGGCTAGTACATTATCACTGGCTAGATGAGTCTTGCAAATTGTTAATCAACAGATAATAATTATTTGAAAGCTGCACGCATCCATGGTCTATTAACCAGTCAATTGTGAAAAAATTGTATCCGCTAATCTGTGAATTCTACTAGCTATTATAATTATTCTTTTCAGTCATGCTCATAAGCTTATCACTAAACAGAGATGCACACTTCATTGCTGCATGGGATGTTTTAGTGACTTTATGAATAATGAATCTTTCTATGCAGATAGCATTATGTTGCTATAGTGTCAATTCATTTTCACCAAAAATTAGTAGTAATAATGCTGCATGGTTAAAACACGCATTAAATTTTATCCCATGATGTAGACATAGCAACATGCACACTCATTTGCAGTCTAAACCTGTAGACTATACATGTACAACTGCAAAACTTACAAACTATAATATGTACTAGTACACATTTGATAATTGCCAGCTATGGTTTTCTAGTTTTTGCATACTGAAGGTGTGCGTTAGTGTGTGTTTGTCTGCATAGATGTTTGAAGAATCTGGAAATAGATTGTTTATTTAAACACAGTTAGTTTGTTTGCAAAAAATATTTTTATTTAACAAAATATTCTAAATTCTGTCAAATTTTTCTCTGCAATTATTATATAACTGTTGTTATCACAACAAAGGTCTAAAGTGCATTACTTGTGTACAGATTGTGTATACAGCAATCAACCGACAACAGTAGTCAACTGACAGCCTATATCCATTATGCTTATTATGTACTATGCTTAGTCATAAGCTAAGTCAGTGGATAACTGTGTGCTGATAATGTATGTAGTTTAGTCTGAGAGTATAAGATTTATATACAGCTATAAAGCTGCAGACAAAAGCATAACTTGCGACCAACACAATGATGACTGGCTAGTAAATCATCACTGGCTAGATCAGCCTTGCAAGTTATTGGTCAACAGATAATACTGATGTTAGGAATGCTGCACAAATCTATGGTCTATTAAACAGTCAATTGTGTTAACTCTGGGTCCTTGTTGGTGTATTATTGCAAGTAGTAGATTTTAATCAATTTGCTATACATGCATCCTCACTCTGTTATGGCGCATATTAGAATTGTGCACAAACTCTGGGACTAAATGTCTAGCTGAGTCAGAGACCTCCTCCTGTTAATGTACGTCTAAATTGATCCGTTGCAGCTGTGCATCGGACTAACAATATTTATACTGGACCAAAGAATTTGACTTTGATATTGACTACATTTAGATACTGTGTCAAAATACAAATCTCCACTGCTGCATAGCCTCATAGGTGTTATCAGGAGCGCATATAAACAAGGGAGCATGTAACTCTGTAAACGGCGAAATCCTAACATGGCTGCTGTTCTAATAAAGCACCAAAGGTGCAGATGCCTCGGTCATAGCATGCATGCAATTAGCAGATGCATATGACAGCACGTATGCGACTATGCACACAGTAGATCCATGGAAGCATCAGAACTATGGAAGCATGCAAGCATCAGAACTATGGAAGCATGCAAGCAGCAGAACTATGGTAGCATGCAAGCAGCAGAACCATGGTAGCATGCAAACAGCACTGAGAACTATGGAAGCATGGAAGCAGCAGAACTGAAGCATCCAAGCTTTGGGCAGAACCATGAATTGTAGCAGCATGTAGCTAATATAAGCACCAAAGGTGCAGAGCTAATGGTATCCAGCTTTTACTACATGTAACACCATAAGCAAACGTGCTTTGAAAACACAAAGCTACTGCTGTTATTTTACAAGTTAAAGTATACTGCAACAAGACTACTGCACTCTTTGTTGTGAGAATAATTTTACTGCTACACAAACACAACTATCCACTATTCCACAAACACAGCAACTGCAGATGCATGTATACAGGATTTCTGTACAGGAATCACAATGCAGTGCTTTAGTTATGCAATCAGAAGCCAATCAGTGCTGACCACAATACAACTGGGCGTGTCTACAATGTTCAGTAGTACAGCCCATGCATACTGAACACGAGCGCGATAGCTTCCATAGCTTGCTTACACAATTTCTCTAGACCTGCGCTGCTATCCTGTAGTAAAATTCTAACCTATCAGCTTCTAGGCAGTCAACTGTGGACAGCTCTGCCTTTGGAGAAGTCCAGATTGCCAGCAACGGTAAACAAAGTAAGCAAACCGCGCCATAACTCCATAACAAAGCCTTGCATGGAACTTTCGCTAGTTCACAACCGAGATAATATCGATTTCTACCTGCATTGCAAGTTTCAGAGCTTGCCTTCCAGCGTGCGCCGCAAAAATGGTGTAACAGACAGACAGACAGACAGAACGACAGACAACGCGATTACAGTATGCCTCGTGGCTCCGCCCACCGAGGCATAAAAATAATAGTTTCCATATAAGAACTATACTCCATATAAGGTCTATAATTTCAACTGCGCCTCCATCAGGTATATTATTAATAACGGGCGTGTACTAGTTATTACATCCGCAAACGTCACATTTATACTTTATATGGAAGTAACTAAAAATAGCAAGTCCGCCATATTTGGATTTCGCCGTTATATGGGGTAGTGTTCAGAGTTACATGCTCCCTTGTTTATATGCGCTCCTGGTGTTATGATGTCTTGTCAATGTCTTACTCTTCAATTGCGATATTTCCAGTTTTATTGCTACATGAGAGAAAGAACATTTCCCAACCTATATAGAGTATGACTACAAGAGCCGCTATATCTCGTGAATGGTGAGAGGAATCTAACTATTGCACAGACCAGGTAGAAATAATTATTTGGCAATACACTTTCTGATCAGCCTAACAAGGTCTAACAATATCCAACTAATTATATTCAGCTGCAGTTGACAGACTGCTGTGTGCGTCTGTGGCATGCACCCACTGAAGATTATATTAATGACAAAATTTATCATAGCATACATACACTAAAGATGTACATAATCATTAGGGAGGCACGGTAGTGCCTCCTTATGTAGGGTTGAACGGAAAAAGAAGATGGCGGCTACATACAATGTATTAGCGTTCAAACGCTGATATTTCGCCTCGTGATGAATTCTATGCGACCAAAGATACTTAGATCCGCTCACTGGCGTTGCCCCATCTTACAGTAGCAAGGATATTGCTCGAAATTGTTACTAAAGTGACGAACCTGGAAACGGTGAAAATCGACTTTCGTCATAATTTATTGGTTTCTTCTTTCTTTTTTTACAGCGTGTCTACGGCAGCCATAGACTTTTTTTAGGTAGGAAAATATTTATTATGACCAGGATGCAAGGTGAAAATAACAATGAAATAAGAAGAAAAATAGTTCAATATGCAACCCGACCCTCAGTAAGGGCAAGGTCCATACATGTGTTGGCTAGGTCAGGAATAAATGTTGATCTTGAACCACGAAGACAACGTATTGCTGAGCGTAGTAGGGCGAAACCAATCTGACATCTGATGAAAATGATGGTTTTGCTGTAGTGTTCATTTCGTTTGGCAGAGAGGAGAGGGGCTAATCTTTGAAAGACAACACATATTTCTTCTTTCTTCCACTCGCCTAGCGCCTTTACGCGAGCTGTGCCGAGACAAAACACTCACGAACAGTCGTGAAATTCTCCTGGCAGGTGCCTTTTGAACATTGCTTTTAGCGAAACGGCGATCTAAATTCCGCGAGTTCTCGATCGTGATCCATTGTCAGCTAAGTGTTAGACGCCATTATTGCGATTGCGCAATACGCACGTGACCAAGCACTAGCTTGAGTATCGCCCCGCCGTAAGGATGACGGAGAACACATATTAATTTTGTCTGGAGTCTTCGATCTTCGAAGAACGGTAAGCTCGAGTAGGATCACCATTCTACGCTTGCCAGATAATTATAACCGCCCTACAGGTCTACATCAAGTGTGGGCGGGGCTCGTATGCACTGCATGCAATATGTAAGCATGCATGCGTAGCAATGATGCGTAGGCGAGCTGATATGTACAGCATAACAATTATTTTTAGATACAAGTTTAAAATTGTTCATAATAAAGAAAAGCCATCAACAACAGGAAAGTGTCTGCTGTCACGGTTATAGCTCACTGCAGTGCAGCCCAGCAAGATTGGAAAGTGTCCGCGGAGGCAATTTAGAGCATCATGTGCTACTACAGTCATCGACAGGAGCGTTGTTGTAAGTGGTTTAGCATCGCAGCACAGCAAGCCTACCTGCTAAATTGACAGGAATGCCGTTATGAGTGGTTCAGCAATGCAGCGCAGCAAGAAATGTTGTGTGCATGCAACAGCTGATTTTAACGATCAAACTGCACCAAATCCATAGGAATATGTCACAGATTCTTCTTCAGACGTGACTCCTGTACATGGAAGCAAATTGAACTATATGATTGCGATGCAATGTATATGGACACTCAGAATACACGTTATGTTTAGTAGTCGAAGTCTATTACACGCGCGCACGTAGCATTAATATGCACGCTTTGAATCTGGAGCGCAGCTAACCCGATTTGAAACCGGTCGACCGGCTTCGAAGCGGGTCAAAGGTTGTGAATCGGGTCGTAACACATACACTGTCAGGTAGTTTGATGTGTAAGTACACTAACTATCAGGTATTGATGTCCTACTAACAATGACTTATTTTTTTTTTTTTATGACAATTTAGCATACAAGCTAGGTCGTACCAGTAGCAATGCTAATCCAAGGGTACAAACCAATAATAATAATAATAATAATGAAAATAATAATTAGTTGGTGTTACAAGAATAATTTAACTTACAGGGTAAAACAAGGTAAGAACAGCTTTAATAACAATCATTCCAATAGTTGATAACAGCCTTTTTAAAACTTGATACAGAACCAACTAAACGAACTTCTGATGGCAACTCATTCCATAATCTCACCGCGTCTGGATAAAATGATGCATCGTAGGAACAGGTGTGTTATTTTGTATGATACAGTGTCCTATTATGGTGCAAAGTATGTAGTACCATGCATGTTATATGCATTATATAATGTACAAGAAAATTAAAAGGATTGTAAAGAATCAAAAGTCTACGGTATAATTATTCTTATACTTAGACTTTGAAGATCCCTTGAAAATCGAAGGCACCGCCAATATAATGTTCCACGCTTTCTTGGAATTTACGCTTTCTATAGAAATCAATGTGCTTTCTTGGAACTCTTAAAATACCTGCCATTCTATAGAATGGCAGGTCTTGGCACAGTCTACAGAAAGCGCAAGTGACTTGCACATTCTGTAGAGTGCAAGTTGTGCAACAGACAGGCATGGGCAATGAATGACAATGTATTTAAAACGCTAGTGCAGGCGCGCGAGCTAAGCTAATGCACCTACAGCAAGTAGGCTGCACTGCTGAAACTAGGGTTTGGGGTCATCAGCGCTGACTAGAATGCATCAGTGCAGCAGCAAGATTTTGCTTTATCATGCATCATGCACGGTGAAGTCGGTCACCGCCTATTTCCGGTCACTTCGCAGAAAACTGGTTGTCCTGAAGCGAAAGAAGTCTTACTCCAGCAGCCTATATGCTACCATTGCAGCCGGTAACCTTCCACTACTACAACATTAACACTAAGGCTGACTATCTATCTTTTTAATAAAGAAAATGCCATTTCAGAGTGATCTTGAGACTAAGGAATACTAATCTGCATCAGTGTCTAGTGCTGAGCAGTGACGAGGTTTCTCTGGTGCCCAGCAGAGTCAAGGCTGTTCCCAAGTACTATCTCTTCAATGACTGTTTTGTCATTGTGCTAGTAGGTGCATAGAAAAGCGTGCTACCCCTTGTCTATAGATTGGATGTATGGGTGGAGTATGTTATTGAGATCCACCAACCAAACGCAATGCATGTGATCTGAGTTCCACCATGTTGTACATGTCATGTTTGTATTGACAACATCAACAACTCAACAACACAACAAACACAGTTGATGGTCAACAATGAGGAGGAGTTGTGACCATGTGTGGGAGGAGCCAGTACTTGCATGTTGCCTACCACTACATGCAAACATACATGCACTGTACATGAGGAAGCTTGTCTACTACTCTGTTGTTGGTTTTGATTTTTCTGATCACCTTTTGTAGTTGTGTGTTTTCACTAGTACTGCTGTAGTGTGTGTGTAGATGATGGAATTAGGGAGTTAGCCTAAGATGGGGTCAAAGGCCGGTTCAGAGAGGGCAAATTTCACGGCCAGGGAGAGCTGCTCTGGTTTGTTGACAGTGAGTCACGCAAGAAGTACACCGGAGAGTTCCGCAATGGAGAAATGAATTGACAAGGAGAGATGAAGTGAGTAATAATGAATAATGAAATGGTTATCATCTGTATCAAAATTACTCTTCACACACACTTGTCTTGTGTCTCTGCAGCTCAGTAATGGAGCTTGTTAGCACATACTCTAGTCCACTCTGTTGATCTGTTGTGTGTTTGCTCTATATTAGTAACATATCACATGACCTGTGAGAAAAGGACTCTTATACCACGACACGTACTTAGATTTTCAAAATCATATTCATTTAGTGCTATAGAAATTAATAATTATCGTTGTCAGTTGATGATTCTGATGATTGTGTGTGTGTGCCGTGTGAGTGTGTGCTGTGTTGCATAATCATTCTGTCCTGCTTTGTACATACTAGCTAACCTGGGGAGCTGGGGGACTTATGTCTGCTTCTTAGGGGTTAAATGTCACTTTAGTGCTGCTACTATAGTGGAGCATCTTCCCGTACTGTATCATGATTGGTCTATAGTGTTTCTTGTTGATCCAGTGCCAGCCTTGTTGTGTGATATTATGAATCTACAGCACTCTTAACTAATGATAATGACCTCAACCATTAATTGTTTGCTAGTAACACTAGTAGAGGGACAATGATATAATTATTAGAGCAGTATCACAGTGTATAATACTAGTCTATACTAGAGTGTGTGGTGCATGAAAAGTCCTATTGTGACAGCTCGTTCCAATATCTCTTTCAGCAATCTATAGTAGTATGATAAAACACTAGTATCAACACTGCAGTGAGTCACATAGTGACTTAGCAGTGAGTTATTACCATGGAGTGTTAGCATTCATAGCATTTTGCTCTCACATGAATAGTCCAAGATTTTCCACGACGTACTCTGCAACATTCAGATCCACTTTGTGTAAGGGTGATTGGTCCGGTACAGAGTGGATATTTCGTGAAGCAATAAATACCTGCAAAGAGAAAATACAGTAGCAAATACTGTAACAGTAGTTTGCCCAATACATGATTGTACTAATTTACCAAAATCTGGTGATTCCTGGTCATTCAGTGGTCGGCAGTAGCAGCAGCCAATGGTCACTGCCACTAGCATGAGAACCAGTGTAGCCTTCATGATTAGATAATGTGACAGTAGTTGAGCTAGTCCTGAATAGTAGAGAAGTCACTCTTTTAGAGAGCTATACATATAGCAGCAAATCAATACCTGTCAGTATTGTATGGTGTCAGGTAGTGATGAACTTTGACAATAGATACTTACAATCATTAAATGACAGTGACAATGGTTGCATAGTAGGCACCTTGTATCTTGTTTATGTTCCTTGGTTACCTTTGTTACCTTTGTTACTGATGCTGTTATCAGCTGTACATGTTAGACTTGAACTAATAATTATAGGGAGGCACGGTAGTGCCTACCTATGTAGGGTTGAACGGGAAAACAAGATGGCGGCTACATGCAATGTATTAGCGTTCAAACGCTAAAACGCTATTTCGCCTGGTGATGAATTGTATACGTCAAAAGACACCTAGATCTGCTCTCTGGCGTTGCCCCATCTTACAGTAGCAAGGAGATCGCTCAAAATTGTTACTAAAGTGACGAACCTGGAAACGGTAAAATCGAGTTTCATCGTCTTCGTTTTCTTCTTTCTTTCTTTCTTTCTTTCTTTCTTTCTTTCTTTCTTTCTTTCTTTCTTTCTTTCTCTCTTTCTCTCTTTCTCTCTTTCTCTCTTTCTCTCTTTCTCTCTTTCTCTCTTTCTCTCTTTCTCTCTTTCTCTCTTTCTCTCTTTCTCTCTTTCTCTCTGTCTTTCTTTCTCTCTCTCTCTCTTCCTTACTTTCTTTCTCTCTTTCTTTCTTTCTTTCTTTCTTTCTTTCTTTCTTTCTTTCTTTCTTTCTTTCTTTCTTTCTTTCTTTCTTTCTTTCTTTCTTTCTTTCTTTCTTTCTTTCTTTCTTTCTTTCTTTCTTTCTTTCTTTCTTTCTTTCTTTCTTTCTTTCTTTCTTTCTTTCTTTCTTTCTTTCTTTCTTTCTTTCTTTCTTTCTTTCTTTCTTTCTTTCTTTCTTTCTTTCTTTCTTTCTTTCTTTCTTTCTTTCTTTCTTTCTTTCTTTCTTTCTTTCTTTCTTTCTTGCTTGCTTGCTTGCTTGCTTGCTTGCTTGCTTGCTTGCTTGCTTGCTTGCTTGCTTGCTTGCTTGCTTGCTTGCTTGCTTGCTTGCTTGCTTGCTTGCTTGCTTGCTTGCTTGCTTGCTTGCTTGCTTGCTTGCTTGCTTGCTTGCTTGCTTGCTTGCTTGCTTGCTTGCTTGCTTGCTTGCTTGCTTGCTTGCTTGCTTGCTTGCTTGCTTGCTTGCTTGCTTGCTTGCTTGCTTCCTTCCTTCCTTCTTTCTTTCTTTCTTTCTTTCTTCAGCGCGCCTAGCGCCTTTACGTGAGCAATACCAAGACCAAAACACCCACGAACAGTCGTGAAATTCTCCTGGCAGGTGCCTTTTGAACTTTGTTTTTAGCGAAACGGCGATATAAATTCAGCGATTTCTCGATCGTGATCCATTGTCAGCTAAGTATTAGACGCCATTATTATGATTGTGCAATACGCATGTGACCAAGCAGTGGTTAGCGCACGTGATCAGGCACTTGATCAGGCACGTGATCACGCACATCAACAAACATTTTCAACAGTAAAACCATGACTGACCATAAAACATCGATTATGTTCAAGCTACAATTTTTTATACTCTGTGTGAGATTTTTCAACAAGTTTATTTGAGTTAAGGGGCGTATCTAGGTTTGAACCAGGAGTGCTCAAACTAGCCACACCCTCTCTGAATGATTCTAAGTCCCAAGCAACAAATCACTTAAGCACAAATCTGCAAAAACCTGAAGTGAGTCAGGTGGATTATATGTGATTCTTGACTGTTCTGATGACTTTATTTTAGCACAGAGACTATAATGTCTGCATGCTCTGGGGATTGTGAATTTTATCAGCATACAAGTCATAATTGTTTGTACAGCAAACTGCTATGATCAGGTGGTGCTTGAGTGCAAAAAGCACTGTTCTAGATACGCCTCTGGACTTGACAAAAATCCAGCTTATAATGGATACCAGCTCCTTTTGCTTTATTATGTGGGCATGGTTATCAAGCATGTGGTAGAATATTAGGCTCTATCAAGTATGTTTCACTTCACTATAAAGTACGAACATTGAATCATGTAAACAAGGCAAATGTAAGCAAGAATACCATGGTGTTATTTGTTCATTGCAATATATCAGTGGTTGTTTGTACCTTACGTACATAAACACCGTTCATGGTCAACAGATGTTTACAAGAAGTAATAAAGACTGTATGTACATGTATTTTTTTCCAGTATCATTGCATGCATGGACTCTAGTTGGGCACAGAGTACATTATAGCATTTTTAGTGATTATTTGATATTGTAAACACCTGTAGCTTTCATTACTACGATTCTTGCTGTGTATACTGATTTGCATGTATGATTGTTATGTAATATATAAACCATGGCTTGGAGGTGTGTATGCCGAATATACCACCCGAGGTCGAGGTCAGAGGAAGTTTGCAGCCGAGATAAACCCCGAGCGAAGCGAGGGGTTTATCGAGGCTGCAAACTTCCGATGACCGAGACCGAGGGTGGTATATTCGGCATACACACCGACAAGCCATGGTTCATATGTTATATACCTTAGCGTGTGGGTGTCGCTTCTTGCTCGCGTTCGCGTGGATCTCGATTTAGCGGTGAGTCACGGGCCGAGAGGAGGCCCCAAGTGTGTACGCGTACCTGAGTAGAGTGTGTGGGAAAGACTTGGACAGCTTTGTGCTTCTAGAGCGAAAGAGCGATCGACAAGTTTTACAAATTGTTCTTGCAATATTCAACATGACTTGGGCGGGGTTTGTCACATGCTTGCCAATTTAATACCCACTAGTGTCTGGATGATTGTACACTATAAATCTCAGCCACTTCTCGGCATGTTCGCCCTGCAACTGGGTGCTGCTAGTTGCAAGGCGAATAACTTTCCGAGGATGTCGTCGTGCAACCTCAACCTGGTCACGTGACCAGTGCACACCTCTTGGTTAACCCCTTGAGGAGTGTATTTCTCATATACCACCATGGTGGTATATATCGCATATTCTCCATGGTGGATTATGCGATATATACCACCATGGAGGTATATGAGAAATTCACTCTTCAATGGGTTAACTGAGGTGTGCACCATGGTGGGGAATATGATGAATATACCACCTGTGCCTTGTATGGGGACGCCCACACACTATGGTATATAAATAGATACAGACCTTTGCAAGTTGCTTGACAGCGATTGTGAAATGGGCTTTGGCCTATAACATAATTAACCTAGTAGCCAACGCCCATTTACAATTTCTGCTATCAAGCAACATGCAAAGGTCTGTACCAGTTTTGAAATTTCATATGATTATGTACAGGTGCGGTAATTAAACCCTACGCACATTATGTACATAATTTGTATGAGCAGTTAAGTAAATTATAACAGCTAAGTTCAGGCAGTTGAACAAGGTGCAGGAGCATTCAGCAGTCTTCATATAGTCATGTACATAGCTTATACCAAATATGCAAGTTTCAATGAATTTTGAAGTGATTGTTAAGAAAATTTTAACTTTTACTGAAATATCAATAAATCAGGCAACTTCACCTACACAAAACAATGTTCTATTGACTAGTGTTCTACTGACTCAACTACTGTATTTACTCACTAACTGAGTGTGTTACTAGAGAATGTCCATTTCCATGTGGGGTTCAGAAGAGAAATTTCTTGATTCCTTTTACTGCACGTTCTCCAATTGCTCTCACAAAGGAGAGGATGTTTCTCAGGTTGATGTCGAGACTGAATCGTTTCAGTTTACGGAATATGCTGACCGCTATCGAGGCTCTAAAGTGACCATTTGCTGCTGTGCTAAGAGCTACATCGAAACTGACCTCTCTTATATCAAAAACTCCTCCAAGACCAAAACTAACGATAGCTGATAGTGCCTTTGTTCCAGCTTGATAGGCTCTCTTTACTCCTTCAAGAACAGCATTGACAAAGTCGAGAGATTTTTTGCCGACTTTAACCACACCCTGAGCTCCTCTAAGCACTGTTTTAGCTGCATCAAGAATGCCCTTGCTTTTTTCAATAAGATATTGAGCTCCTTTAAGACCAGCAAGAGCAGCTTTACGTAGCACCTTGCAAGCAGCATTTTTTGTGACACACACTGGGTTAGTAATCTTATGGCAACATGACTTCCATCCCCAATTTCTTATACACCCAATGCAAACTGAAAAAGATAAAGATTATAACTGAATATTTGTAGGATTATGCAACTCACTTTTACCACAGCGCTTAGTTTTACACAACTTCCGTACTTTTTTTCCCAGCTTCGTAGTTTCTTTTTAGCTCTGTCAAATGTTCGTCTTGCTTTATTCACTCTTTTCTCAGCTGATTTCAGCTTTTTAATAGCTCTGTCAAATTTTACTTTCTGGCGGTTAACTTTTTCCTTTGCCTTATCAATTGCTTTAGTACCAGCTTGAGAAACTTTCTGATTCCTGTTTGGATTTTTCTATGAATAGTGGCAAAGAAGTCGTTCTTTAAATGACCATGAACTCGGAATCCAGCTCGTCTGATGTCACCATAATTTGCAGTAATATGGAGACTAGCCTTGAACAAGTGGAGGAACTTTCCTGCTACTCTGTACTCATACTGTGTGTTAGTCACTCTCAGCAAAGCCTGTGCTTGAATACCCAGTACAGAGACAAACCCGCTTGCATGGATATCTCGTTTAGGACGAGGGTAAGCAGATGCTACAGTTATTTTGAGGAGTGGTCCTTTTGATCGATCCCTGCTGGTAGCATACATTTGAAGAAGTCCTCTAGCAATTCTTAATGGAGGAAGAGCAACATTCATACTAACACCTTTTGATGAACTAATGGTCACATCAGCATGTGCCTGAAGACCAAGAATGTTGATGATGCCTTTCAACTGATAACCTGCTGGAATACTGATGCCAACTTTCGGCAGTTCTTTGCCAATTGGAGAGAAGGATGAAAGAAACCCTTTAGGAAATCCACTGTCAGCCAAATGACGAGGTAGACGGAATTTGATGCAGAATGCTTTGAGGAGAGTTCCCATTGTTACTTTGTTCTTTAGCTCTACATAGTAGAAATTGTTGTTAGGACTGAGCTGGTCTACTCCAACATATCCTTTTGCTATGAGAGGCTGTCTAAGGCAGGAAGGATTACCGATCCTAACCTCTCCTCCTATCTCCAGAGCTCCCACTAGAGTAACTGTTGGCAATGAGAAGATGAAGATTACAGATACTGAGCCACTTGGCACTAATGCTCTCTTCCAGCATCCTTGCATGTTTCCCTGGAGAACAACTCCTCGTGAGCCAACTCGAATACCAGCTGACAATGTTATTCCAATTTTATTAAGATGAATATTATTGATCCTTCGATACCGTAAGAAGTTTCTCTTCCAACCATGACCTGTAGAGCAGCACGTTGTAGCACTACTCCTGCTCCTAGTCTAACATCAGATACTCCAGCTGACAGTGTGAATGAACTGGCACTTGCTATTGTTGCTTGGAGAGAAAATTGCGCATTTTTTCCAAGTACTCTTTGAGCAACTGCACAGAACTTGTCTTGTGCACAATTTGGTGGCCATTTTAAAGCAGCACTGATGGACACTCCTTTCACAATACTCATGCTTTGCAACAAGCTGCCATACAATTGGACTCCAGGTAGAGAGACAGGAGAGATCAGTAGACTAGTGTCCAACTCCTGATTCAAAATGGCGATTCCTCCGAGATTTTTACCAGTGATTTTGTAAATGAGAGTTGTAAAACGTACTTTGCCTAACTGGAAACCTGCCACTAGCTTTGTCTTGCCTTCTTGTCTAATAATAATAGCACTCAAATGGATGGTCTTATATCCTCCAATGACTGGTGTGCCTGACAAGTGATCGAAGCTGAAGGTTTCTAGTTCCAAGAGGAAGAGCTAGTTTAGCATTGTGGATGCTGAACTGAACAAATGTTTTAAGTTTGTTTTGAAATTCATTCGGCAAAACCTCAGCTGAAAATTTGTGAATTAGATCAGAAATTGGAATGTTCTTAAAAGAGGCTTTTAAAATGTATTTGTCCATTGTTGAATCTCTGGATATTGTGATGAGGTAGTTTCCTTTTCCAATTTGGATTTCTCCACTGAAGTCAAGATTTAGTTTTGGTTGATTTTTGAGAACTGCATTGACTCTCAGTCCTGGATTTTTGATGGTGAGGTAACCGTTGAAGTAACTCAGAGTGCCTGGGTATTGAGTGGTCACTACCAGTTGCTTAGTACTAGTGTCTAAGGAGAAATAGTCAATTTGAAACTGGAAAACATCTTTTATTCCAGGAGGTAAGGGAAGAGAACGAATATTGATGCCAAGAATGGTTGATAGAAGAGTTCCAATTGGAATTTGACCATTGTTGATGACTTCGAATGACAAGAAAGTCTTATAGTACCGCATTCTTATTGATACCTCTGTACCTCCGAAATTGAGTGTTGTGAAGGCTTGTATTCCTTTAGGGATGGTGACGGCTGTGTTCTGAAGGAGACCTTCCTTACAGAAGACATTTGGTAGTAGAGAGCTGGTGATAGTCGGAGGATACAGTCACACCAAGTCTTGGAATAGTGAGAGAGCCAAAGAATGGTACTCTTGAAATGTCCACTTGAGTTGTCTTTCTGATAACGTCAGAGAGTCTGATGGGACCAATGTCAGCAGCAAAGGCACCAGAGAACTTGCCAGCCTTTACTGGTTTCTGAAACACAGCATGGACTCTGTTCTTACCAATGGAGCCACTGATCACTACAGTAGCTAGTCCTCCTTTAATGAGCTCAAACTGACCAGTGACTGCTATGTTAGTGAGAGAGACAGATGGTAGAGGGATTGGTACATATGTTCCTGTGAGACTGTCGATCTCTTTCTGTAGGTCAATTGTCATCCCAATCTTTGGTGCTCCTCTGAGCAATAGCTTCATACTGTTGGTGTCATATCTAGCTAGGACATCAACAACAATGTTACCAATAGCCCATTGTCCTGTAACACCAGCAATTACATTCCTGTCATCTTTGCCATTGCTGATTCTGATAGAGAATACTGTATCACTGACAGAGAATACTTCTGGAACAATAGTAAAAAGAAATTAAAAAGATTTCTATTGAAATCAAAAGGATGTAGGGTTGTGAAATCTACCACTGGTTCACAATGTAAACTAACAAGGAACAAGCATGGAATGGTAACACGATTGACTTGCTAACAGACCATAGATCCCTACATCAGTGGCTGTACATAAGATCAATATTCAAGCTGAATGCATGTCAGGTGTCAGCAGTTAACAGCAACTAGCTGAACTAGCTATAGTCAATCACAACAGCCACTGATGTAGGGATCTATGGTCTGTTAGCAAGTCAATCGTGTTACCATTCCATGCTTGTTCCTTGTTAGTTTACATTGTGAACCAGTGGTAGATTTCACAACCCTACATCCTTTTGATTTCAATAGAAATCTTTTTAATTTCTTGTTTGTGTCCTTTTTACTTTTTAGTGACAATATCATCAACGTACTGAGCCGTCTTTGTTTCCACAATTGATTTAGTTTTCCTGTTGTTGATGGCTTTTCTTTATTATTAACAATTTTAAACTTGTAGCTAAAAATAATTATTATGCTGTACATATCAGCTCGCCTACGCATACATGCATGCATGAAGTGCATACGAGCCCCGCCCACACTAGTTTGTAGATCTGTACGGCGGTTATAATTATCTGGCAAGCGTAGAATGGTGATCCTATACGATCAGATGATCTTACCGTTCTTCGAAGACTCCAGACAGATATGTGTTCTTCGTGATCCATACGGCGCGGAGATACTCAAGGTAGTGGTTGGTCACGTGCGCTAACCACTGCTTGGTCACGTGCGTATTGCGCAATCACAATAATGGCGTCTAACACGGGTACTGGTAAAACCAGGAACGGGAAACGAGGAAACGGGAAATGGGAAATAAGAAACGGGAAATAAGAAACGGGAAATTGGAAATGGGAAATAGGAAATCAGTAACCAAAATCAGGCGCGTGTCCACGATAGGGCTCCGGGTGCTCTAGCACCCCCCTCAGCATTGAAGTTTTAAATTATTCATTGCATCAAAGTACACTGTGGCTATCAATTTATCATAACTGTTATTGCAACAAGCTTAGCAGCTGCCAAAATCCCATTCTAAGGTAGTTTGGGCTGTTTTTCCGCTATGGTTCAGCGATGAACAAATCCAGTGCGCCACGATAATAGTGACGAAAATGACGTAATTTAACGATTAAATGAATATTAATTAGAATTTGCGGGCGCGCTTCGCGCGCGCACCTATCTTTCCTCATTCCTGGACACGCGCCTGAAAATGCACTAATAGTACAGCTGAGTGCTGACGAGACTGCATGCATCGTCATCATGTGGTGCACGGTCACTAGACTTACTGTTCACGTCCGGTAGTAGTTAGTATCGTGACTGCAGTCTAGCGCAGTGTCATGATCTGAGACTTTAAACACGCTGGTCTAGCCAGCACGGACGACGGTGAGTGTAGCTATGTACTGTGCAGTCTAGTTTGCAGTGGGAGTAACGATTGGATTGTAATTTTACACAACAGAGTTTTATCAATTTTACACAAAATGCCGGGAAAGTAGTTATAATAATACAAAGGCAACGATGAAGAAGTTGGATTGCTCAGTCAGATCTGATGAATAAAAAAGATGATAGCCAAATCATTCATAAGCCTACAATGATTGATCCACCACTCTGCTGGCGGCACAGATCATATCGTAGACTGCACAGTCACCGTCGTCCACCCTGCTCGCGCTGGCTAGACCAGTGTGTTTACAGCACAGATCATGAGACTGAGCTAGACTGCAGTCAGTACTAACTACGTGAACAGTGCTAGTGACCGTGCACCAGATGATGATGATGCGTGCAGTCTCGTCAGCACTCATGATCAGCTGTACTTTGAGGCAGCTACAATGTATTATGGTTACTGATTTCTGGTTTCTCATTTCCTATTTCCCATTTCCCGTTTCCTCGTTTCCCGTTCCTGGTTTTACCAGTATCCGTCTAGCACTTAGCTGACAATGGATCACGATCGAGAACTCGCGGAATGTATATCGCCGTTTCGCTAAAAACAAAGTTCAAAAGGCACCTGCCAGGAGAATTTCACGACTGTTCGTGGGTGTTTTGGTCTCGGCACTGCTCGCGTAAAGGCGCTAGGCGCGCTGAAGAAGAAAGAAAGAAAGAAAGAAAGAAAGAAAGGAAGGAAGGAAGGAAGGAAGGAAGGAAGGAAGGAAGGAAGGAAGGAAGGAAGGAAGGAAGGAAGGAAGGAAGGAAGGAAGGAAGGAAGGAAGGAAGGAAGGAAGGAAGGAAGGAAGGAAGGAAGGAAGGAAGGAAGGAAGGAAGGAAGGAAGGAAGGAAGGAAGGAAGGAAGGAAGGAAGGAAGGAAGGAAGGAAGGAAGGAAGGAAGGAAGGAAGGAAGGAAGGAAGGAAGGAAGGAAGGAAGAAAGAAAGAAAGAAAGAAAGAAAGAAAGAAGAAAACGAAGATGACGAAACTCGATTTTCACCGTTTCTAGGTTCGTCACTTTAGTAACAGTGTAGAGCACTCTCCTTGCTACTGTAAGATGGGGCAACGACAGATAGCAGATCTAAGTGTCCTTGAACGTATTAATTCACCACCTAGCGAAATATCAGCGTTTGAACGCTAATACATTGTATGTAGCCGCCATCTTGTTTTTCCGTTCAACCCTACATAGGGAGGCACTACCGCGCCTCCCTAATGTACTCATTGATGTTGTGTATATATCAATGTATTGAGCCCCAAAGTCAGCGACTATCTTTTGCAGTTTGAAATTGATCGGAGATAAGAATTTGTTATGGGGAACGTCAAGCAAATCAAGCAGTCTAAGAGTCTGCCCTTGTGGAACATAGCCAATGAGTGGTTTAGTTCCTGCCTGTGTTGCTGCATGTGTTGGAAATACATTATAGTCTTCATTAACAGTGCACTTACCTTGTTCATTTTCATCAGTGTCCATTGAGTAATCATTAAAATCAAGATCTGCACAAGTGTCTAATCAATAATCATTAAGTAAGCTACATAGCTGGTACCTGAGACTTTTTTGCAATCAACACTGAAAAATCCTTTTCCAAGATCTAGTACATCTTTCCTCACTTGTTCTCCTTTTCTTCTCAAGTCATGAGACAAAGACAATTTACCCATCTGTTCAAGCTTGTGAAGCTTGCTTTGCATTTTACTACAAAGTGATAGTGATGCTGTTTGACCAGATTCTAGGCTGACTATTGATGATGATACACTCTGTATGTTAAAATAATTGTTTAAATGGTTTATTTCACAATAATTATTACCTGTCGCAAATGTGAAAGTGCTTTTGCTACTGGTCCTCTTCCTTTACATAATGAGGGAGTACTGATTTCGAAATTAATTCCAGTGTTGCGTGTAACAGCTTGTTGGATTTGTTCAAGAGACTTGTTATTTTCAAATGTGACTCCAATAGCCTGTACTGATTTGGGCTGTACTGTTTCAGTAGTAATCCAATTAGTTATTGGCTATAATTATTCATTAGTGAAGAACTGCATGTTTTCTCTATTACTTTAGACTTACTGTAGCAGTGTCTTCATGTTGAGTAGATATATATTCTGCTTGAAGAGCTCCATTTTCACACCACAAAAGAATTTTGTACCAGTATTCTGGTACTGTTATTTTAAATTCTTCCTGATTTGGTTTTTTAGTAATTCTAATGAAAAATACTTTTAGATCATCTCTACTAGCTTTTTAAAATTTATAACAAACTTTTTATCTCCCGTAACTCCTGTAATTATGAGCATGTACTGTTTTTTCTTTGCTTTTCTTCGAGTGTAATCCTCCCATCTTCTCCAAGCTACTCGATTATGTTCAGGATATTGTGGTGCCATGTTTGACAGTATGAATGAGTTGATTTGTGATATTCTGCTTTTCATGTCGGCTGTAAAAATCAATGCATGTACAGTGAAACCTGTCTAAAGCGACCACCTATGGGCCTATTTTTACTGGCTGCAATAGACAGGTGGACTCTGTAGGCAGTTACCTGTGAAGAACGAC
Source organism: Haliclona indistincta (assembly GCA_964017065.1). Taxonomy (NCBI): domain Eukaryota; kingdom Metazoa; phylum Porifera; class Demospongiae; order Haplosclerida; family Chalinidae; genus Haliclona; species Haliclona indistincta. The sequence continues at coordinate 3,482,131 of OZ024788.1, read as the reverse complement.
CACTACCGAATGTGACCTCATTAGACAGGATTCATGCATTTATAATGTGCAATCAATTCAACAAATGTAGCTAACAGAAAACTCTTCACAGCTAAAATAAATTACAATGAATTGACTGATATTCAGGCTGGTTTCGATAATTATTAAGTCGGCATACATTAGTGAAAAAGTCCTCCAGTACAGTTTGTTTTACAGAAATACTTCTTAGCTTAGCAATGTCGAGTCAACAGCAACTGATCGTAACTGTTCGCGCCAGTCAGCATCAGCATGCATGCAGTAATCAGTAACCACACCTAATTGCCACGCCTACTGGCCGTAATCGACAGTGTAGTTTTGTACACTGCGTGCTGGTACGTGTGGTCGTTGTCCACATTAGGCAGGTGGTCGCTGTAGACACGTTGGCCCTAGGTGCTTTTCTATATCTGTTGGTCGGGGAATTTTGTCGTGGACGCTTGAGAGAGGTGGTCGCTCTATGCAAGTGGTCGCTAAGACAGGTTTCACTGTACAAGTAAATTGTAAATTGCTAGATTATTTACAATGTGGATATTTGCAGAATTTAACCATACAATGTACTCATAATTATAATACCCAATGAATTATTGAATACCTGATGGAGCCAGGTGACCTCTGTCAATGCCAGAGCCCTTATAATCCATTTTTGTTGAGGTTTCACTTACATTAAGCCTAGGATCAGGCCTGAAATGTTCATTTTCCTTTCTGCTTCCCTGTATTTGAGTGAAAGACAGTCATGTACGAAAATTTACATGAAAGTTTTGTAACAACTAAAATTTGTAAACATGGGTATGCCAGCTGTCAATGGCAGATCTATGCCCCTAACATTGATGGCATAGATCCGCCACTGCCAACTGTATAATACTCGAGCTGGCTGCAGAGGAAGGGCTGTCTATAATAGAGTTACCAGCGATGGTGAGTGACCTACTGCTTCAGTGTCAGAAACATCTCAGACAATCGCCAGTGCCTAAGCGTCATACTCTAATTGAAGGAAGTCACTAATAAATTACGTACATCTTTGTCGAATCTTTTTTGGTGTTTACAGAGCATAATCTAGAGCTCGTGGCCCAGATTATCAAGGGGCGCTTGAGAGATGGCACTTTTATTAACTTGGCGTAGCTGGTGGTTAGAGGCATACTTAATACATATCAAGTATATTTTTTTCCTGCAGTCTCCCTAATAAGTGGTGTACATTTCTCACTTTAGCTTTTTTTTAACTGTTCCGTCTAGTCTCTCAGCAGTAAACAGTGGTGTTTTTCGTCTGGTGCTGTATCGTATGATGTAACCATCTTGACATAGTGTCTTGAGATAACCGTTGTCCGTAGTCTCTCTGTCATCAAAATTGAAGGGCATGTGTTCTTTTAACTCTTTTTTTCCAGTACAATGATTGAAATCATTTATCAGTCGCTCTTGTGCTTCCATCTGTAAAAGTTCAGCAATTTTATGCTGCATGCTATTACAACAATGAGTTACTTTTTTCGACATCTGCTGGCGACCTTTAGGGCGTTTGCGAGAAGGAGTGATCTGTATACTAACTCCCTCGCAATGTATGGAAAATTAACAGTTACCTCATTTACAATTAACAGTTACCTCATTTACAATTAACAGTTACCTCATTTACAATTAACAGTTACCTCATTTACAATTAACAGTTACCTCATTTACAATTAACAGTTACAATGTATGGAAAATTAAAAGTTACCTCATTGATGAATTTCATAGGTATACCTATGAAATTCATGAATGAGGTAACTTTTGCAAAGCAGATCACTTTCATCAACCATACAGTACATAAATATAATCTTTGACGTGGGTATTACGTTGACTTGTGTACTGGGCCCATCCACCAGGCACTCAATTCATGCTTTTTCACCAAAAATTACCCTCTGTTGTTAATTTTCCATACATTGCGAGGGAATTAGTATAAGGTTGCTATGTGCCTAACGAATTTCACCTCCTGCAGGTCTTTGCTGTGGCTGTCCACTGACAGCAGTTGGTTGCAGTGACTGTAGCAGCAAGCACCCCACCACTAGTAGTGGTAGTAGACGAAGCAACACACTCATTGCAGTATGAACCTGACAGTGGCAGTGCTGAACTGATAGCTACTTTTATACAGATAATTTTGCGTTTATCTTGTGTCACTATTTTTACCACAACACTATGTATTTTCGCTATGATTTATTCTAATCTGTGATTTCTAGCTGTATATTTTATTTCAGTCAAGCTTTAATCCTCATAAGCTTATCACTAAACAGACATGCACTGTCCATTGCTGGGATGACTTTTATGACCATTTCTATGCAGATAGCATTTATTATTAATTTTTTGCTAGTGTCAATTACTATTTTCACCAAAAATATATTAATGAGTGCATGGTTAAAACAACCATTAATAATCATCATGGCCTAAATGCACAGTTACACATATTCGATACCTCCGACACCGTAATACGGAAGAGGTAGGGTTGTAGTTACCGCAAGGGACACTTCCCAGTGCCAGTCTCCCGTACACATGGGGCAACCACTCTCTCTCCACCACGGAGAGCCCACTGCCACCTTATAGGCAGGACACCACAAACAACCTAATCTCCCACACCACAAGTGGGGCCACTACACATAAAACAACAGGGGGAGTGTATGCCGACCCACGGCACCGATGCCCTTGCGGAGCTCAACACTCAAAGAGTGGAGTGAATGGCACTAAACACATAACAGCAAAAAAAAGAAAATGATAAATAAGAAGAACAAGAAAGAAAGAGAACAGAAAGACAGAGAAGTGAAAAAGGGGAGGAGGGAGGGAGAATTAAAAATGGAAGTAACGTGGACGAGCCAGACTGAACTGGTCACGCCTATTAATACCACCGGCATGGGGAGACCAACGGCATGAGGAGTGGTCACTCGTTTATTAACCGCGTCCAATAATTGCATTATAAACGCTCAATTAAATTTTATCTCATGTAGTTATGTAGTAGATATAGCAATATGCACACTCATTTGCCGTCTAAACTTGTAGACTACAACTGCAAAACTTAGATACTATAATAATAATAATGTACTAGACTACATGTACTAGTACACATTTACTTGTTCTTATAATTCCATGTTCGGCAGCTATGGGTTCATTCCAGTTTGTGCATACTGAAAGGTGTTATTTTGTTGTTTGTCTGAAAAAAAATGTGGAAATACATTGTAGATTGTTTAAAAAACACAGTTGGTTTTCAAAACTTAACCAACATTCTAAATGTTGTCAAATTTTTACTACCTATTACTAACTGTTGTTATCACAACAAAGGTCTAAAGTGCTTGAGTTGTGTACAGATTTTGTATTTTAAACACAATTCGCTAAAATTAACAAAATTTAACATTCTAAATGCTGTCAAATTTTATTAGCTACGTATTACTAACTGTCGTTATCACAACAAAGGTCTAAAGTGCATGCCTTGTGTACAGATATTGTATACGCATATGCTGTGTAGTAAATGGATAGGATGAGTACTGTGCTGATAATGTATGTAGTTTAGTCTGAGAGTATAAGATTTATATACAGCTATAAAGCTGCAGACAAATACGACCAACACAAATGACTGGCTAGTAAATGATCACTGGCTAGATCAGCCTTGCAATTTGTTGGTCAACAGATAATACTGATGTTAGGAATGCTGCACACATCCATGGTCTATTAAACAGTCAATTGTGTTAACTCTGGGTCTATGTTGGTATTCTTATTGCAAGTAGTAGATTAATTTTTTATCATTGCTATACATCTTCACTCTTTTATGGTGCATAATTATTAGAATTGTGCATGAATCATTCTGGAAAATGCCTAGCTGAGTCAGAGACCTCCTCTTGTTTATGTAAGTCCAGTGCAGCTGTGCATTGAACTAATATAATATTTATACTGGACCGAAGAACCTGACTTTGATAGTGACTACATTTAGATACTGTGCCAAAATACAAATCTCCCGCGCTACTACGCATATATATAGGTGTTATGATATCTTGTCAATGTCTTACATTTGTCAATAGTGAAATAACCAGTTTTTACTACTGATCGACGATAAAGAACATTTTTCAACCTACATACAGTATGCATGTCTACAAGAGCCGCTATATCCCATGAATGGAGAGAGCAAATCTAATTATATTGTGCTGTGTGTCCCTGCATGTGGCTCTACGCACTGAGGACTAATGCTTTTAGACCAAATTTATTATAGCATTCAAGCATGCATACACCAATTAACCAAATAATTGTCAAACATGTAATAAATTATTCAATATACTATAGTATAACTCCTTGACAACTGAGCTTGCTGGGGAGGAGCACGTGACTTTAACCCATGCACCTACGCGTTGACAACCAGACCACGTCAGCTCGTTGTTGGGCGTGTCACTGTGGGCGTGGTTTCTTCTGGTCTGGAACTATGGCGATTTTTGAGGGCTCTTGTACCCAGTTTTTCCGGATTGTGTGACTGATTGCAGCTATCCAGGTACATTTAGATGACTGCGCCAGTAATTCCTACCAGTTCTGAATGCTTGCCATTGACCAATAGTAGGGTCCGCAATGAAAAAATCGACTGTCACAGATTCAGCGGGATTGCGTCTCAGCGTGTAGAGCGGGTTGACCCGAACATAGAACAGGTAAAGAGAGAAGCGCCAAGTCCTTCCTTTTTGCAGGAAAAACAAAAATACTTAAAATAACGTGGGCGGAGCTAGCCAATCGCAATTAAAATGCTTTTTATTCGAACAACATTCAACGCCGAAGCTTAGTGATGTTGGTAAAGACGCTCAGGATCATGCTTTCAAGAATTCCGAGGTCTTGGACGTCGCAGCGTCCTTCGTGTGTTGTTTCAAGGTCATAATTTGAAAGGGGGCGGGGCTCCCGAGACTGCGAGAAATACTCTTTGGGCTCGAGCGCCTTTGTACATTGTGCTGCAGCAACCCTATTGCAGATTTAACTAAGTTAGGTGACAATGTATCTGCACAGCAAATGTTATAAACTTTACATGCTTCCTTCTATCTGGCTCAAAAAATGTTTAAAATTTTTGAGCCAGATGGAAGGAAATGCATAAGCGTCATAAAACTTGCAATGTAGATACATTGTCACCTAACTTAGTTAAATCTGCAATAGGGTTGCTGCAGCACAATGTACAAAGGCGCTCGAGCCCAAAGAGTATTTTTTTCGCCGTTTCGTGAGCCCCGCCCTTTTTTTTTTTTTTTTTTTTTTTTAATAATATTTATGCAAATGCAATGGTGGCATAATGTAGCTAATAGCTAATAGAAGCATGCACACCAAATTATGCAAAGAATAGAGATACATAGTGTTTAAACAAGTTCAGAGACTCAGCATGTGCCCAACTCGGCAATTGGTTCCATATCCTAATTGCGCTTGGAAAAAATGAGTTGTGATAGGCATTGGTTCTTGCTGAGGGTATATGGAGACAAGGAGAGTTAGGTGTGGAGTGTCTTCCACGATATGGCAGTAGGATACCAGGAGGAAAGTAAAAGTGACCATGATAAATTTTATATAGAACAGAGAGCTTTAAATACATCCTTCTGTTCTCCAGTGTTGGTAGGTCAGCTAACTCAAGAAGGTCATAATAGTCATTGTCCCAGGATTTAAGACATATTTTAAGACCAAACTTCTGCACTTTCTCAAGCTTGTCGATATCCTTAGCAAGATGAGGGGCCCAAACAGGGACTGCATATTCGAGATGTGGACGAATCAGAGCTCTGTACAACTCGATCATGCCCTTAGTGTCTATTAGCCCATAGAATCTCCTGTAAAGAAGACCAAGTAGTTTTCTTGCTTTCTTGCAGACAGTGTCAATATGAGGTGACCAGCTCAATGAAGAGGAGATGAGCACACCAAGATATTTAAAAGTCTCAACTTGCTCCAGTGCACTACCACCTAAGCTGAGAGACAATGGTTGTCTTGGACGTCTTTTCCTTGATATCAGCATGCATTTACATTTCACCGGGTTAAATGACAAATGATTATCATCAGCCCAGGCTTTCATAGTGTCAATGTCACCTTGCAGGCAGTGTAGATCAGGAGCAGAATTTATTGGCTTGAAAAGCAGCATATCGTCTGCAAAGAGGTTAATCGTGCAATTTGCTGACAGCTGTTGTGAAGCCACATCATCGATATAAAGGAGAAATAATAGTGGCCCAAGGACTGATCCTTGAGGGACACCAGACAGAACGTAGATGTTTGATGAAGATGCTCCATCACAAACAACATGCTGCCTACGTTCAGTGAGATAGCTGCAAATCCATTGGGTGATTTTGGAATCAATGCCAATACTACAAAGCTTTCAAATCAATACCTGGAAACAACACACGAAGGACGCTGCGACGTCCAAGACCTCGGAATTCTTGAAAGTATGATCCTGAGCGTCTTTACGAACATCACTAAGCTTCGGCGTTGAATGTTGTTCGAATAAAAAGCATTTTAATTGCGATTGGCTAGCTCCGCCCACGTTATTTTAAGTCTTTTTGTTTTTCCTGCAAAAAGGAAGGACTTGGCGCTTCTCTCTTTACCTGTTCTATGTTCCGGTCAACCCACTCTACACGCTGAGACGCAATCCCGCTGAATCTGTGACAGTCGATTTTTTCATTGCGGACCCTACCAATAGACAGAAGTAAGTGCAGCTAGCTATCTCGCTTGCTCGCTCGCTTCTTCCTCTTGCAAGCGGCTCAGGCCCCTTCGGCTAGACACACACAGACACTACAAACATATCTTATCATCCACACAGTTCATATCTGTCTCCTTAAAAAAAAAAAAAAAAAGAGTTCTTCAGTCGCTAGATCCGCTTTGATCCTCAAAGGGGCGACACCGGAAACTTGTAAAGATGAAGGTTCCGACTACATGCCGACAGAGGGGGTGGTTTCACGGTACTTGAATTTCCTGTACAATAACCATTATAACTTGTGTTGTTATTAATAATTATTATAAAGTAGGCACTTACCATGAATACTAAGTAGCATTGTATTTTTACAACTTTTCAGTGCATGGTCAAAGAGGTAACAGCTGCCGTATCACTCCAATAATTTTGTTTCAGAGTTATAATTTCAACAGGTGATAATCCTTTTTCTCTTCTTGCAGTTTGTACTTCTTCGCAAAATTTTTCCATCAATAAGCAATGTTGATTGAAGTATAGTTGTTTTAAAGCAGTACTAAACTTGAGTGCATCAAGAATATAATAATTGCCATTGATCCCCAAAGAACACCCATTAATATTCAGAATTCGTAGGGAACGATTAGAAATTAGTATCTGACCTAGGTATGCTGCTGCATCATCTGTTATGGTTAAACCTTGCATGGTTAGCTGAAGTAGTGTGTTGTTGTGTTCAAGTCCTTGAAATAAAGGCAAGGCAAACTGGCTGTCACCGAAATAACTACAATTTGTAAGATAAAGATTTTTAAGTGATTTATTCACCTGAAGCATTTTGGTAAGAGACCTAGCAGTGCACTCATCTATAGCTGTTATACCTGTTACACTTAGACCTAAGTAGACCAGAGTAGTATTGTGTTGAAGACCTTCAAATATACGAGTTCCTGAGACAGAAATAGCTCTATCATTGTTTGAAAGATCAAGGTGTGTAAGTGACTTGTTCACTTGAAGCATCATAGTTAGAGCAGAGTCATTTTGTTCTGTGCGCTGCAATTTCATGTTACGTAAACTGAGACTGGTAAGAGATGAGTTTGTCTGCAGTGCTTCAGCAATATGTAGCAAACCATCTTCACAATGATGAATTTCACCATTGCATAATGTCAGTTTACTGATGAATGAGAATTCTTTGAGGAGAGATGCTATAAGTACGGCACATCGGTAAGTAATATATGGAGCATTTAAGTCTAGTTCCAGCTGTTTCCCAGACAAGACACCAGCTGTGGTTAGTCCTCCAACAGGATACTTTAAGAGTTCACTTAGCAGTAACTGTAAGCGGTGATCATCAATGTGTTCAATTGCAAGGCTAATTGTTGATGTATTAACTGATGTGGACAGGAGTGAAGTTATGAAGAAGCCAATTGCTACAAAGTCTATTGGAACACAGTTTTCTGATATTAATTTATGATGCTCACTAGGAATAAACTTAGTGGCGACTAGTTGGCATAAAGATGGCTGCTGTGCCTCAAAGAAGCAGTGAAGCAGTGGTATTAGCCTTGTAAACTCTGAAATATTAGCTTGGTAAGAAGATATGAAATTTTGTATCTCTGGATTGTTCAGTTTTGTAAAACCACTATAGTAGTGAAGTACAGCTTGAAATCGAGAGCTACCAATAAACAATTGCATAAACACTTTGACCTGTTCAATAGAAGCCATTTGTGAAATATGATGGGCAGCTAGAAGCTCTTGAACAGAGAGATGAAGAAAGTTGTATGAGAGAGATTTGCTATAAAGTGCAAGACCTTCAACAGCCTGTAGGAGGCCTAAAGACGGGAGATTAACAGGCAGGTGAACTGTTCGCAAGTCCTTTGAGTAGAAGACAACCTTGTCCTGCACGACTCCATTGTATGCTAGCTTGCTAAGGTTGCTTAGTTTTGACTTGAGATCATCAGGAAGGTCATCCAGTGAGGATAATTCAGGTAAGCTAGTGTTAGGATCATGTGTTGCTTGTTCTCGGACAATGCAGCAGAGTACTAGAAAACAGAAAAGCTCATGGAGGGTGGTAGGTAGGGCTCCCTTCATTGTCAGGAATATGTGCACCAGTATTGCTACATGTAGAGGTACATAGCAGTAACCTTTTATAACTGGGTGCTCGTCAAGATGCTGAACAAGTTTCTGAACGCGAGCGCTGTTGCCATCCAAAGCTTTCTCAATATATTCGTGGATCTGGAGTTGAGTAAATCCTAGGATCTCTACTCGTCGATCAGCTATGTGGAGCAGGTTTCCTGAGGACACTGGTCGAGTGGTGACAAGAATAGTACTTTGATGAAGAGAGAGCTTGTGTGGCTGACGAATTATTGTGGAGACAAGTGAGTCGTTCATTTGGTGATCTGGAAACTCGTCCCATCCATCAAATATGAATAAGACTTGTTTTCCATACGAAGCCTGCATTATAGAAGCACATACTGACACATTAGAAGCTGCTGGTAGAATTTCAGCCAAGGTTTTAGCGTTTTGAACTTCTTGATCTCGCAAGTAAGCAAGAACAACTACATTAAACTCTGATAACCAAGAAGCACCTTGTGCCCACTGATGGCATATGTGGAGAGCAAGTGTACTCTTTCCTCCTCCTGGGGCTCCTTCAATAAGACATAATCTACCTGGTGGTGGTGGTGGCAGCACAACTAGAGGTTGAGGTGATCTCGGTGGAAATGGCAAGAGTTCGGCAAGGTTTATTGACCTCTTGTGACAATCAAGAATTGTTTCAATCTTTCCTTGCTGTGCTAGTCTGATCATTTCCTCCTCTGGTCCTCCACGTCGTACCTCCTCGTCTTCAATCATTGCTAGCTGTATGAACTCACATCGTGGGAGGTGGGTCCAATGTTGAGAGGTGTGGCTTGAGGATATAGACGTGTATAATTCCTTGAGGTAGGATGCATAGGAGGTGAGTGGATCAGGTTGAGGTGAGTCGGATGACGAATCTGAGATTTAAATAAAAATTATAGCTAGGCTAATAGACTAGTTGAAGCTCACCTTCCTCGTCTGAAGAACTGCTAGACTTGGCTGCCAACAGATTTTGTACTTTCTCTTCAAGATCCAGCATGTCACATTTCGTAAATACTCGACACAATCGCTTGTATGTGGCTTTTCCTCCTCGTTTCTCTTTCCACATTTTCAGCATCTCTATCTTCTGTAAGCGTACAGAGTGAGGGGCGGATCCGAGTATTTCGCATTCATCTGCTTTAGTCAGACCGAGGAATGGCGATACCTCTCTCCATTCTGGTATCCTGAGTGCAATTTCAGCCAAATGTTTTTCACAGCAAGGCTTGTTCCAGTCAGCTGGTGGCTCGTCTCTTGTTTTAACAGCCATTTTGAAGTGTAATAATCGCTCGGATGATCTTAGCCTACCACTCTGCAGATTCGAAAGGGCGGGGCTGCCTGCTAATACTGTGCACACGTAAGTATACGGTATCATCTACAGTCTATTCATTAGCCGAGCACACATATGTGTTTATCATTCTGTGTTTACTCACAGACCTTTTTATTGTAGTTAACTGATGATTATTCTGAGTAATTTATTCCAATCCAACGTTCTTAGAAATACGACAACGGACATTAAAATATGACAAGGAGCAGTTTGAACGAATTATGATACTCATGACAAAACAAGTTGACTCTTATAGTAATGATTAGATTATAATGTATGAGAATTGACTATTAGAAATAAGGTACTCTGCCTATGGTTACATTGATTGCTAGGTTGCCATTTTCACCAAAGTGTTGCGCCATGGCTGGCTCAAAAATAAGACAGTCATTGCTGGCTATGACCTGAGAGATACTATCGTGTATGCTGTGTGGTTTAGCCTCCCAAGTCAGCTTCCTCCCTTGCCGCGAATCAACCAGCTCGAGTTTGTAGCGGAATTGTTCAGCCAGTTTCTCTGTCCCAATGACCTGCACCACGGCAAAGAACTGCTGATGACCATCGTGTCTCTCTTGTTTCTCTAAGACAAGCATGAAATGGTGGTCATAGCAACACTGCATCATGACCCAGTCTACTGCTCCCGGTAGATTAATATCCGTAGCAAGAAACACGATATCCTCTCCATTAAGTGTAGTAATAGTCTTATGAACACTGAGTAAGTGAGTGAGTACTTCTTCTAAAGAACCCTGCCAGCGACACGTGGTGCCCGGACAAGGACAGGAGTAAGGCCGGCATTCACATATCTCTTCATGAGATCGTTTTTGAGTGTGAAGCAGTCTTTCTGGGCAGCCAGAGTTAGCGTATTTGCAAGGAAATTGAATAGTTTCAGCAACTTTCTCCATGGCAAGGTTCCGAATGTTTCCCAGATTCCCTCTGCAGCTCGGGCAAGATTGTAGCTTTGGACGACAGTTAGAACATATGAGATGACCACTGTTACACTGGTAGATGGGAGGAAGAACATAGTCAAAGCAGACGGGGCACTCGAATAGAGCAGCCAGTTCAGCAGGATTGGTAGGGTCAGCCTTTAAGCCAGCTATCAGATAGGTACTCATAGTGATGGGACTCTGGGAGAGAGGGAAGAAGGAAGAGAGAGAGAGATGAAGGAGAGAAAGGGGAGAGAGGAGAACAATAGCTAAACACTATGGAAGTACATCTCCCTTCATTTTACACACATCTTCATCACTAGCTCGAGTAGGTTTTGAGGCAATTGCATTTTGAGTAGATATACCGGATTGTTTATGTATTTCATGCTTTTAAGCAATACACATCATTTCTCAGTTGCAAGAATGCTTCTATATCTTCACAGAACAATGATAGTCGTACTAAACATTTAGGGGAGGTTACAATGTGCTAAGCCCCGCCCCCGATAACACTGAACCAAGAAAACCATCTTTCCTGCCCTCTCTAATCCACCACTACCAATACAAACGAACAGGTTGCTTAAACTGACCCTAAATCACCTCTCTCACCTATATTAAGCAGGGCAGTAAACCAGTTAGTCTTGAAATCAGTAGCCAGGCGCTTGTACTCTTCTGGTACACACACGAAGGAAGTGACTTAGAGATGAAAGCTTCTGAAACGCTTTTATAGACTATATTACCCAATTGTGGGTTTCAAAGTTCGTAGTAACGGGTGCTTGGCGTTCCTGGAACACTAAAGGCGGTTGAACAGGATTCTGAACGCCATTTCCACTCATATCTCACGTGACTCAGGAAGAGGTCACGTGCGCGCGCCCACAAACAGCAGAAAAAATGGCGAACGGATCTGTCTCGGATGAGTGGATGTACAACGATGTTCTGGACGACGAACTCGTAGAGGTAGGTATTCATATGGATGATAAGAAATGAGTGCGTTGACTGTGTTTTGATATTATTGTATTAGAGAGGTGGTGACAGTATTGACAGCTCTGATCTATTGGATGACGTTCTAACGGTGCCTGCCTCTACTGCTCCGCTGACTAAGACAGACCAAGATGACGTGGAGGAAGAGGTTTGTTAGTACATGTCTAATCACAGTATCACACACACATCGACTAGGCAGTGAACATACTGGCACACATACTGTGCCAAAGCATATTACAACAAAGCTTGTAAGGTGATTCCGTAAATCGGGCAATTCCGTAATTTTTGTACCAAAGCTGTTCTGCTCGACCAAAAGCAAAAGAAATTGGCGTGCAACATAGCATGCGCTACTCTCTGGCTATAGTAGATTAATAGTTTGATGGAGATCGCTTGTGCTGGCTTTATAGTATAGAATGGCAGAGCAAAATTCTTTTTAAGCTCCAGTAGTCTGTGTGATCAGCTGTTGTACGTGTACCTTCATGTGACTAGAATAATATCTTTCAACACTATCAGCATGTGTAATATACAGCAAATACTGGCTCTAGCGCAGCTGTCCTTCCTGATAACTAAATCCATCTAGTCTACCTGGATGATTCACGCCATTGAGATCAGTTATGATTGGGTGGGCCTGGTCAAGGCTTTGCCCATTTAACAACAAGATAGCTTTGTAGTAAACTTCAGTCTCAGAAAAGACAGCTGCACCTCTTGTTAGCTGCAAGGCATGCCAGATGACTCTTCATGCTGGTAGTGCCGATATGTTTATTCGTGTGAAGGTGCATGTTTAACAGCCGATCAATCAAATAAAATCGCAGTCTCCGAAAAGGTGAGAATTTTTCTCGGCCGTTCTGTACTAGAAGGCTTGCACAAGCAATCTTGACAGTAGTATTAAATCCACTATAGTCAAGGATTAGCACATGCTATATTGTAGACAGATTGTCCTTGCTTTCGGAAGTTCCAGTAGAGTAGTTTCAGTAAGAAATAAAATAATTATGAAAGTTACGGAATTATCCCGTCTCCAACTGTCGACGTACAAACGCGGCTGCTTCTTGATATGCAGATTCTACAAAGGTACGAGCATTATGCCTGTCAAGCTTGGAAGTTCGCTCTCTTTGCAAGACTAAAAATATACATCGTAGAAGCGGAAATAGTATGGAATTATCCCGTTTACCTTAGTCTTTTTTGTCATGTTACATGGATGTGCATAAAACTGTTCAATTCTCCCTCCCTCCTCTCTCTCCCCCTCTCCCCCCCTCCCTCTCCCTCCCCCTCTCAGCTCAGCTACATCCAGCACAACTCAGGGACCTCCTCTATTCCTGGATTGGAAGGTCTGGAGTCTTTTTTGTATTCTCTGTAAATTTTCTTTAGCCTTAATTCTCATCTTATATTTCCTCTTTTGTTCTATTTATTTCTTTATTGTTTTATGTGTGCATGTATTGCTTTTTTCTTTTGGGGACGAATTGGTTTTCATTTTTTTAAGTTGTGGAATTTGGGGGCTAGTTCTTTTTATTCCTAGCAGGGACTGGGTTAATTCTTTCAAAATCCTTTTTATTTATATGACTAACCTTTTATGCACTATTGTATGCATGTATTACATAATGTATGCTGTACTTGTGATTATTATATAAAATGATTCGTGAGGTGTTCGATTTCATAGATTCGTAGTTTCAATGCCCCTTTTCTGAAAGTACCACTTAGTTACCAAGCAAGCAGTCCTGTGAAGAGAAGACAGATTGACAATATTCACTCCCACGAGTGCATTTAAAAAATTTGTATCACGTGTGATAATGCTTATCAAAATGTACACCATTTGATCTGTAAATTTATTCGTGTAGTGCTCAAATTGTGTACGATATTTATCATTTTTTTGTTGTATAACCGTTTTTTTTTTCGCTCAATGTCTTGTGTTGTACTCTTCTCCCTATTTCACAAAAATCAAAAATTCTGTCATTGCTTTTGTCCATCGTCATGGCAACGACTCCAGACTCAGGCTCGGCACGTTACAAGGCTGACGTGATGTCTCGGACCGTCCAGGCTCGTATCAACGGCAACAGGACCTCGCACAGTATCCACGGGAAGGTTGGGCTTGGCATCTACACGAGAGACCCAAACAGAAAGAACAGCTTCTTTATGGGGAACCTGACTTGGGTCAGTAGCATAAGCTATGTACACATTCTATCCTCTTCATTTTTTATATCACACTTACATTATTTTTGTTTGTTTGTATTGCTGTAAGCAAGTGCTAATAGTACATTGACCTTAGTGTGAAGCATGACCTACTACTGATTTGTATTACATTTGTAATGTGCCCACCAAATTTGACACTCTGAGTAAATAATTTTGAATAAAATTACTAGCCTACCAAAATTTGAGATCATTTAAATTTTTTTGGTTTAGTGGACCACTGATCTGGATATCATCAAGTCAGTCAGAGATGCTGGTCTTGGTGACATTAAAATGCTCAAGTTTTATGAGAACAGGACAAATGGACAATCAAAAGGGTATGAAGTACCATACAGCACAGCTGCTTGGTGTAGTGTTTCACTGTGCAAACCGCCTCATTTGATCAAAGATTGTTTGTTTTCTTTTGAGAATGGTTGTTAGAGAAAATCTTTCACTCTCTCCCTCCCTCCCTCTCTCCCCCTCTCTCTATCTCTCTCCAAATTCTCTCTCTCTCTCCCTTTCCTCACTCCCCTCCCTCTCTCTCTCCCTCCCTCTCTCCCTCTCTCTCCCTCCCTCCCTTCCTCCCTCTCCCTCCCTCTCCCTCCCTTCCTCCCTCTCCCTCCCTCTCTCTCTCTCTCTATCTCTCTCTCTCTCTCTCTCTCTCTCTATCTCTCTCCCTCCCTCCCCTAATTCTTTAGCAATGTCTTGATCGAGCTTGCTAGTGAACAGCTTGCTCTGGCCGCACCTGATAAACTGACTGACTTGTAAGCAATAAAGATATGCATTACACATAATGTATTGTGTGTGTTCAGGACACTGCATGGGCAGAAAGCCATCATGAGCTATGCTGGTCATATTAACATACATCAGTTCGAGTCACGATGTCTTGGTGAGTGAAGAACAGTATCTACCATCATGTATAATGAATTATGTGCACACTGATTAGCAGTTGCCAGTTTGTGTGTTTGCTGTGAAATAGTTATTGCCTAAACAACCATACCTGTGTCGTTTTGTTGAGTGAGTCACTAGAATACCACAACACGGCCGTATGTTCAACTTAGAAATGTACGGTATTTCAGTCACTACAGCTTTGTATGCAGTATGCAGTAAATATGTCCTGATGAATATTATCCACATTGCTGAGGTTTAAATTTACTCTGAGAATGGATTTTGTGTTTGCATTTGTGCCCTTCATAACAGTGTCTGAATGTTAGACCATTTCTTGTACGGTCTGGTAATGTGACCACTAAAATTAATGTGATATTGGTATGTTCAAGAGAATCTGCTGCTACCAGATCAGGAGCCTATGGTGGTCCTGGGTGGTAGACTAGACCATCTAAAGGCCGGACCATAGCTGTAGTAGATACATGTAGTTAGTGGACTCCATGATCATAATATTGCTCACTAGTTGGTGGTTTGATGGTTAGTGTCAAAGCTCTTTCTGCCGTCATGAACGAGCGACTATTGTTTTCTCTCTTGTCTAGGTAAACCATCATCTGAGAAGCCTGATCCTCCGGTGATAAAGCCGTCTCTCAATATAACACAGCCCTCTTATCGTAACACCAACAAGCCCTCGCTACCTATCCGCCCACCTATACCTGGTCAGACACCGTACATTATACAGCACTCATCATAGACTATTAGCTAGCTTGTGTTCACGTACATACAGTACACAAGCTCTTCCTCTTCATAATAACTTGCATTCTTGCTACGTGTAAACAAAATTCTTCGCACTTTTTGATGTTTTGCAGTCATAGTAACAATAATAAACTTTCAGGTTCCACAGGAAAAGAATACGATGTGTCTTACCAAAACAGAATGTGTTTATTAAAAGCACAGCGTACAATTCCCAGAAAACAATAGATTTGCTTCCTATGATCAAAAGAAAATATTTGTTTCTGTGTCAAGTTTTCTGTCAACTGGAACAGAGTGGGAAAATATTCTGTAAACATAGAATTATGTGTTTATGCACATTCCCGTTGTATGTTTTGATTGTCAGAAATTCGTGATTAATATGGAGACATGCATGTGTGTGCATGTAGAGATCGTGCATGTATGCATGTACGCTAGCCTGTTTGTTTGTTTTTTCACTCACGAAGTAGCTTGCAGGCTCTTCTGTTATTTTGGATTTGAGTCTGTTGAAAAGTGTTAAAAATTCTTTTCTTAAAAGAGAGATTGATCTTTGTCATTGCCTGTTTTGAAAAAAATATTTAAAAGCAGTTTAAAAGCTGTATAATCTTGAAGTTGTATCGGAAAGTTTCTTACTTCTTATTATATCTTTTACGATTCTTAATATATTATTCTCTCAACAGGTCTTCCTCCTAATTTTCCGCCTATTCCCGGTTTCCGTCCTCCCGTTATTCCCGATGTGCCTCCCTTCCCGCCCATGCCTCCTTTCAACGCCTCCAACCATTTCATGCCACGCCTACCAAACATAGTGAGAACGCCCCTATAATCAAACATCATAATTATCCTATCACTTGTGATTCTATAGCCCGGCATGCCTCCCTTCCCACCCACCAATCATTATGATCCATCCATCCTAGCAGCTGCTGGTGAGTGAACTCGTACATAGCAACACATCTAGGCAGTATGTTTCAAAAGAGAGTGCATTGATAAAATTGGGGTTAGAGAATTTCTACACACTAACACATAAAGATAGAATAAAATAGAATTGCATTAGCCGTTTTACATGTAAAAACTCAAAATGTTTTCATATTGTGTTGTTTTCCTCCTCACAGCTCTAGGTGCTGCTAAACCAACTGCTCCTCACCTTAATCCCGCCTTCCTCCAGCAGGAGCTGTCTGGCAGTGGGAGCAGTGGGGTGGTAAGACAAAAACCATTCATCTTCCCGTGTTCAGCCTCTCTCCCTCCCTCTCACTCTCCCTCTCTCTCTCTCTCTCTCTCTCTCTCTCTCTCTCTCTCTCTCTCTCTCTCTCTCTCTCTCTCAGGCTGAGCTGTTTGCTAAGGCAGCTGCCCGATTTCAGAATCAAGCGATGTCAAATATCAATGCTCCCAAGATGCCGTCAGATGAAGAAGCCAGTGCTGCTAATCAAAGAAACAGAGCCATCTCCAGCAGCGCCATCACTAGAGCAATGGCGGACGCCACTTCAGGTTAGACCGCCACTGAGGTTACAGCTTTGCGATATTGAAGTGAAAAGCATAGTGTGTCACCTACTGTGTTCCATTTCCAATCATCTTCCATCGTGTGAATAAAGACGACAGAGACTGAACACATTGGTCTATGCTTTTCACTTCAACAGTGCAAAGGCACTGTACATATAATCTGTAACACTGGAACACAATGTATCATTATCAAGTGGTCATAGAAGACCTGCTGCTGCTAATAATAATTATTATATTGTTAGGTTGCCTCTCTTTTATTTCTGTAGCAGGGTTGGTTATTAAAATTAATCGTATAAAATATACAGCTTTGCAGATTTATGATGTATTCCTCAAATCCAGAGGAGGTTGGCCACGCGTCATCGATCATCATTTCTACGTATGCAATGCGTAGGCCGAGTTCATGTGACCGCAATGAATAACTTAAATTAATAGACTTTTTGGAACCTTTTCGAACCTCATGAATTTATTCATATTATATGAATTTGCTGATTTGCAACTAGTTGGAGGCGCAGGACAGAGCGAAACTGTTTGCAAGCGTTCAAGAAGTTGTTAACCGACCAAAAGAAGGTCGTATTTCAGGAGGCTTGGCTCGGCTTGGCCGTTTTGGTTGCCACACTGTGAAACATTGGGAAGAAGCAGAATATGGTCTACGGTGACCATGAGCGCCGAAGGAACGCTGTGAGCATTTGAAACAGCATTGGAGCTTGCCAACATTATTGTAGGACCGCTTATAACAGTCGTACAGCATACTGAGCACAGCCTACCGCCAGTCAAGGCTACAGCATTCAATCACTGCTAGCAGCAGTTCTACATCACTCGTAGACAGCCTCGTGTACATTTGGTCTCCATTCGCACAGCACTGACTGTAGCTGGACTGTCAGCAGCTCTGCTGCAGCATCGGTGGGCGGGGCTCTTTGCTATTTCAATGTCATGTGATCGTGCGTGTAAGTATGACGCGTGGCCAACCTCCTCTGCCTCAAATCACAAAATATTTCAAATTCACAAGGACTGCATTGCAGATTTATGATGTATTCCTCAAATCGCAAAATATTTCAAATTCACAAGGACTGCATTGCAGATTTGTGATATGTTCCTCAAATCGCAAAATATTTCAAACTCACAACGACTGCATTGTTATTTGATATGTGTGTTTGTGATGTGCGTGCTAACTTCCTTCCTTGTTGTCTATAGGTGATTATGACGGCGCTGTGGATATTCTCAAGATGGCTATCACTCTCATCAAACAATCCATCACAGCATCCTCTGACTCCAGCTTGGTGAGCATACCAACCTCTTTCTCATCAGCCCCATGAGCGCTGCTGTCTTCCCTTATAGATGCTAATTCAGTCACTGCAAGATTGTCTTGTCAGTATTGAGCAGCAAGCTGACGCTAGTAGCGGCTCAAGGTATATGGTGTGTGTGTGTGTGTGTGTGTGTGTGTGTGTGTGTGTGTGTGTGTGTGTGTGTGTGTGTGTGTGTGTGTGTGTGTGTGCGTGCGTGCGTGACAACAAAGGATCAATACAGTAACAAGAATTTCACAGCACAAAAAAAATTGTGTAAATTTTTGCAGGGCCTAAATTTCATGATTTTTATGACCTTAATTATTTCAAATTGTTCAGCTAAATGTGCACGAAAGATACTACGTAATGTACCTGGTTTCTTTCATGACTGAGCAATGACAAAAGTCTCAATTTCAATTATTAACACTCTCTTGTGGCTCGACAGAATCCTGAATGCCTCAATTAATTTTTTGTTTAATTATCTTTAAAATGGAATGTCTAATTTCCCTCTCTTTTTTCACAATAGGCGATCTCGGTCTCGTTATGACGACAAGGATCGAAGCAGGAGCCATCGCAGTGGTGGTAGCTCCAGCAAGCACCCCTACCGAGACAGGAGCAGAGAGAGGAGGAGATAGTCATGGGCTAGCTCCCCACACACTGCATGCCTTCGATTCTCTTCTCATTGCTGTCTCACTAATCATACATCCTGTGACACAACTAAGACAGTGTTATATTGACACTAAAAATTATTTTGATAAAAAATTCAAAGATCAAAAAAATAATATAAATCCGTGATGTTTCAGAGATTTAAAAAATATATTTTGCAATGCTGAAAATCATTAAGTATAGTGTCACTTTGGATTGTGTTCAGTCGCGTGCGTTTTATTTGCATTACATGTAACATGAAAATCATTATTTTGAGTTTAGCTCCACCTACTTGTGGTCACAACATTGTCACGTGCACACTTGACAAGACCGAGCAAGCATGTGGAAGTTCTCAACTGCCATTCTTCTACCAGCTGTCTTGTTGGTATTGATTGGGACATCAGTACAAGCCCAAAAGGGATCCAAACTTGACAGCCGTGTCGCCCAGTTGCTGGAATGGAACACTCGTCGCTCAATAATCACTCTTTCTTCAGAGAAATTCAACTCCTATGTTCGTTCTAAACCAAGAAACTACTCGATAATAGCTATGATGACGGCCCTACGCCCTCAACGTGGATGCTCTGTCTGTCAGGAAGCTCACAAAGAGTACGAAATACTGGCTAACTCTTGGCGTTACTCCCAACAATACTCATCCAAGCTGTTCTTTGTAATGGTGGACGTTGATGAAGATGGTCTGGAGATATTTCAGCATCTACAGCTCACGACTGCCCCGACGTATTTCCACTTCCCAATGTCAGGCAAGCGAAAAGCAGAGGACAAGTACGACATAACTCGACATGGGTACACGGCTGAACCTTTATCTAACTGGGTATCCGATCGCACTGGTGTTAAGATTAACATTCAGCGTCCGCCAAATTTAACCGTGATGTTGGTTTGGGTGCCATTGGTACTGTTAGCTGCTGTTCTTGGTTACTTGAAGAGGGAAAACCTTCACGTGTTGTATGAGCCGAAATATTGGGCAGCTCTGGCAATGATTTGGATATTTGTGATGCTGTCAGGTCAGATGTGGAACCACATACGGGGCCCTCCTCTTTATCATCGTAATCCCCAGACCGGGCAAGTCGGTTATTTCAGCGGTACCAGTCAGTACCAGTTTGTTGCCGAGACTTACTTTGTTCTCCTGTTGTACATTCTAATTAGTGTGGGCGTGGTCTTAATGGGAGACAAGTTTACTATTCTAGAAGACATCGGCATTCAAAAGTACGCTCCGTTGGCTGGTCTGGCGATCGTGGTGTTGACATTTGGGTACCTACTGTCTATTTTCAGGATGAAGTATCAGGGCTATCCGTACAGCTTCTTGTTCAAGTGATCCACTCAAGCAAACTGCTCAATAGCCTCACAGGCCCTCACTGTACATTAGCTTGACTGATTTTTAGTATAATTTCTTATCATTAATTTTAAATACAATTTACCACAACAACCAAGAACGGGTTTTGCCGGGAATTTTCACAAAGCTCATGTCTCACTAGACAAATCAATGCACAGTTTTCAGCCTATGAATAATGGCTGGTGGTCTGATAATAATAATTATTAAAATTTTAGATAAAGGAAAGATCTGCACTATACAGTCTAGATAAGTGATAGCTTATGCTCATCGTATTCGAGAACGGTTGAAGCCAATTTGCATGCGAGACTGACGTTAACTTTATTTTTCTTTATTATGCTACAGGCATGTACGTATCTCCGAGGTCTCTCAAGTGTTACAATTTGATATCATGTTCTTGGAAGATAATAACGGATGAGTACTTGTGTACACTTGCATATCCGCATTCCTGCAGTGTGCTTTGTTTGGTAACAAAGACAATGCTTACAGTTTGTTTACAGCTGGATTTCGGAAAAGAACAAAATTTATCACACCAAGGGTGTACACAAAACAATAATGTTGTTATTTTGTCATAAACAACATGCTGTACTTGAAAATACTTGTTTCTGATTATCAAAAAAACACATTCTGTATCAACCAGAATTATACTTCTTTGTTAACGGGAAAAATTAATGCATTGTACGAAAGTACGGCAGAATCAATTAAATATAAATATTCATAAGCCACAAACGTTCGCCTTGAAATCATGAAGTATTGGCTGCAGTAGAGTCACTTACAATTAATAATAATAATAATTATTGTGAGTGATTTCATTATCACGACATGCATCTTACAATTCAAAAATTCACTCATTCTTATGCTTATACAACTACTGTAGTGCTTACTGCAGCTTACAGGAATACTGTTAAAGATCAAAAACATTTGGAAAGTGTGCTTTAAACAGAAACAGAAAAACAACTAAATTTTATGACCACAAGTTCCATCTACATGCATGACATATTTTGTATGTGTACGCCAACTGAAAGATGCTTGGCATTTACAAATACAGAAAGTGATATTTTGACATTAATAGCAAAAGTGAACGAATTCTGGTTAAAACAACATTTTCTTATCCACGAAGCAAAATTTTGTCAACTCTGAGATTATATAAGCATATGCAGGCTGCAATCAGTATCACTATCAGTTGCAGTCAACCAACAGGTTCATACTGCAATGAGTATGTTGCTTCGTCTACTACCACTACTAGTGGTGGGGTGCCTGCTGCTGCAGTCACTGCAACCAGCAAATGCCGTCGACGAAGAAAGGGAAGAATACAGCAGTCAGATTGTAGAAGGTTATATGCTCAAGTGGACTAAGATTCGAAAACCAGGCCTAGCCAAACAGGTGAACATACAACTCTCATAATCTGTATGGTATGCACAGATACAATGCACCATTATAAAATTAAGAAGTAAAACCCTGTTGTGAATCAAAGCTACCGGTATACCACTGGTAATTTGCATGAATAAATTTGTTATAATTGTTATATTGTTATTATTAACACACCTGCATGTTGAGAGATTTGGACCAGTAGCAGATTTCTTTATCCCTACATCTTTTTATCTTCTTGTTTGTGTCCTTTTTTCTTAGAGATTCAAATTAATTTTTTGGTGCAGTTCGAATTCGGCAAGATTCCACCATTGGTTTGGGTTGCTTTTGTTGATAATTGCTTTTTAACTTGTAGCTCCTAAATACTGAAACTG
The DNA here is from genome assembly GCA_964017065.1 of Haliclona indistincta. Taxonomy (NCBI): domain Eukaryota; kingdom Metazoa; phylum Porifera; class Demospongiae; order Haplosclerida; family Chalinidae; genus Haliclona; species Haliclona indistincta. The sequence continues at coordinate 3,459,889 of OZ024788.1, read as the reverse complement.
GCTCTTGCATTATAAATGCATGCTGCAAGATTGCACAGCATACGAGCCACGCCCACTCTTGTTTAGAAATGTCTGTACATGTATTATGTGATACTATCTGGCAAACAGCAGAACGGTGATACTACACGAGCTTACTCGGAGAGCTGTTCTTCGAAGACTCCAGACGCCAATATGCGCTCTCTATGCGGCGATACTAAGAAATTCGTGTAATTGGTCGTGAAATCGTCAATTTTATATCGTCGTTTCGCTAAAAACTAAGTTCAAAAGGCACATTCAAGGATAATTTCACGACTGTTCGTGGGTGTGTTGGTCTCGGCACCGCTCACGTAAAGGTGCTAGGCGAGTGGAAGAAAGAACTTGAAGAAGAAGAAGAAGAAAAACGAAGACTGACCGGCGAAACTCGATTTTCACCGTTGCCAGGTTCGTCACTTTAGTAATAAAGCACCAAAGGTGCAGATGCCTCGGTGCAGTAGCATGTATGCTAGCATGATGCAATTAGCAGATGCATATGACAGCACGTATGCATGCAGTAGATCCATGGAAGCATCAAAACAGTATCATGGAACTTGAGCATGCAAGCACCAGAACTATGGAAGCATGCAAGCAGCAGAGCCATATTAGCATGCAAGCAGCAGAACCATAGTAGCATGCAAGCAGCAGAACTATGAAAGCATGCAAGCAGCAGAACCACGGTAGCATGCAAGCATCAGAACCATTGTAGCATGGAAGCAGCAGAACTATATATAGAAGCATGGAAGCAGCAGAACCATGGAAGCATGCAAGCAGCAGAACTGAAGCATGCAAGCAGCAGAACTGAAGCATGCAAGCAGTAGAAGTGAAGCATGCAAGCAGCAGAACTGAAGCATGCAAGCAGCAGAACTGAAGCATGCAAGCAGCAGAACTGAAGCATGCAAGCAGCAGAACTGAAGCATCTAAGAAGCAGAACCATGGAAGCATGCAAGCAGCAGAACTATGGTTGCATGCAAGCAGCAGAACCATGGATTGTAGCAGCATAGAGTACATGTAGCTAAAATGCATTGTACAAGCTGTTGTAATAAAAATACAAGCTGTTTACTGAAGACTGACCTGCATAACGCTTGCTCGCTCAGGCTCACTCGACGAGCAAGATGAGTCTGAAGACGCTTTCGCTTGCAAGTTTCATTGCTGCTTATGGAGTCATATGAGCTGCACTGTCATATATCAAGCGCGATGTAGCCAGCTGTGGACAGTACTGTCTCTGAAGGAAGCCAGAACGCGAGCAACGGCAGTCCAGGCGAGCAAATCACGCCATAACTCGAAAACAAAGCCTTTAATCGCAATTCTGCCAAATTTGTTTTTCATAAACTACTGAGATCTACCTGTGTTGCTAATTTCAGCGCTTAGTAGCAAGCGGTTGCTGAGATACGCATTGCGAACATACACACACACACACACACAAACGAACAGACTACTGTATGCCTCGTGGCTCCGCCCACACCTCGGCATAACAAGTTCCGAAGTTCGAGCAATCTCCTTGCTACTGTAAGATGGGGCAACGCCAGGTAGCAGATCTAAGTGTCTTTGGACGTATAAAATTCATCACCAGGCGAAATATCTTGTTTTCTTCTAGTGGTCATCCCTAGTACAAAGGGAGTCACCGCTACTGTGCCTCCATGTATACTTAACGCCATTGACATTCTCACAGATAGCACAAGAGCAATTGATAGAATCTTTTAAAATTAAAGATTCAAAAAATCTTAAGGAGCTGCCAGAGAATATGCCCTTCGATTTTGATGACAGCAGGACAGAGGACAGCAAGCATCTCATGACACTAGTTCAAGATGGATTCATCACACGATACTGTCCCAAACGACGAACTCCACTGTTTACTGCTCAGAAACTGGATGGTGCAATGTTAAAAAATCTAAAAAAAAAGAAAGTAATTCTATAACAATGTTGTGCACATGCACTGATGCAATTATCTTTAACTCAGGAATTACCAAAGAGAAAGAAAAATGAATATTTTAGGCCTGATCCAAGGCTTCCTCTTCGATTAACATCATTGCTGATAGATTTTTTAAAGTCTCTGTTTGACAGAGGTCACCTTGCTCCATTTGGTATGCATGCATGTACATGTATGGTGTAGGCATAAAATTAATGAACAGTATGTCATAATTATTAATTTCACTGTAACAATCGTCTGGTTTCAAAATGTGTGGATTATTCTATTTACCTTTTGTTTCAGCTGACATGACATGTGATACATCACAAATCAACACATTCGTATTGTCAAACATAGTACCTCAATATCCTAATCATAACCAAATTGCTTGGAAGAATTGGGAGGCGTACACTCGAACAAAAGCATCTGAAAAAGGGTCTCATTTTTATGTGATTACAGGAATTACAGGAAGCATAAAAAAGTTTGTTAAAATACTAAATTAATAATATTTATTTTATGTTATATTAATTATTTTTGTGTATTGTATAGACTAAACAATAAAGTTACAGTACCAGAGTACTTTTACAAGATTCTCGTGTGGATTGAAAATGGAGTGCTTCAAGCAGAATACATTTCTACTAAACATGAAAATAAAAACAGAGTAAGCCAAGCAAATCAGTGCTCATTACCAGCTATACTGTATGTACATAGCCTGATACTGTACGGATGACTACTGAAACAAAACAGCCCAAAGTAGTTAATGGAGTCAAAGCTACAACAGGCAAGACTCTCAAAGAAATTGAAGAAGTTATCTTCAGAGACACTGGAATTCATTTCAAAATCAGCAGTTCTTCATTGGAACTTTTACAGTTGTATAACAATATATTTATGGTAAATGTATAACAATATAATTTATTTATGTACAAAAACTTTCTTTTTCAACAGAATGCATTCAAATCAAAAGTTAGCCAACTAGAGTCTGATCGAACAGCTTCACTGTCATTCTGTACGAAAATGAATACCAAACTTCAAACCCTTAAAAAGATGGGCAAGTTGTCATTTCGTGACTTGCAAAGAAAAGGAGAAAAATCAGTTCTGGATCTTGGAGAGGGATACTTTAGTGCTAGTTGCAGAAGAGCCTCAGGTGTGCGTACAGCTAGCCCTAAATTCCTCATAATCATGATAATATTATTATTCAGATCTGATGTTGAGTGAGATAAGTGAATTCACTGATGGCCTGCTAGATGCTAATGAAACGTCATCCAATGAACAAGGTAAAACCACATCAGTCAGCTAATTTCATAAGCTTATTATACTATAATACACTTTAAGCTATAGAGCAAACAGCAGCGTTGGCAGGGATTAAACGACTAACTGGCTATGTTTCAAAAAGGCACACACTCAGACTGCGCGAATTGTTTGATGTTCCTCTCTTCAATTACATCAGATTGAGAAAGATTGTCTCTGATTGTGAAGCAAAGTATATCGATATCTACTCAGCTCCCTCTCGCAAGTTCACTCTCATTCCAGGAGTATTCTCTGTCAGAAATACAGTATTCTCTATCAGAATCAGCTATGGCAAAGATAACAGGAATGTAATTGCTGGTGTTACAGGACAATGGGCTATTGGTAACATAGTTGTTGACGTCCTAGCTAGATATGACACCAACAGTATGAAGCTATTGCTGAGAGGAGCTCCAAAAATCAAGTTAACCATTAACCTCAAAAATGAGCTAGATGGCCTCACAGGAACATATGTACCAATCCCTCTACCATCTGTCTCTCTCAGTAACATAGCAGTCACTGGTGAGTTTGAGCTCATTAAAGGAGGACTAGCTACTGTAGTGGTCAGTGGCTCCATTGGTAAGAACAGAGTCCATGCTGTGTTTCAGAAACCACTAAAGGCTGGCAAGTTCTCTGGTGCCTTTGCTGCTGATATTGGTCCCATCAGACTCTCTGACGTTATCAGAAAGACAGCAAAAGTGGACATTTCAAGAGTGCCATTCTTTGGCTCTCTCACTATTCCAAGATTTGGTGTGACTGTATCCTCCGACTATATCACCAGCTCTCTACTACCAAATGTCTTCTGTAAGGAAGGTCTCCTTCAGAACACAGCCGTCACTATCCCTAAAGGACTACAAGCCTTCATATTGCTCAATCTCAGTGGTACAAAAGTTCCAATAAAAATGTATTATTACAAGACTTTTTTGTCATTTGAGATAATTCAAAACAGTCGTCTTCCCATTGGGACTCTAATATCAACCATTCCTGGCATCAACATCCGTTCTCTTCCCTTACCTCCTGGTGTGAGAGATATTTTCCGATTTCAAGTTGACTATTTCTCTTTTGACACAAGTTCTAAGCAACTGGTAGTGACCACTCGATATCCAGGTACTCTTCGCTACTTCAATGGCTACCTCACCATCACAAACCCAGGACTGAGTATCAATGCAGTTCTCAAACGTCCGCGAAAAGTAAACTTTGCTGTCGAAGGAGCAATCAAAATCGGAAAAGGAAACTACCTTATCACAATATCCAGAGATCCTACTATAAACAAGTATGTTCTCAAGGCTTCATTCAAAACGATCCCTATTTCAGACATCATGCACAAATTCTCAGCAAAGATATTACCCGATGAACTTCACGTGGCGCTTAAAAAATTTATCCAGTTCAGCATCCACAATGCTCAAGTAGCATTTCCTATTGGAACTAGAAACCTCCAACTTCACTTGTCAGGCACACCAGTCATTGGAGGATACAAGACCGTCCATTTGAGTGCAGCAATTGTTAGGCAAGGAGGAAAGGCAAGATTGGTGGCTGGTTTCCAATTGGGTAAAGTGAGTCTTGCTACTCTTATCAACCGGATCACACGTAAAGATGTACGAAAAATCGCTATTTTGAACCAAGAGCTACACATAAGTCTACTGATCTCTCCTGTCTCTCTACCAGGAGTCCGTCTGTATGGTAGCATGTTGAAGAATATTAACATTGTGAAAGGAGCATCTATTAATGCAGGTCTGGGATGGCCTGCAAACTGTGCATCGGATAAATTTTGCACTGTTGCACAGAAGGTCCTTGGGAAAGATGCCCAACTATCACTTCAAGGAACTATAACAAGTATCTCATCATTCTCACTGTCAGCTGGTGTATCAAATATCAACCTAGGAGAAGGACTGCAGCTACAGCGTGCTGCTCTACAGGTAAAGGTGGATGGAAGTGAAGTATCTATCGGAATAGAGGGATCAATTCATCTCACAAAATTGGGAATAACTTTATCATCTGGTATTCGTGGTAGCTCACGAGGAATCGTACTTGAAGGTAGCACGTCGGGATGTTTGAATTTGAAGAGAATGTTTGGTGTTGACTGGCTGAGTATCTGCAATCTTCATCTTCTCATTGCTGTGCAACCATCAGCAGCTACTGTCATAACTGTCGGAGGAGTTGAGATAGGAGGAGAGATTAGGATCGGCAATCCTGCTTGTCTAAAACGTCCTCTCATAGCAAAAGGCTACATTGGAGTAGACCAGCTCAGTCCTAACAACAATTTCTACTATGTACAACTGAAGAACAGTATAACGATGACAACCCTTCTCCGAGCATTCTGCATTAGATTCCATCTACCCCGTCCTTTGGTTGAAAGTGGATTCCCTAAGGGAGTTCTCTCTTCTTTCTCTTTCATCGGCAAAGAACTACCGAGAGCTAGTCTCAGTATTCAATCAGGTTTCAGACTAAAAGGCACCATCCACATCCTTGGTCTTCAGGCGCATGCTGATGTCACAATCAGTCCAACTGCTATCAAATATTACGTTGTTCTCCCGTCACTAAAAATTGGTGGTGGATTTTTCCAAATGTATGCCTCCAAGAGTGATCGATCACGTGGACCATTCCTTAAGATCATTGTAAGTGTACTACCACCTAAAGTGAACATGCATATCAGTGGGTTTGTCTCTGTGCTGGGTATTCAAGCAGGGGCTTTGCTGAGAGTAACTAACACACGATACGAGTACAGAGTAGCAGGAAAGTTCCTCCACTTGTTTCAAGCTAGTCTCCACATTACTGCTAACTATGGTGACATCAGGAAAGCAGGATTCCGAGTTCGTGGCTACTTAAGAAATGATTTATTTGCTTTCGTGCGTAGAAAGATTCAAAGAGGCCTTCAAAGCTCTTCTCAAGCTGCTACAAGAGCCATCGACAATGCAAAGCGACATATCAACTCCAAGAAAGTTGTTTTTGACAGAGCTATTGGGAAGCTGCGATCAGCTCAACATAAAGTCAATAGAGCAAAAGGAGCATTCAACCGAGCTATGAATAAACTACGAAGTTGGGAAGGAAAGGTTCGAAGATTGTGTAGAATCCAGCACTGTCATTCAGGTGAGTCGAAACAGTTGTAAATATCAAAATTACTATTTTGTATTTTAGTGTGCATTGGATGTTCACGAAATTGGAGATGGAACTCATGTTGCTATAGAATCCACAACCCTGTATGTCTTGCTAAAAATGCTGCTTGCAAGTTGCTCCGTGTAGCTGCTATTGCCGGTCTTCGTATAGCACGTCATCTTGTTGGAAAAAGCAGAGGCATTCTTCATGCAGTTAATTTAGTCCTTAGAGGAGCACAGCATGTAGTTAGGATCAGCAAGCGATCACTGGACATTGTCAATGCTGTTCTTGAAGGAGTGAAGAGAGCCTATCAAGCTGGAACAAAGGCACTATCAGCAATCGCTAAGTTTGGTCTTGGAGGAGTGTTTGATATAAGAGAGGTCAGTTTCGATGTAGCTCTTAGCACAGCAGCAACTGGTCACTTTAGAGCCTCGATAGAGGTCAGCATATTCCGTAAACCAAAACGATTCAGTCTCGACATCAACCTGAGAGACATCCTCTCCTTTGTGAGGAAAATTGGAGAACGTGCTATCAAAGGTCTCAAGAAATTCCTCTTCTGAACCCCACATGGAAATGAACATTCTCTAGTAACACACTCAGCTAGTGAGTGACTACAGTAGTTGAGTAAGTAGAACACTAGTACTAGTCAATAGAACATTGTTTTATATCTTTTAGTATACATGAATATAGCTACACGTGTACTATGTAGTCAAGAATATCAAGATGATTTGAAAATTGCTTCAAAATAATTATTAGGGCATAATCTTGATTTGTTTACTACATGCATGTATTATGCATTGGGTTAAAGCTCAAACAATGATACAATTATAATTTTTGTGTTTTAAAAAATCATAATGCTATCGCTGATGATGGTTCATGTTTCAATTTGTTTGGACAGATGAAGATTTGTCTCTGCATATAGGATTGTGCTGTTGAGGAAATGATTATTTTTGTCATGCGGAGCTTGACTGGCTTGCTAGTATAGGAGCAAGTACAAGCAATCAGACCTACAAAATTGCCTTGATCTATTTACACGTAGTAAAATGCATGATGCTATCACATCTATGCATTCGGCTGATGCAGACTAACTTGATAGAGATAGTTCAATCATTGTTATGGTGTGGTTCACTCTATAAGATGTCACAAGAGTGTGTATCGGAGGAGGAAAGTGTTATGGTAATTCCATGTACTGGCACTCTCTGTTTTCTCATTAATGTGAACATCTAGTCTGGTGCACCCATGCAGGATATAAATTTAGCTGCTTAGCATAACCACGGAGTATCATAAACTGAATGAAAACAAAAAGTTGTGACAATAGTCACTTGCATGCCTGATGTCCTCAATCATAGATTTTGGACAGCAGTTTGACTATACTGATATAGTGTATGTGTGACAGTCTATGTGTGACAGTCTACAAGTATCTAAGTATTCATGCAGAAAGTTTGATGACTATAGTGATGGTTGCATACATGTATGTACATGATAAATTAGTTGTCATTAACAATTCCGATCAGTGGCTCTCTTTCTTCATCACTACCATAAAGATGCACCTCCTGCACTGGTACATTGGGTGGTGAGGGTAGCCGTTCCTCATAGCGTTGATCCCTGCTGGCAGCTGCTAGTGGTTGTCTTCTTTTAAACAGAATGCGATGTAGGTATCCGCACACACCACATTTAACAAGAGTCACACCCACAAACCAAGCACCAATACCCAGTGTGGGGACAAACACCAGTATATGGACTAAAATGATTGTGGTAAGATTTGTCCTCAACTGCAAAAGAGCAATCAGAAAGTTAACGTCGATAAGAATAAGAGTGTCTGTCATGTTTAATACTGTGCTCTGGTATGGACGAATCAGGCAGTGAGCACTCAATACGATCATGAATAATGTCTGTATGTAGATCATTGGCACCGCTTGGCTTTGCATAGACACAAACCCAATCCACACAATGAGGTATACAATTGAGTACCAGCGACAGCTGTCCCTGTAGCAAGACTGGAACTCATCTAGAAACGGTTTGATCCTGGTCAGGTTAATGACTCGTGATAGTGCTGGTGATACTAACAGTATTACTAGTAAAGGAATGATCACTATTAGTAGAACTAGCAGTGATAGAATTACTATTGGAATGTGCTTCAAAGACGAGTATTTCATATTTGGTTCTAATGCCACTACTGAGACCACCACATCATTGTTGTGTATTAGTCTGGTTGATGTGAGAATGTTGAAAGTGATGTTCATTGTAATGTCTGCCAGTGACCAAAATGAGAGCAGCATTAGAATGCAGAGTGCTCGTAGACGAGAGTTTTGCCATTTCAGTAGTGTTCGTGGGCACCATTGAGCTTTAAGTGTTGCAAAGCCAATTACTAACAGCACTGTCAGTGGACCAAGATAACGTAAGGAGTAGTTGTAGATTTTGTTGAATGGATGGAAGAAGCACCATGGAATGAGTCCAAATGGCTCAGGATTGAGTAGTGGTACAGCTGTAATGATCAGTATAGATGCTTTCAAGATAAAGAAGTTAGGATCGTTGTCTAAAGGTAGGTGACTTATGATTGCTAGAAACAACATTGGACCATAAAGAAATCCAGAGCCTGCTGCTATTTTGAATCTAACAACTATCATAAGAGCCATTGCAATCATCAGTTGGAACACTGATGTGATGACCAGGACAAGGTAAGGCTGCCACCACTCACACGTGCTGCTAGCTACACAACTCACTGACAGGAAGGTGTACTGGTAGTCCTCTGCACAACTCTTACACAGCAGTCCACCTCTTCCTACTGAGCATTGCTCATCAGCATCAGTGCCAAGTAGTTTGTAGTCACCTGCAAATCCAAGGCTGAGCATTTTTGGAGGACATGGTTTGTGAGAGTAGGAACAGTCAGGATATGAGCAATGAGCAGAAACATATGTTGTAGTGTTATCATAGTCATATGGACCATACCAGTAGCCTTGTGTGATGCATGCAACACCCAACTTTTCTGAGCATATTACAGTGCCATCGTTTTTAATTATATCAGCACACTTGCAAACACCTTCACTAGTATTGTAGATGAAGCCAAGTGGACATGCAGTAATGTTCAGAGGAACAACCATTCTTAGCTGTGCACTGTTTTTGCAAATGAACAACAGTGAAACCTCAGTTTTCCCGAAGACTTGGGGGGCAGATATGCTCAATTTAGTATCCACAACTGAATAAGTTGCAATATCAGCCTGCACTAACACCACATTGTCTGGTCCATTCAGTCGGATTTGTTTATCATAGCAGGAATACAGTAAACTGTCACACAATAAGTACACGTTGGCTGTACATGATGATACAGACCCAAAGTAGTCTGTAATGGAAACATTGATGTACATGTTTTGTCCAGGGATTAGCGTACAAACAGTATCTTCTCTTTGGATACCTAGTGCCAGAGAGTTAACGTCACTGAAATAGACACGATTGAATGGACATTTGCCTATTATTTGTGCTGGGGAAGAAGCAAAATATATTGAATTTCCACTTGTGGTTGCCATATTATTGATAATTCCAAATTTCAATTGGCATTGTGTGTCTGAAAGGGCTATATTATTTAAGTACAATGCACCACCGTATGCTCCTCTGTTTCGATCAAAGATTACATTCCCCATGGTGTCTCTTTGAATCAATACATTATTGAGTGCACAGGCTCCTCCGAGCAAACCTGTGTTGTTTATGAAATAAATGTTTCCATAAAGATAAAGGCTGATTTTGATTCCATTTGATTCAAGGGTAAAAACAGTACCATGATTGTTGACAAAATTTGAATTGTGTATTTTAACATACTCTGCTTTTGTAAATCTGAAAACTGAGCTATCCAGGACACCTGCAGTGGAACTGGTTTTAGCATTATTACCAATGACCGAGAGGTTGTCTATGGTAACTTGCAAGTTACCTAATTCATCAACAATGTAACTTTTTAATCGGACCAGTACCGAAGCTGCTGTATTGTTGGATATGATTATTTCATCTAGTTTAATATAGACATCGCCTAAAGAATACTTGTATTGGGATAATGAATTTAATGAAATAAGAATCAATTGGTTATTGTTGATGAAACTGCATCGTTTGACAAACATATCGAAATCCACTTCACTTGAGAAATTAAGTGAAATAATAACACGATCGTTCAAAGCATAACGAACATATGGACGATGTTTAGTATAACCTTGTAGTCCAATGAAAGAGCAATTGACAACTGTGAGCATTGATGGGCCTTTGCTGGTTCCAAAATATAGCATTGGAAACTGGATGCTGGTTTGCATGCAAGAAGATATATTATTGTTAGAGAAGATAACTAACCGATCCACCAGCATAAAAGATAGGACAGAACCCATATCGTCCAAATTCAGTCCTGTCGATAACCAATTTTTGTGTCTCTCTGATTACCCATTGAGTTGTCATGATTCTGCAGTTGAGAATAGCCAACGAAGTTACATAGTTATGCAACATTTCTGTATAAGATTCCGTGATGTCATCACCCGATTTTCTGATGAATCCCAATCCTATCCAAGCCCAATAGAATTCGCGGTTAGGGCCTGGTTGAAACACGTGCAGTGTGGAAGACTGATCCAGTTTGATAAACGCATAGTCTTGACCGACCACCTTTATACTCAGAGGATATGATGACATGAAGAGGAACTCGAATGAGCTGTTGATAGTTTGGTTGTAATTGACATACACAATAATCTCCGTACTTTGAGGAAAGCTAGTGCTCAGTTGTGAGATTTGATGCAAGGCAAATGTCATTGTATTGCAGGGCATGCCATTGTGCACACAGGAAGGGTAATCCAAACCACTCTCACTTACAACTACTGTGATGTTCTGCTGATAGCTGCTACTGCTTTCTAGTAGTCCAAAAATGATCAAGAGAAACAGGTATACTGTCACCACCATTGCTAAGTAACAGAGTTAGTGTTGATCTACTGCTATAATACAATTATCATGACAGCTTCATTCACAGCAGGTGTTCCGCATTAGTTATAATAATTATTTTATCTGAAAAAGCAAGCTTGAATTCACTGTGTTCAAAATATCCAATCCACAATAGAGTTGTGTTGAACACATACATATCTCATGACATGTTCATCTTGTCAAACTGGACTCACAAAAGTTATTATGCAATGTGTTTATTAGCTCAGAAATTGTCTGTGTGTCAACTGGTCAAACCGTGTTACTGCATGGACTGGGATATGGTGGTGTGTGATGCAGTTCTGTTATAAATATTATTAATTTTATTCTATAAGTTGTGTCAACTATTCCAATGACAGCAACCAGATGATCGATATCTTTCACACATGTCATTGGTCTCGTGTTTGATATTGTTATATGTACGCTCACTGTCTGGTAGTGGTTAATGCACCAGCATACTGCAGCATCAATGACCTATGAGATCATAAACCAATTACACAGTCAAAGTTTAGTACAATTTGTATTACTATCATCTCATATCAGCACACAACAAATTAGAGTATGTATGTAGAAGAACAATTCCTTAATCAGACTCAGACCCTGATGATTCTAAATCAGACTCAAATACAGACTGCACACTGTCAATTAAGATGGCAACAGGAGGCAAGTTGTTGGCTTCTCTTGCTCTCTTGAAAGCAGACAAAGTCTTTGAGCCAATATCCTTGATAAAAATTGTCTGCATTGTCTGCAATAAAAATTGTCTACATTCAGATATATTAAGTGTTTGTAGAGTACATTTGCTCAGCAATGCTTGAGCAATATGTTCTGCAGCATCATCTGTTATGCCAGTGACTGCATGTAGGTCCAAATAACGTAAAGCACAATTGTGCTTTAGTCCCTCTAAGACGCTGAAGATCAACATGCGTGCATATCTGAAGTTGTGATTTGAAAGATCGAGATGTGCAAGAGACTTGTTTACCTGAAGCATTTTAGTGAGAGACCTAGCAGTGTCTGGATCAGTAGCGGTTATATCAGTATAACTTAGATTCAGGCTGACAAGAGCAGTATTGTGTTGAAGTCCTAAACAAATACACTCGGCTGCTAAGTCTGACAGTAAATTCTTAGACAAATTAAGATGTGTAAGTGATTTGTTTATTTTGAGCATTTTAGTGAGAGAGCTGGCAGTGTCCAGATCAGCAACTGTTATACCGGTATCACTTAGATTCAAATTGACAACAGCAGTATTTTGTTGAAGACCTACAAAAATGCTCTGAGCTGCTGAGTCCAATAATGTGTTTTTAGAAAGATCAAGATGTGTAAGTGACTTGTTCGTCTTAAGCATTTTGGTAAGAGACCTGGCAGTTTCTGGATTAGAAAGTATACATGCACTATCACTTAGATTCAAGTTGACAAGAGTGGTATTGTGTTGAACATATTCAAAAATCCAGCAAATTGCAGAATCCGATATTGTGTTCTTAGAAAGATCAAGATGGGTAAGTGATTTGTTTATTTGAAGCATCTTAATGAGAGACCTAGCAGAGTCTGGATCAATTGCTATACCAGTATTGCTTAAATTTAAAATGACCAGAGTAGTATTGTGTTGAAGACCTTCGAAAATCCAGTGAGCACCTGAGTTAGACAACATACTATTATTCGAAAGATCAAGTTGTGTAAGTGACTCGTTAGCTTTGAACATTTTAATAAGAACAGAACCATCTTTTTCGGTGCAGTTCAACCTCAGACATGTTAGACTGAGTTTGATAAGAGATGTGTTTGTTTCTAATGCTTCAGCAATAGGTAGAAGAACAGAATATGAACGGAAGTCACTATCAGCTAACACAAGTTCACTGATGATTGTAGATGTTCTGAGAAGATATGCTATATGACTCATTCCTTGCTCAGTAATAGAAGGTCTATGTAAATCTAATCGAAGAGATGACGTCAGTATTTGATGTGTTGTAGATAGTTCATTCAGTAGCATTCTTAAATGATGGTCATCAATCCCATCGATCACAAGGTGTATGGGTGGTGTATTAGTAGTAGATGATGTGGACAAGAAAGAGGTTATGAAGTAGCCAACAGCAAAAAAATTTATCGAATACAGATAACTTTTACTATAAGACAACACCAATTCACTAACTGCTGATGACGTTTTGAAATACGGTGCTGTACATGCACGGCCAGTAAAAGATGGATTGAATAACACTAATTTAAGCGGCAGATGATTGTATGCATATGATGCAAGTGTTTGATACCTTGCGAGTTCATTCAGCAGCATCTTTAAGCAATGGTCATCGATACCATCAATCAAAAACTGCATGGGTGGTGTATTAGATGATGATAAAAGAGAGGCTAAGAAGTAGCCAATCACCAAGAAATCAACTGGGGATAGATCTTTTGCATACAATTTTTGATGTTCATTTGGTATGAATCTAGAATCAACAAGCTGGCATAAAGATGGCTGTTGTGCTTCATAAAAGCAATAGAATAGAGGCAAAAGGTCTTCAAAGTTCGATTTTCTGATTTGACAAGAAGAAATAAAATCTTTTATCTCAGGATTGTCTAGTTTAGTGAAGCCACAATAGTAATGAAGCACAGCTCTAAAACGAGAGCTTTCAAACAACATTTTGAATATTTCGACTTGTGCATTAGGATCCATCTGAGAAATATAGTAAGCAGCAAGAAGCTCTTGAACAGAGAGATGAATAAAGTTGTATGAGAGAGATTTGCTGCAAAGTGTGAGTCCCTCAACTGCCTGGAGGAGCCCTAAAGATGAGAGATTGCTTGGTACACGAAATTCTTCCAAGTCTTTAGAATAAAACACAACTTTGTCCTGCAACACTCCATTGTATGCTAGTGCACAAAGGTTACTCAGTTTCGACTTAAGATCATCAGGAAGCTTATCTAGTGACAAAAATTCAGGTAAACTTAATGCGTTGAGTTTATGTGTTGCTTGTTCTCTGACTATGCTGCAGAGTACAAGAGAACACAAAAGCTCGTGGAGGGTGGTAGGTAGAACACCCTTCATAGTCAGGAATACATGCACCAGTATTGCTACATGTAGAGGTAAATAGCAGTAACCTTCTATAACTGGGTGCTCTTCAAGATGATGGACTAGTTTCTGAATCCGAGCTTTGTTACCGTCCAAAGCTTGCTCAATGTACTCTCGAATCTGGTATTGTGCAAATCCAAGAATTTCCACTCGTCGATCAGTTAAATGAAGAAGATTACCTGAGGACACTGGTCGAGAAGTGATAAGAACGGTACTTAAATGAAGAGACAGTTTGTAAGGTTGATGAATTATTGTTGAAACAAGCGAGTTGTTCATCAAGTTTGGTGGAAACTCATCCCAGCCATCAAAGATAAATAACACCCCATCTCCATAAGAGGCTGAGACCAATACTTCTACAGCTGCAGGTAATATGTCAGCCAATGTCTTGGCCCTCTGAACGGCTTCATCTCGCAGGTAAGCAAGAATTATTAGATCAAATCTCTCTAACCAAGATACCTCATGTGCCCATTGATGGCAGATGTGGAGAGCAAGTGTGCTCTTTCCTACTCCTGGGGCTCCTTCAATAAGAATAGTCCTGGGATTAGGTCTTAATAAAGACAGCAAAGAGTTTCTTAAGCCCTCTAATGGATCTTGGCTGTTTTTTTCCAATGCCGCATTTGGTGGTGATGATGATGGTGATGGCGGGGGCTGTGGTGGAAAAAAGTCAAAATTCCTAGAAATTCCAAAAAGATGGTCCAAACTTATGTTTTCTTTATGCCTCAAAATCGTTTCAATCTTTCCTTGCTGTGCTAGTCTGATCATTTCTTCCTCTGGTTCTCCACGTCGAATCTCTTCTCCAATCATTGCCAGCTGTATGAACTCACATCGTGGGAGGTGGGTCCATTGTTGGGATGTGTGGCTGTGAGACATAGACATGTATAGTTCCTTGAGGTAGGATGCATAAGATGCGATGGGATCAGAATGCTGTTCATTGGCTGGGACTCCAGTATGTGGGCGTACTGGAAAATACAGATGGCATGTACAATCTATTATTATAGCTAATAAATTAATATGCTTACTTTTGTTATCATCTAAGCGGACACTAGCACTGTCTGTCTCGACGCTTTCTGCTAATATCTGCTTCATCTCGTCTTCAAGACCAAGTTGATTTGATTTTTTAAATGCTATGCACAATCTCTTATAAGTGGCCGTCTTTCCTTTCTTCTTCTTCCACAGTCTCAGCATCGCTATCTTCTGTGAAAGAACAGTAAGAGGTGGAATGGATCCGAGTATTTCGTGCTCTTCTGCTTCTGTTAGACCGAGGAACGGCGATATCTCTCTCCATTCTACAATACTAGTAGCAATTTCAGCCAAATGCTCCTCAAGACATGGCTGGTTCCAGTCAGGTAGCTGCTGCTCATTACTGCTTTCTGCCATGTTCGAAACAAAATTCAAAGCACTCCTCCGACCTCAAGCAAACCACAAGTAGTCTAGACTAAGTACAGCTAGTAGGTACGTATCTGAAAGGAAGCGAGGCAACTAGTATAACCATCAGATATACCTTTTTTGGGATTTGTTATTATAGTAAGGCTTCTAGAATGAACTTTAGCTTACACTTTCTCACACCCGCACTTTCTTCTAAACATTCGGCACAATAATTTGTTTATTAAGTGGCTGAATGCTTATCCTTTCTTTCTCTTCCACAGTCTCAGCATTGTAATCTTCTGCTCAAGTACAGTGTTGGGAGGGACGGTGCCCAGTATTTCATGTTCCTCTGCATCCGTTATAGACCGAGAAATGGCAATATCTCTCTCCATTCTATCATAGATCTTAGATAGATCCATTGTGGGTTACATGGTTGCACTATGAGTACATTGCCGGAAAACTTCTTGAGTCTCGACCACTCCCGTTGCCACATAAACAATTATTGAAAACAGAACACAACATTTATTATTATTTTTAGGAAAATACAACATTTGATAATAATTATTATTGTGCATCATAAAGGCAAGACTTGAGCATCTTAGTCTTTTGATAGACAACAATCAACTAGCTAACATAATATAGTGGGTAATCTTTAGGGCTAAAGTTTTACGAATCGAGCAGTCCAGATCTTTTGCGAAAAGCCTCTGGTATACAAATCAATGCCATACATTTCGTCAAGATTCATGACTTATATTTCATGGCTCGAGTAAAAAATGCGAAAATTTAACCCCACGTAATTACCTGCTATACGGTATACGTGTACGTGCACTCACCCACAAGCATAATTTCATTCACAAAACTGCAGAAAAAATTTTTATGATAAAATTACATAAAGAATGATTCACTGTAGTATGATCGATTTAAAAGTTTAAACAGTCATTTCCTTTAGAGAATCCAAATCTAGAGAGAAAGGAAATAGAAAGGAAGCTGGTGATTGATGCAACAACAAGAAGGTATTTCTACAACAGTGACTGAATTGAACAGGTAACACTCCTGACAGCCATAGTGCTCCATGCACACGTGTGATCCACTGACCTTGTGATCCAGTAGTGTAGGAGATGGACGAGGAGGAAGAATTGGGAGAGTTACGAGAGAGAGGAGATGATCGCTGTGAGTCGTGTAGAGGAGAGAAACGCCCGGCGGATGATCGGAAAGGAAACAGTACAGGAGATTGTGAGCGCATGTGAGTGTACTCATTGACGGGTGGTCTGCGACCCACTCTTAGCCTCTTAGCCTCTTACTGATCCTACGAACTATTTTACCATGTGACTGAGACTGTGATAACAAAACACTGATAAACTGATAGTACCAGATATTGTACTAACCTCTGAATTGACTCTACTAGTACCATCAGTTAATAAAGCACTGAATTCTAGCTTAACTATCCTACGAACCTGAAATGGATCATGAGAGAGTGAGCTTAGCATAGAGAAGGCAACTCACATCATGGAGATGCTGAGGTATCTTCATCGCCAGAGCAAGGGCCTCAGCATCGAAAGAATCATCCAGTGCTATGACGCTGCCATGAACACCACTACAATGCAGCGACTGAGCAAACTCCTCCAGTCCAACAGACTCCGCCCATGCTATCACATGATCAGTAGTCCACACCATCACATCTATTGATCATGAGAGAGAGAGAGAGAGAGAGAGAGAGAGAGAGAGAGAGAGAGAGAGAGAGAGAGAGAGAGAGAGAGAGAGAGAGAGAGATAAACTGGTGAGTTACTTCAACACATGACATTTTTTTCTTTTACAGACTATATATATTTGTGCATAATACAGTGTAACTGACCTCTGTTGCTGACTACAATCTTACGTCTTCTCTCTAATTCCTATATGAACCAGATGAAGATGCTTGATATCATAGCTATTTGGTATCATGCTCACCTCTTTGCTATAGTCTAGTCTTCGCAATACAGTGATACCATACTGTAGACTGTTACGGTGACTGCTGTCAAGCATCTTCAACAGAGTTCTCAAGTCCTTCTTCGTGAGGTGCTCCAACATGCGAGCAACAACTAGACACACTCGGAAAATCTCCTGCAAGACAATACAACAGTATCATTGTTTTGTTTTGTCATAAATCATTATACTCACACTGTATTGAGCTAACCCAGACTAGGTAACCAATAGTCACTGATCCAATCATGACCCATCTCGTCTGCAGTACATGAAATTACGTAGGACAACCAAAAAATACATGTAACATACAGTATGATGTGCAGGGCATCCATAACCCACAGTAGACCATCACTATCAGCACCATGCATGACTATCAGCACCATCACCATCACTGTGGTCCCATACACATGAGACGAAAACCCCATTGCTGATCAGAGAGCAGGTTGTGCTCAGCAGTACACATTAAAGAATAAACATGTTTTTCAACAAATATGCTCAAAACACTCAGTAGAGAATTGGTCTGAAGTGATCAGGGGAAGTAGGTTTAGATACCTTGGGGACAGGAGTTACTCTAGCTACTTTCCACTGAAGGGGAACACTACCCAGTCTAAGAGACATATTAGACAGCATAGCGACAGATGAACATATACTAGATGCAGTGAATTTGAGCATAATATGTATCAACCACACAACAGTATAGCTGTGGACAATAATTGGTAAACTGTACACGAAACAAAATTAATAATAGAAATGGGACTTTTATTTGAGAAGCTCAAAAGTTTGTTATAGTATGCCTTGTATACTTATCATGATATTTTTGTTGCTATTAATTTTCGCAGAGTGAAAATTCATCTATTACATTGTATATAATACCAAAACACTGGTACAAACTTTTGTGTGATGCAAAATCAGTCAAAAAGTCAAAAATTAATCGAAATTAATTAATACATGACTTTGTACATGTTTCAATCCAGTATCCAGTTTAAAAGAGTCCAAATCATATCAAAGAGAAACACAACCTCAAGTGTGACAAAATTTAAAAATTGCTATAACATTATAATTCCTCTGACAGGTAATCAGGGTCTTTTGAAATAATTATTATAATCTATAAATTTGAATCCATATACACCTGATGTACTTTTCACTGACTATGTGACAAACTAGTAGGTTGTGATGATATCAATGGGAGGTAAGTTCTTAGCTGCTCTTTTTTCCATGAAAGTAGACAAAGCTTCAGAGTCAATACAAGAAATGTATAGCGTTTGTAAAGTGGTGTTAAACATGAGCGACTCAAGAATAAGATCTTTTCCATCGACACGGGAATGGAAATGTCGAGCTATATTGAGTGTTTGCAGAGCATGATTACATTTCAGAACTCTAGCAATATGCTTTGCATCATTATGTGATATTTCAGGACCTGTAGATAAGTCTAAGTGACGTAGCACAGTATTGTGCTTAAGTCCATCAAAAACACACGAGATCATTCCATGTGCATGAAGCATGTGTGATAGATCAAGATGTGTGAGACTCTTGTTCCTTTTAAGCATTTCAATGAGTGAATTTGCATTCTCTGGATCTGCAACAGTTATAGTCGTGTGGCTTAGATTTAAACTGGACAAAGTAGTATTATGCATTAGAGCTTTAAAGATGCTGTGAGCTATTGTGTCTGAAAGTAGATCATTTCTCGAAAGATCAAGATGTTTGAGTGACTTATTTACGCGAAGCATTTCAGTGAGTGACCTGGCAGTGTTTGGATCAGTAGCAGATATACAAGTTTGGCTTAGATTTAAGTGGGTAAGAGTTGTATTGTGTTTTAGACCTTCAAAAGCAATGCAAAGACCTTGAGCCTCTGAGTACAAGGAATTGGACCAGGTATAATTGTTCTTTGAAAGATCTAGATGTGTGAGTGACTTGTTTACTTGAAACATTTCAGTGATAGACTTAGCAGTATTTGGATCAATAGGTGATATACATGTTTGGCTCAGATTTAAGTAAGTAAGAGTAGCATTGTGCTGAAGGCCTTCAAAAACGATGCAAAGACCCTGAACCTCTAAGTACAAAGAGTTTGTATAATCGTTCCTTGAAAGATCAAGATGTGTGAGTGACTTGTTCACTTGAAACATTTTAATGATAGACCCAGCAGTGTCTGGATCTGTAGCTGATACACCAGTCTGGCTTAAATTCAAATTGACAAGAACAGTATTGTGCTGAAGACCTTCAAAGATGCAGCGAGCTCCTAAGTCTGACATGTTAAGATTCCGTGAAAGATCAAGATGTTTCAGTGACTTGTTTATTTGAAGCATTTCAATTAAAGATCTAGCGGTATTTGGATCAGTAACCGATAAACCAGTTTGACTTAGATTTAAATCGACAAGAGTAGAATTTTGCTGAAGACCTTCAAAAATACAAAGAGCTCCCGAGTCAGAAAATTTACTGTTATTTGAAAGATCAAGGTGTGTAAGTGACTTGTTTACTCGACACGTTTCAGTGAGAGACCTAGCAGTGTCTGGATCAGTAACTGCTAAACCAGTTTCGCTTAGATTCAAATTGACGAGAGAAGAATTATGCTGAAGACTTTCGAAAATAGAAATTCTTAAATCATTTCTTGAAAGATCAAGATGTGTAAGCGTCCTATTCAATTGAAGCAATTTATTAAGAGCAACACTATTTTGCAGTGTGTGACATAGTCCCATGTTACGTAATCTAAGATTGGTGAGAGATGTTTTCGCCTGCATTGTTTCTGCAATGGAAAATAAAATATCACCACTGTGAATGACACCATTTTCTAGCACCAGTTCACTACAGATAGCCGAAGACTTTTCAAGATAAGAAGCTAAGTAAATAATTCCTTGCTTAGTAATAGATGGTTTACTAAAATGCAATTTAATGTATTGAGCACAAGCAGGTGTATGATGATGCTCAACTGCAAGGTACTTTGAAAGTTCTTTTAGCAACATCTTTAAAGAATGGTCATTAATATCATCAATCACAAGGTGTATTAGTGGTGTATTAGCAGTAGATAAGGACAAGACAGAGGTTATGAAGAAGCCAACTACCAAGAAATCAATTGGAGTTAAATCTTTTGAATTTAGTTTTTTATATTCATTAGGTATGAATTTATGATCAACTAGCTGACATAGAGATGGCTGTTGTGCTTCAAAGAAGCAGTGAAGTAAAGGTAATAGATCCTTAAAGTTTAAGATTCTAACTTGAAAAGAAGATAAAATAGCTTGTATTTCAGGAGAGCCTAGTTTTGTAAAGCCACAAAAGAAATGAAGAACAGCTTGAAAACGAGAGCTTTTAAGCATTTTCTCAAATATTTGAACTTGTTCTCTGGCAACCATCTGTGAAATATGGTAAGCTGCAAGAAGCTCTTGAACAGAGAGATGAAGAAAATTGTACGAGAGAGATGTTTTGCAAAGTGACAGTCCCTCAACAGCCTGGAGGAGACCTAAAGATGACAGATTGCTAGGCAGGTGAGACACTTGCAAGTCCTTTGAATAGAATACGATTTTATCCTGCATCACTCCATTGTATGCTAGTATGCTGAGAATCCTCAATTTAGATTTGAGGTCATCAGGAAGGTCATCCAGTGAGGATAGTTCGGGTAAACTAGTGTCAGGCTCATGTGTTGCTTGTTCACGGGCTATGCAGCAGAGTACAAGAGAGCAGAATAGCTCATGAAGGGTGGTAGGTAGGGCTTCTCTCATTGTCAGGAATACGTGCACTAATATTGCTACATGTAAAGGTACATAGCAGTAACCTTCTATCACAGGGTAGTCTTCAAGATGCTGGACAAGCTTTTGAATGCGAGTGCTGTTGCCATTCAATGCTTTCTCAATGTACTCACGAATCTGGAGTTGAGTGAATCCCAGAATCTCTATTCGTCGATCAGCTATATGCAGCAGGTTTCCTGAGGCCACTGGTCGAGAAGTGATAAGTACTGTGCTTCGCTGAAGGGAGAGTTTGTGTGGCTGATGGATTATTGTAGAGACAAGTGAATTGCTCATTAACTTGGAAGGAAACTCATCCCATCCATCAAAAACGAAAAGAACTTTTATTCCATAGGATGCTTGAATTTGAAAAACAGTATTTTGGATGTTGAATGTGTCAGAAATATCATTTGGAAAAATGTCATTCAATGTTTTAGCATTCTGGATAGCTTCATCTCGTAAGTATACAAGAATTACTAGATCAAATCTACCTAACCAAGAGGTATCTTGTGCCCACTGATAACAAATATGGAAAGCAAGTGTACTCTTTCCACCTCCAGGGGCTCCTTCAATAAGATATTTGCTAGGCAGAGGTGGTGGTAGTACTACTAGTGGTGTAAAAAGACTACAAAGATCTATGGATTCTTTGTGACCCAGAATTGTTTCAATCTTTCCTTGCTGTGCTAGTCTGATCCTTTCCTCCTCTGGTTCTCCACGTCGTACTTCATCATCTTTAACCATTGCTAGTTGTATAAATTCACATCGTGGGAGGTGGGCCCAATGTTGAGAGGTGTGGCTGTGGGACATAGACATGTACAGTTACTTGAGGTAGGATGCATAAGATAAGATAGGATCAGAATGCTGTTCAATGGCTGTGGTGGGAAAGAAAAAGAACCATTAAATCGTAGGTTTGCACTAGTTATAAGCATGCATATCTCCCAACTACACCATTATAGCTTTGTCCCCAGGCTCTCAGCCAATGATGTTAATTATGTAGGTTGGTGAAATGCTTGGTGGCAATAGAAAACATGGTATCTAGCATTTGAATTAATCCTTTAGTTACTGAATTATTTTGACGAAAATTTGATTTGCTCTTAACTGACGGTTTGTCTTGCAAATTTCTACAACATGCACTACGCTAGCTGTTCCAAACCAGCACCTTTTTCTCCTGGCATGCCAAAGTTTAAGACGACCCTGTACTAAAGTCCGAGTTGGCCACTCTCACTTCGAAAATGAAGCCACTTACGTGTTGTGACCTTGTCATTTTGCAACTAATTTTGATCTTCATTTAGCCCTGGTGACTGATACAAAAACCTGGTGGTGTCCAGGTGAGCAAATAGTACAGTCTATGCATTTCCGGGCATTCTGAAGCCATAAAATGCCAAAAGCGGTGAGGGGCTCTGCCCTTTTGAACCCCGGGTTAACAGGAAGATACCCCCTTTAAAATTCACCCGTGCAGTACATTTTAGTGGGAGGGCGTGACGAAAAACAATGTTTTTTTCAGGTAAAGTCGTCTTTTGCAAATAGACTTAGTATGACCTTTCTGAAGCACTTTTACACTATTTATGACATCTAAAGTAGGTGAAATAAATTATGATGCCTAAAGGCGTCATTAGGGGTTAATAGCTAGGTTAATGAGCAGAAACACGTGTCGTTACATACTAATACCCACTGAGATTGCCATGGTGTATTTGTTTGCCATGGCTGCATTTTTGCTGCATTTGTACAATTGCTGCTGTAATTCATAAAGATGTGTTCCAGGCCTGTCTATCAGATATTTGAAATAGATATATTTGTTCGTATACTCACTCAAAAGTGACTAAGGTCCATGCCTCTGTTCTTTCAGCGCTATATCACCAGTCGATAAGTAGAGTTGTACATATCAGTGTACTGAACGCTGCGACATTAATAGCAGCTAGATCTGCTATTTCTGTGTAGGTCATCTGACGAAATTGTGATAACCAAACTGCTCTCCAGTGCAGATCCACTGAGTAGTTGTTGGCATAACTGTTTACGTAAGCAACCTTACAAAGTCACAACAGAAGCAGCTTGCTAATAGTACTAGTAGGCTTTCAGACTCATGCCGCTGATAATGATTGCGTAATATAGCATGGCTGGTGGCTAATTTACACAAGGCTAACCACACTATCAACCGTGCTAACCACACTATCAAGCATGACTATAATAACAACCAACTTGCAAACTACAGTACCACAAACAGGCAGCTAAACTAGAAGGTAGAACGAATACTAGAACAGCTACAGTTTATTTATCGCTAGAAGAGGAATGCACGAGTAGTGCAGTCAGCCAAGTTTCATCGCACGGTAGCGCTACACCTAGTCAATAACAGTATGCAGTATTCAGACAGTGCACTGATTCTGTGTAATTGCGTGCCATCTGTGTTTGTACCAGCAAAGTCTAGTCCAAAACTAAACTTTAAGCTATAGCTACAGGAACACGACCATCTTTCAGGGCAATAAACAAATCTCTTACTATACATTTACAGCACTATTCCTGCAGTCCTAGCTAAACTTCGTCCACTATTATGATCGAATGCGCAGTACGCAAGTTGCTGGTGTCCTAGAGCTAGTCTAGCAGGAACAATCTAGTCCGGTACTAGAGGTCGACAAAGAGCTGCCAAAGTGGACTGTCCCAGCGTAGTCGACAAGAGCTGTCCTAGCAACCAGCACCTTGTTGCGAGGCTATCAGAACAGATGCGTGTACAACTAATGTTTATCTTGTAACGCGAACTCACATCAAAGAGTTTGCCACCTGTAATGTAAATGCATTGGGCGTTGTGGACACATTGCCAGTCTCTCTAAGGGATACTATGTCTATGCTTCACCCTTGGTCTTACAGCATGACTCAAAATGATGAATAGTTATTAATATTAGATATTATCAAAATCACGCGCCTCCTTGTTCTCTTTATTCTATTTACCTCCCTGCTGGTGCTTCATTTTAAAATCTGCCACAGGCTATTAGATATCACATGTGTGATCACTAGTTTAACCCTTTAATTACTAAATAATCTTGCTGAAATTTTAACCTCGTAAATGCTAACCACTTCTCTTGTGAATATCTCGTGTGTCTTTTGTGCTACTGGTCTCAAATTTGGAGCTGGCTACTGAAAAGTACATACAAATAGCAGTGGTTTTGGTGAGTGCAAAATGTAGCCCAGCTCATAGAGAATGCGCAAAAATGTGTTTTCCGAGCACCCTGAAGCCATAAAATGTCCAAAATTTTGTGGCAGCCATTTTGCTTTCCTAAGATGTTGTGGGATTTGCACTGAAGCCATAGAAATGCCATCGCCAATACGTTTAGCGTAGGGGGCGTGCCGAAAACCACTTGATTTTTTGCGGTTATTTGTATTCTTCAATTTGGCTTAATTTGGGGATATTTTAGCACTTTTTCATAAAGTTATGGTGTCTGAAGTATGTATGATGCCAAATGGCGTCATTAGGGCTTAAAGGGTTAATCAAAATATATCCATGACAGATGTGTGTATGCAAAATACACTTATAGAAATCACTTTGATCTTTTAAAATTACAGGGGCAGAGATATAGGAGGTTAGCGACCTTGTGCAATGCCAGCCTGCCAGGGAGCAGAGCACTCTTAGTATTCATGACTGGCTGAACCTCTGCACTGCCAATAAAATTAATAAGGCAATTTTTACACCAAACAAGTCGTTTGTAAGCACATAAAACTGCATTTACACCAAAATCATGCCTGTCATTGAATAAAATTTGAGCTAGCATCGCACTATGCTGTCTCCGCCTCTGTTTTAGAGACAATAATAATCAAGTCCTCACTTTCTGCCTTGTTTTCCATTAGTATCTGCTTCATCACGTCTTCAAGATGAAATAACTCAGACTTTCTAAACGTTTGGCACAATTGGTTATAAGTGGCATCCTTTCCTTTCTTCTTCTTCCACTGCCTCAGCATCGCTATCTTCTGTGAGCGTACAGAATGAGGGGCTGTTCCAAGTATTTCATGCTCCTCTGCTTCTGTTAGACCGAGGAATGGCGATAACTCTCTCCATTCGGTAACATTAGTAGCAATTTCAGCTAAATGCTCCTCGGAGCACCTCCGTTGCAATGCATCATCGAGATAAGCAGTTTCACAAGCCTGCTGCCGCTCATGACCAGTTGTGCGTGTTAGATTGCATTCTGCTGCTGGTTGAGATTCACGATCACACAGTTCGGCGGTACGCAGTGTAGGCTCTGCAGCGGGTTCAGATGATGTGGATCTCCTCTTGAAACAATCTCGAAGCATATCCAACCGGAATTTCGGTTTTGGTAAACTTACATGTACTCCCGTCCCGAGGATCTAGGATAGGAATGTTGACCGGCCACGCCCGTCTATAGGTATGTACAGCAAATAAATATTTTCATTATTAGATCAAATATCTTCAAACGTACATGTACAGTACATGGAGAAACAACATTGGGGAGCAAGGGGTTGTCACTCCAATTGGTCCTGTATTCACATCTACGACCGCAGTCAAGAATTTTGACCAGCCTTGACAACAGTGATTTTACCGCATTGATGCATGCAAGTAAGCCCCTGTTAATTAGCTAGCTTTGGCACATCTTGACTGTTGACTGGAGCGGCTCTGGCAAGCTTTGACCGCTTGCATGACCATTCATTTATTTCTACCTTGATCATTTCGACAGCAGTCGCAGATGTGAGTACAGGATCAATTGTATAGTGACCAGCCCTTGGGGGAGGGATC
The DNA here is from genome assembly GCA_964017065.1 of Haliclona indistincta. Lineage (NCBI taxonomy): Eukaryota > Metazoa > Porifera > Demospongiae > Haplosclerida > Chalinidae > Haliclona > Haliclona indistincta. Next base: position 3,433,826 of record OZ024788.1, on the reverse strand, counting down.
GAGGGAGAGAGAGAAAGAGGGAGAGAGAGAGAGAGAGAGAGAGGGGGGGAAAGAGTGGGAGAGGGAAAGAGATGCCCGGCAGATGATGCTGTCACATGATCATGCAGAAGTCCACCGGCACCATCATATCTAGTGAGGGAAAGAGAGGAAGGAGATTGATATCATGAGAGGGTGATGATTTAAGGGAGGGAGACAAATGAGAGAAGATTAAACCCTGTAAGTGAACATTTTCATAGTGGGTCACACACACATCCAGATCGAGATGATGAGGTCTTAATTACATGTAGCTACACTGTTAAAATGAGGTGTTAAAACGTCGTTTAAATAGTACACCCTATAGGAGCCAGTGTAAAGATTATTTAGCTTTTGAAGTATTTGATAGGATTGGTCAACCTGAAACTTATTCTAATCATATAATGTTAAAACAGTTTATTGCAAATGGAGTTTAAATCAAAGGTTTCCATGGCAACCGTAGCACCTTATGATGAAGTTTTAACATTCCAAAGGGTGCTTCTATAGTCCTTCACTTTAAACAGTGCAGAGACCTCAACCAAATTTAGCTCAAATGCGTGAGATTTCGTAGTTTACGGAAATATCTGCTGTTATACGGAGATTTTTGGCTGTTATACGGACAATTTAAAGCTTGAATGCGTGAGTCTCACGCAAGTTGCGTGAGAGTTGATAGCACTGACAGTGTATACACACAAGCAGTCAAGCATACACGCGCACACACACACATCCATTACTGCATGAGCACCTTATTGGGACAACTCCACACACTATAGTATACACCTACTCATTGCTACTGACTAATTATAGTCAAGGGCGTCTTGTGTCTTTACTCTAGCTTCAACAGGAACCAGATAATTTATACAACATACCACCTAGTCTAAACCCATACTCATTGGTACTGATTCTTAGTGTACATTGTCAATACTAACAATTATTATTACTAGAAGGTATGATTTGCAGGAATTGCCTCACAAAGCATGTGGTGAGCCCATGCAGTCCCTGTGGGGTGTTAATTGCGTTCCTATAGCTAAGCGAGACATTATACGTTATACACACATACATATTAACATTTCCGAGAAATGCATGATGCTTTATGCCCTTGCATACTGCAACAATAAGTGGCCTTGCTTCTCTCAGCAATTATCCTGACAAACTATGGAGAATACAATCAATTTACAATCAATCATAAACGATCAAGACACAGTTACAATGATTGCAATGATTATGTAGAGAGTTTATGAGACTAAGCAACCAATATAGTCTCTAATCCGATTATGATTTATCACTATCCAAAGAGGTCTATGACCCAGAGGCCCAAAATGGCTGTTGGGAGACCAGGAGACTAAACTTCAATGTGATTTTTAGGTCTATTCCTAAAGAGTTGGAAAATGTGTGATTGCGATTGTCGAAGTACAACATACTGTATAGTCTATAGCAAAACAGGTGTCTCCATTCTCTGGACTGGACTGACCTTTGGTGTAGGAAACAGGAAACCGCTAAACCAGAATTTCTGGCATCCCATAACCTAATGCTACTGCACTGGATAGATTGCCAGCCAGCATGCATAGACCTGCAATTAAGTCATCCTTCTACTACACAAGAACTTACACAAATATAAATTATTATGGTAAATAGTCTCAAATGCTGTCTGTGCAGGCTGTCTACCCATGATAGTTATATACTCTCTTTGTCTAACTCATGTAAAACAATCGTTAATTTATGGTTTTTATGCACATCATATATTATTTTTAATTTGTGATAAAAAACGAAAAGCTACCACTAGAACAATGCTATCATCTATTTTATAACTATAGAGATGAAATTACCTTCCTAAAAATCACCATTAACCAAACAACTCCTCCGGCTCACGGACTACTACAGAACATGTGAATACACAAACAAGATTCTCTCCTACAATGCATCAAACACAGTATCATAATAGCATCCTTGTGTTAGTGATAGGAGACTATGTAAATGTTTACGTAGTCTAACAAGAGTTCAATGGAACACATACCCTGTGCGCTATGCAAATGTGCAGAAATTGTTGTGAATGCTAGTTGTATTGTGTACTGTGATCTATTGTATCGCCCATTAGAACAAAAAAAGAATATTTTCACTACTGTAGACATAATTATAGTGTTCATGAAGTTCTGAGCTCCTTTTGTGGCGGAGAATAAAAATTTTCTTTGAATCAAGGCAACACGAACTGCATTGCGTGCTGACATACTTTGCAACCGAATCTGCCGCTGCTCTGGTGTCTCAGAGGCAAGGCGAACTGCATTGCTTGCTGACATACTTTGCAACCGAATCTGCCGCTGCTCTGGGTGTCTCAGAGGCAAGGCGATCTGTTTGGCGTGCTGACATTTCCAACTGTCGATCAACAGCAACAGCACAGGTGTTCTTCCTTTTACGAGCCATCCTTTTTGTTTCTCTGAGCAAAAACTAAGTAGACTACAGCCTTCCATGAAGGCATTCTTTGTCTCTTTGACATAAGTTTCAACGCTCATGCGGGAAGGTTGGGCGACACACCTCTAGTGAGTTACCGTATAATGTTCATAATTATTAGCGCTGTATTATTAGATACTATGGCCATAGCACGCCGCAGAAGAGTCTGCCGACTTTGTAGACCACTTTAGAGGAGTAAGAATCTCTCAACACAGCCGTAGAGAAGTATTGTATGGTAAGTCCCAATCGACAAACACCAAACGGCCCTGTTTTTTGTACACACACATATAGTTTAAACAGTTCGCCATCGCGCTATAGTACATGATATCGAGTTCAAGTGTGCATTGTTTACACTCCAGGTCAAGGCAAGTAATATTCCAGAACAATCTACTGAAAATAGCTGAAACAAGTATTCTGCGGTTACAGTGATTGGACAACATTTGTGCGTATTGCAGCCAGAGTTTGTGCGCCACGGCCGAAATTTCTTTACATTATTAATTGAATGATGCTCTAGAATGATACCAATGCTGTTTTGATCACGTTGGTGCTTTCTTGGGCGAATAATTTTGCCAACCAATTCTCTACCTTCATCTCTCTGTACTGCAAAAACTAAAAGAGGTACGGGTGGGGTACGGTAGCTTAAACGAAAGGTCTTGGGCAGTAGAATCCATTTCGCAACATGCTTACCAGTCAAATTGTCCTCTAAAGGCGTAGCAGACCAGGAAAGACGCAATGTATTCTGGTTTACTAAACAATTGCCTACGTGAAGCTACGTCAGCATTACGTTAGAATAAATTAGATTGTCGTACCCCCCCTGACTATCCACACTCCAGCTATTTGCGAAAAACCCCTGGCATTCAAATCAATGCCATATACATTTCGTCAACATTCATGAGTTATATTTTGTGACTCGAGTAAAAACTGTGAAAATTTAACCCCACGAAATGACCTGCTATACGGTATACATGTACATGCACTCACCCACAAGCATAATGTCATTCACAAAACTGCAGAAAAAATTTTTCATGATAAAATTACATAAAGAATGATTCACTGTACTATGATTGATTTAAAAGTTTAAACTGTCATTTCCTTTAGAGAATCCAAATCTAGAGAGAAAGGAAATATAAAGGAGCTGGTGATTGATGCAACAACAAGAAGGTATTAAAGCATTTCTACAATAGTGACTGAATTGAACAGGTAACACTCCTGACAGCCATAGTGCTCCAGGCACACGTGTGATCCACTGACCTTGTGATCCAGTAGTGTAGGAGATGGAGGAGGAGGAAGAATTGGGAGAGTTACGAGAGAGAGGAGATGATCGTTGTGAGTCGTGTAGAGGAGAGAAACGTCCGGCAGATGATCGGAAAGGAAACAGTACAGGAGATTGTGAGCGCATGTGAGTGTACTCGTTGACGGGTGGTCTGCGACCTACTCTCAGTCTCTTACTGATCCTACGAACTATTTTACCGTGAGACTGAGACTATGATAATAAAACACTGATAAACTGATAGTACCAGATATTGTACTAACCTCTGAATTGACTCTACTAGTACCATCAGTCAATAAAGCACTGAATTCTAGCTTAACTATTCTACGAACCTGAAGTGGATAGTGGATCATGAGAGAGTGAGCTTAGCATAGAGAGGGCAACTCACATCATGAAGATGCTGAGGTATCTTCATCGCCATAGCCAGAGCCTCGGCATCGAAGGAATCATCCAGTGCTATGACGCCGCCATGGACACCACTACCATGCAGTGACTGAGCAAATTCCTCCAGTCCAACAGACTCCGCCCATGCTACCACATGATCAGTAGTCCACACCATCACATCTATTGATCATGAGAGAGAGAGAGAGAGAGAGAGAGAGAGAGAGAGAGGGGGGGAGGGGGCGAGAGAGAGA
>OZ024788.1:3343264-3429264 GCA_964017065.1 Haliclona indistincta | reverse complement strand
CATGAATAGTTATGACTGCAGCTCACTCACAACATATTATAGTCAAACACATTAATGCATACCAGCACGCATCAAATATTCACATACTGAACGCATCACTGAGCAAAAATACACATTTTATCATAATGATGTACAGCACAATTCACGGTCAGAACAAGGCTACTCAGGTATGATTAACATTTACTACACACACACACGTCACTTAAGAAGCTTCTGAGAAAAGTAAAAAAGCTCAAGAGAAGACCATAGTATGTGCTGAAATCAATACATGCAGCACAGCACCATATGTAAGAGGGCTCTATACTTACGATCACACTGTGATCATCTTACAGTGAAGCTTCTTTAACCCTCACATTAGCTAAATTGCCTACCTGAGCCATCTTGGCGTTGTCCTTTCTGAGTGCTTGTATGTCTCTGAGTGCTCCCTCGAGATCGTCTTCCAGTTCCTGTGAACGCTGGCTGAGCTCATCACGATGATGGAGTGCCTGAAAATCCAGAAATCACTCACATCCTCACTCACTCATCCACCCACTTCCTCTCTCACCCACCCACTCATTTGTACTCTCTCTCTCACTCACTCCCTCACCCACCCACCCACTCTCTCCCTCCCTCACTCATTCACTCACTCACTCCCTCCCTCTCCCTCACTCACTCACTCACTCACTCACTCACTCACTCACTCACTCACTCACTCACTCACTCACCCACCCACCCACTCCCTCCCTCACCTCTTCTAGCTGAGCTGTGCACTCATCCAGAGAGAACTGTATCTCTTCAATAGCTTGGTCCTTCTCCTGAAGCATTTTGAGCTGTTCCTGAGTGAAGGAGTTAGCATCATACATGGCGCTCATCCTGAATGAGTTTGGTCGAGCAATCATTCTCTTCATCCGACGTTTCTCATCTTGCAGGGATTTGATCTAGTGAAAAAATGACAAAATTTGTTGAATTCTGATCCAGTGTGTCTAACCTCTTGGTTCGCCATCATCAGTTGCTCTTCAAGAACGATGTTCTTCTCATTTGCAGATCTTAATCTCTCTCTAACCTGTAAACACACATTCACAGGTCAAGATAATGCATACATGTGAGTGAGTGAGTGTGTGTGAGTGTGTGTGTGTGAGTGTGTGAGTGAGTGTGAGTGAGTGCGTGAAACTGACAAAGTAGATTAGTTACAACACAACTGTTGGAACCTCAAACCCCCATAGGAGTGTGCTAAAAGGGTTAACAATAGTTGCCAGGAAAATGAGACCACACCTACCACTGAGCCCTAAGTCATACTGGTACACGTTAAAAAAATGCACCATTGGAAAAACACCACAGCCATGATCGATCGCGAGTGAGCAAATTGAGCCATAACTCACGAACTACTGCAAGCTCCATATAAAGTTTTCCAATGTTCTAAAGTGAGATAATACTGTGTTCTGCTTGCATTGCTAGTTTCAGAGCTTAACTTTCAGAGTGCGCTACAAAACCGAACCAACCGTGAGCAATTTACGCGATAACTTACGCACTAAGCTTTAAAATCAAAGTTCTTGAAATTCAAATCTAAGCAAGCATCGCTTTCTGTTGTCGGTAGGCACTTATTAGAGTAAAAAGTATAGTACGGATTTCGGGACACCGGTGACACCTCTTGATTCGTACGGATTCGTATGGATATCAAGAGGTGTCCCTTTGGGACACCTCTTGATTCGTACGGATTTCGGGACACCGGTGGTTTGACTGCTCTTCTTCATCTTCAACTCGCTGACATCGGCTTGAAATTCACTGAATTTGTACGATATCGATTTCACTTCAGATAACAGTTGATAAAGATCGACATAGTTGATCGACATAGTTGATCACTAAAGATCGACATAGTTGATCTCTTCTTTGACCACGTGTTAGAGCTAAGAAAAATACCAAAGGAAATGGCAAGTGTGGTGGACCTTATGTAGGCACTTGTACGCAAATGTTTATCATATTCTTATTCAGAAAAAATTTGACCCTAGCAACTCCACCTTTATAATAACTGATAAACGCCCACACTAGCAAGTGACTGGTTGGCTCAGTGGCTAGTGCGTTAGCCTTACAACATGGGGTACCCGGGTTCGAACCCCGGGCAGACTATGCTGAAAAAAATTAAAAAACCTTTTTTAATTGAGAGTGCTATCAGAGTCGTGGGTTCACACCCTTCGTAAGAAGGAGCGACTGGGATCAGTGTGAATTCCTCCCCAATAATGACTGTGAAAGCAGCTGTCAGCACACGGCTGCCTGAGTTGTTGGCTCTGGATAGCACTCTGGCCGGAGGCCGGTAGTCCCGGGGTCTTCAGAGAGGTGGTGGGTGCTGCTATCCATCGATCTGTTAAGGCTGTTTTTATTGATAAAATTCTATTTTGTCATAGAATTAACGATGGAAGCATGCCAGCACATGCCAAGAATTTTCTCAAAAATTTTTCCAAGATTTTTTTTAGCTTACTGTACGGGCTGGAATGCCCAGAGCGGACATTCCACTTTCCATTTTGTAAAAATAGCCAGGTACAACTGTAGAGCACGCGTTGAAAGATGCATAATTATTAGCTTGAACCAGTAACCAGAGAGCAGTTATAGCTCATTCCTGGCTTCCAGCGCTATCAGCACGCGGCTGTATATGTTTTGTGAGCCTGAGCAAGCACACCCTTCATCTCACAGTGCAATGACAAAGCTGCATGCATGGTCAAAGCTGCATGCATGGTCATTGCACTGTGATGCACACGTTAAGAATTATTTATTAAAACTTTTGAAGGTGCCATATGAGCAGTGTTTGCGCCTCACGGGGGCATTTATGACACTTGGTAACTGGGAGGTGCATTATGTCCAACTTTTCAGGCGTTTAACAGATCATGGGTATTTTAGATTAGACCTCTGGTAGTTGTTGGGACATTTATCTTATTAACAGTACTGTTAAAGAAGAACCAAAGGCGCAATGCCACCATTTCACATACACAGTAAACTGCAGCTATCTTTAAATCACAATGCAGTATAATAGTTATGCAATCAGAAGCCAATCAGTGCTGATCACTAATTCAACTGGGCGTGTCTATAATGTTCAGTTCGAGTGCAGGGCACAGCACATGAGCGAGATACATGTAGCATCCATAGCTTGCTTATACAATTGCTGTAGTGAAATTCTAACCTATACCGCCCACTGAGGCATAAAAAATTGCGAATGACTTTTTGCGATTTTCATGGTGTCCTCTAAGCACAAAAATTGCGTGATTACCATACAAGTTAACCCACAAACATACTTGTAAAATACACTTGTGTGGAAAATTTTTCTACGGCTAAGGTATAACCAAAATAGCAATTGTGACCTCCATGAAATGGTTAGAATGAACCACACAGTGCATGCTACATGAGCAGATCACTGAGTTGTAGTTCATTCTGACCTTTTCATCGAGTGCTTTGTGATGGTCGAACAAGCTCTTGAGTGCCTTCAACACTTCCACTTCAGATGAGACGCCTGTGTTGGGGTTCTGCTTCTGCTTGATGACCATGTTACGAAGAGACTTCTCGTGACGAGACACCAGACACTCCAGGTGCTCCAGAAGAAGCTATGACAGAGAAAGAGAAGATAGAATGACTTTATGAGAGAAAAACAAAGTAGCAATTTATCTGTACAGTAAATCAAAAATGTTCACCTATAAAATTCATCTATTTTGTTGCTAGCTACGCTGAGTAGAAATGCAAATAGTGTGTTAATAAAAGCGTTTAATTTTTATCGAATCAATGGATGATGATTTCCTAATCTACAGTATTTTTTGACTGGTATAAAAATTAACATAGAGTTAACTCACAATAATGAATATAGCAGCTTGTGTACATGTACAATACTATACAGTACATATAGATAAGAACAAAGGCTATGTTACTGCACTAACACAGTAGCCGGAGATTGAGTCAAAATTTGACTGTGACTAGTTGAAAATTTATTGCTATTTTTGAGTCACTTTTGCAAGTTGAGATACTGTACTATTGTGTACATAACAAAGTTGATATGAGTCTAACAAGTTCTTTTGACACAACCAGCACTTGTAAAAAGAATATCATTCGTGTTACCTTCATGTTCGATCTTTCTGCTTTTAGTTCCGTCACTTCCTCGCTCTGTTCCGCTATTGTTTTCTTAGCTATTGTCATCTCTCTCACTAGAGTGGCTATCTCAGCTACTATCGGCCATTGCTGTATCTCATCCATGTGACCGTTGATGGCGCCTCCATTAGCCTTTAGCTCTTCAAGGAGTCTTTGCAGCTTGCCTTGGTCCTGAGTGAGTGAGTGAGTGAGTGAGTGAGTGAGTGAGTGAGTGAGTGAGTGAGTGAGTGAGTGAGTGAGTGAGTGAATGAGTGAGTGAGTGAGTGAATGAGTGTGAGTGAGTGAGTGAGTGAGTGAGTGAGTGAGTGAGTGAGTGAGTGAGTGAGTGAGTGAGTGAGTGAGTGAGTGAGTGAGTGAGTGAGAGAGTGAATGAGTGTGTGAGTGAGTGAGTGAATGAGTGTGTGAGTGAATGAGTGTGTGAGTGAGTGAGTGAGTGAGTGAGTGAGTGTGTGAGTGAGTGAGTGAGTGAGTGAGTGAGTGAGTGAGTGAGTGAGTGAGTGAGTGAGTGAGTGAGTGTGTGAAATGCTACATACAATATAGTTTTCGCATTTACATTACAAAGCAGTCTTTTGAGATTTTAGCAATCGTAATCTTGTGTTCAATAGCATACACTATTGTGCTTTGTTACTGACCTCATCTTTTGGTAGCAGTGCTTGAAGATGCCTCATGAGAATAATGTTATCAGCCTCGACCTCAGACAGTCTCTGAGAGGAGTCCTCGAATGCATCTTGTGTGTCTCTGAGCCTGTCCATGAGCTTCTCACGCTCCTGGAAGAGAGAGAGAGAGAGAGAGAGAGAGAGAGAGAGAGAGAGAGAGAGAGAGTGCATGAGTGAGTGGTTGGGTGAATGTGTGTCAGGTGCAAGAGGGCAAATCAACAAATTTAAGGTATGATAACCCCACCTGGACTACATGCATACGTAACCTTACTGATAATTATTTGGCACAATCAAATATGGTTGCTAGGCAATGTGTACACATACACACAGTACAATAAGAAGAAAGGTATTGATGTTCAAATATTAAGCAACATTCAAATCATCTGACCACAACTACATGTATATTCAATTTACATCTGCGCACTTACATGTTATTACACACACAAAAAAAGCAAAAGCAAAAAGCAAAAATATACACACACATATACACACTTACATATTATTACACACACACCCACACACACACACACACCCACACACACACGCGCACACACGCGCTCAATCATACACACACTTGCTCATTTACCCGTCCACCCCTTCCTCCCTCTCCCTCTCCTTCATCCCTCCCTCTCCCTTCTTTCCTCCCTCCCTCTCCCTTCTTCCCTCCCTCTCTCCTTACCTCCAGCATGTTGATCATGAGTTGCTCGAGGCGCGAGTTCTCCTCCTCTGGGCTGGGACTCATCTCATCGATGGGATCCAGTATCTCACTCATGATGGAGGAACGCTTACTAAAAAACAAAAACAAAAGCTCAACTATAGATCAATGATCACAGACATACGTACGATACAAGAAGAAGAATTAGTGAATTGAAAATTACGAGAACAAGATAAAGGTGAACTGTGCAATGCTAACATCTTAACCATCACCAATGAAAGGGGTTAAACTAAGGCTACAGTAGCACTGCTCTACAACGCCTCTGCACTTCAACCTACACCCTTCAAAACCATAAAGTATTTCTGATTCTTACTACTGCAGCTAGCTAGCCCTGACAACAGCCAGATATGTACCTACATACCACAACACATGAACCTACATTAAAGCAGCCATACTGAAAACGTCCCATGGCTACAAAACACACTGTGCAGTATGATACAATCACACAGACTGTGTCTCCAGCGACTGACAAACACACCTTCTAGGAACAGCCACCCACACACACCATCACAGACCAGTAATCCAATAATGGCTGACCACCAGGCAACACACCAGTAGATTCAATAATGTAACATAGTTCAGTAAAACTATGTGATATCTCGTCACCACATGTGTATGCACATTGATTGACAAGTTAACAGTTATTAGCTAAATATTTTCGAAGGCAATTTTTAGGCTTCTTGCAATGTTAAAACATAAAGCATAGAACTTTGTCACCTTTGTACTAAATGGAGTTTAATATTATTAAACGTAGTTAACTAAGGAACCAGCGACAGTCAGCCACACCTCGATCAGCGAGCGAGGGTGGTACGTAGGCGTAACTAGCGTAGTCCACGAGGTGGTTGGCGCATGCGCGCTGAGCGAGCACATGCTTCATACCTGAGCTGACAGAGGGCCAACGTTGAAGGCAGCGAGACCTTGTCGTGTCCCACCATCCACCCCAGAAGCCACCTCGTCGTAACAGGCGGTTAAGAAATGTAGATTTAATTAGGAATCCACCCTTGAGGTGTGAAACCAGGTCAGAAGTTTGGGGGGTTATGCCCCTCCCAATCACACCTAAGGGAGGGGCACACACTAACGATCACTCCCTGACAACAGGTAACAGGAAGTGACTCATCTGGTTGTGTGATCATAAACATGCATGCAACTGGGTAAGGCGCAATGCATGTCTGTTCTTGACCCCTCAACAGGTTCAAGAACGATGATCACACAACTACCCAAGGCTGACCTGGTTCCTGCCAAACCGTGTAAAGAGATAAGTTCATAACATCAGTCATCACATGACCATTTATTGAGGGACTAAAGTTAATGTGTTCAGTCTCTGATCATCCTCTATCATGTGAGTAAAGAACATTGGTGCATGAAGGTGACATTCAAAGACTACGTACTGAATCGATAATCATTTGGAACTGTTGATAATTATGGGATTCCAATGGAGTTGTTGAATTGATTTCAGTACACATTGTGGGACAGAAGCACATGTGTGTGTGTGTGTGTGTGTGTGAGTGTGTGTGTGTGTGTGTGTGTGTGTGTGTGTGTGTGTGTGTGTGAGAGAGAGAGAGTGTGTGTGTGGGTGTGTCATGTTATAGCAGTATCGACATCAAAGCAAATCTCAGCTACTGAAGAGAACGCTTCAAACAGCGAGACACGTGTGTATTACATGTTCAGGTGAGTCTTGATAATGATAACATGTCTAGAATAACTTTACACATGATTGATCAACTGATAAAGAGGGCACAGTCTACAGTGCATTATTTAAATTTCGAATAAGAGAACAGCTAAATCTGATTGGTTGTCAAAACTGACTAAAACAACACTTTACGAGAGATTGTCTGGAGTCTCAGGCTATAAAATTACATAGTACACAGCCATAATAATACCAAGTAAGTAAGGGATGGAAAATGATAGTTGCAAACAAGAAGGATTTTTAAAGAGAGGTCTTCCCCTCCCTCAGAGAGAATGCTGTTGCTATTGCGTATTAGGGTCACTGTACAAAGCTATGATTACTGATAATTTTATCTGTATAAAGATACAAGCAACATCTGTCCACAATTCTTGTGCAGCTGTGAGACTTTCACAAATCTAGTTTGTTCACTACTTTAGACAATTAAAATTTTTACAATAACCCAACACTGATTTTTCAGTATTTATTTTGTAGAATGTAAGAACTCATACAGCAGTACATCAAGCTAACTAATCACAATGCATAATGAAGTTCAGCAATCTTAAGACACAGCTAGTGTGTGTGTGGAAATGTAATTATACGCACACAAAGGTTCCAAATTCGCTTGATCTATTGGATAACAGAAACCAAACAAGTTTAAGACACCAATCAGTCATATATAAGAACAGACAATAATCAGACAGTATACAGCTACAGACTGTAGTATACAGTACAGAGATATACTGGTATGCTGCACATTGCATTAGGCACAAGTGAATTCCAAAACACTCAAAATATTCAATCGTCTGAGACGTCCACACGTGGTACGTGTTCAGTGGTATTCCGAATCTAACAAATGCAGGCATCTACAGTGATTCACATGTGCAACAGACACTAGCTTGTGCAGGAATGCATTCACTTCAGCCCATGAAATGCAGACAGCTCATTAATCAGGACAAATGATGATATCGTTACACCGTAACCAATGACAACGCTAATAATTAATTAATTGTCAGTATACAAAAGCTTGAAACAGTTGAGACAGACATAATCCTACAAATTAACAAATTTCACTGCAATTGTTGCAATACCATTACTGTTACGCTTCTTCTAGTACAGAAAAAATTCAAAACTACAACATAAAGCTTGGAAATTTGAAAAAGAATAATATTACACATGTGTGTACAAAATCTGATCCAAGGACAGTCCAAGGGAATAGGATATACGATAAGTGGTTGTACATGTGCATTGATCAATTACTGGACGCTACATGAGTAACATGTTCAGTGAAAGGAAATCAAATGTACTCATCGTGTAAAGAAAATGTAGCCGGGAATACATGACCCACAACTAGCTGGCAGAAAAGGCATGTACCGAATACCATACAATTTCGATAACAATTACATCCATTTACAGACATACCAAGTCCAGAGATACTTGTCACATTAACAATACACAGAATAGTCTGTGGTCTTTGAATAGTTACGCTTTAGCCCAAAGCTAGTTAGACGCGAAGTCTTTGATGTTCACCGGAGAATCACAATAGATTGATCTTTGTCTCAGTAAAGGCAGCACACACTGTTGTCGAGTTGGTGAATCTTCGATCGTTACATACGGATTTCAGCGGCTGATTCGTGGAACCACATCACAAGAGCGTATTGAGTCGTTCTCGATGACTGCTGTGTTGAAGATTCCTCGGGTACGAGGAATGATGGCGATCTTTTCGCGAAGACTATACAGCACCGCTTCAATTTACAGTTTGGATCACGTGACTACCACGTGGTCTAGTGGGCGTGGTATGCGTCGAGCTTCACTTTTCTGCTGTTTGGTGTCGATTGTCTTTCTTCTTTCTTTTTCTAATTGCCCCAAGGGCTTGGGTCTTCTGGGATTCTATTAGCAACCTCTTTGTGCTATTTCTGACTATCTACTAAAAGAAAACGGTGAGGCTTGTTTTGAATTGAAAGTCACAAATTTGGTTTTCTTTTCCGCTTTCTTTCAACAGTAAGATGGCTGCGTCGAACTCCGTTAGCGACCGAGAATTACGCAAACGAGCTTGCCCAGTTAGCAAGCGAGTTAAAATGACACCTGCCGACAGTGAACCGGCCGAGGAAGACGAAAGGCCGGTGCCGTCAACACGACGCAAAGGCAAGGGAAAAGAACGAGTTACCAAATCAATTCTCCGAAAGAGGTAAAGCTTTAAAATTTGCTTTTGTGTACAAGATATTGTATTCTGCAACTATTTTATGTACTCACATGTGCAACCTTTTATTTCTCTTTTCTCATCCAGAGATGCTTTGAAAAAGGACGACAATCCGGCCGGTGAATCGTCGTCCAGTTCTACTGATGATATGACTACAGACGCTACTCCAAGAGAAGAAACAGCTCACAGTAGCCGCAATAGAGTATCTTTTCAAATCACCGATCAGCCCCGGTTTACGAGCTCACTGATAAACATGCCTTTGGTTCGTACTCATTCTGAAACACGGCCGCGTCCTATTAGCTCAACAAATCTCAGCACCTTTTTCCCTTCCTCTTACCTGGGCTCAGCTAGTAGCGGTTCTAGCTCAAACAGCAGCAACTCTCCTCGTAGCTCTTTCTATATCAGCGACATCTTGAATCACTCCTCTGTGGGCACTAGACCCTCGACTGTGTTGCATTCTTCTCGAACAAGTGAGACTGCATCTGCTGAAGATGTGGCATCTGCAAGTGCCCCGTCGAGCAATGCTATTAACTTTCACGTCACAGTGAATCCTGCACGCACGGGTGTTCCTCCTCGCACGGACGCTCCTCCACGCATGGACGCTCCTCCATATTCCGGTAACCCTCGTGTCCAGGTTATCACCTCTCCCCGCAACTCAGAAGCATCGGCAGCGTCTTCTCGTCCAAACGTCATGTTCTCCGATTCTCCCATCGTTATCCCAGACTCACCCGGACACGAAGAGCCGCAACTTCCATATCCTTTCTCTTTACGCAGATTTGAAATGCGTCGACAGTTAAGGGCCCGTCGTCGTATTGGGCGACGTGGAGCAGTAGCCCAGCAACCAAGAGACAACCCCAGTGAACCAAGCACTGATGACAGAGATGTACCTCGGCCTGAAAGCAGTAGCCAAGCTGCTGCCACTGCTGGCTCCTCTTCATCTGTTACATTCTCATTTTTTCACGATAGACGGTTAGTCCATAATGCCTATTATTGATTTAGTTGCTAATTTTGGTTCGAAAGAGTCCAAAAAGAGTAGTTAGTAATACAAATTTGTGATTAAATGAGAACAGGGCTAACTTTTTTATGACGTTTGTGTACAGTAGCTGTTCTAGTGTGACCTGAAAATTTGGTGCGGGTGCTATTTATGAGTGAATCATCGAACTTGGACGTGTATAAATCCATGAAATTTTCTTGTTCTACATTGCATAGCTGCAGCATCAAGACATGTATTACATGTGACTGTGTGTGAAGATTTTGTTTATTCTTTATTCCCAGGCCTCATAGGAGACACAATAATCTTCGTATAATGATGCGTTCACCTGATGACCGTAGTCGAGATGCTTCAGTTTCTGAAGTGATAGTCGTGAGCTCTGATGAGGAGGATGCAGAAGGCACTGAGAGCAACCAGCGCTTGTCAGACGAGGATCTAGCTCACAGGATACAGGTCAGCTGTACACTCAACAAGTCACTCTTTGTCCTTTCTTGTGAAATACCTACCCACAGCTTGTTATTGGGTCAACAGCATTATCACCCTCAATGTGCTTGTTGCTAACTGTAATAGTTTACACGTCACCTATTGTGTGTGCCATGGCTTGCCTTGAGCTGCCTTACCAGTCCAGCCATCTGTAAATGGGTAGTTCTTGTGTAGGGGTTGCACATGGGCTGTGTCTCATTTACCACACAAAAGGTGCGACCTACAGTGAGGTCTTGCTCCATTGTCCAGCACACATACCTGGTTATGTAAGGGGGCCTGGCTTTGCCAAATGACACTTTGCCTTATGCTTTTGTGTGTGGGGGCGTACTTGTGTATTATTTTGCCTCTATCACAGATGCGTGAACTGGCTGGTAGCCATCAAGAAGTGCCTGTATTACCCGAAGCACAGTCTAGACATGGCGGTCCTGCTACTACTCATGATGCTGGTCACTCGTCCTCTTGGCCGTTCCCTCATCCTCCTCCTCATTTCACTACATACAGTAGTCATGGTAGCAACCCGTTATCAGCTTTTATTAGACACGCTGCTTTTCCTGGACACCCTCAGAGAAGAAGGTGTGTATACGTTGGAAATTGTAAAAATTATCCGTACATTATATGAACGTAGTGATTACAGCCTTCTTCCTTCCTTCCCTCTTTCTCACTCTCTTTCCCTTTTTCCCCTCCCACCTCTCTCCCCTCTCCCCTTAACTCCCCACGCCTCCTCTCTCTCTCTCTCTCTCTCTCTCTCTCTCTCTCTCTCTCTCTCTCTCTCCCTCCCTATCCCTCTCTCTCTCTCCCAGTCACATCTCCATTGAAGTGGGAGGTGGTAGGATTCTGCCTATATTTGTTTCCAGCACTTTCTTGGGAGCTAATTTGGATTATGAGGCAAGATAAAAAAAGATCATTAATAATTATAAACTTTAATGTGCATTCATAAGAACTAGCTATTGCATTCGATTTGAATTACAGTATGCATTTTGATTTTTTTTTGTTTTATTTGTGTAGACATTGCTTGATCTTGAAGATCGACTGGGACCTGCTTTCCCACGAGGGCTGAGCAAGAAAAGTGAGTATTTTTACACCGGTTTTGTTGACAGCTCTCTGACACTCTGTGTGCTATGCAGCTCTGGATTCTCTGCCAGTTAGAAAATTCTCTGACTCCAGCAGTTCCTCTTCAGAAAACAAGTGAGTGAGACAAACAAGCGTATTATTGTATAGCGAGAAATTGGTCGAAAAATTGCCGAATGACCAAAAATTCATGTTTTGGCGAATTAAGTTTATTCGGTACCCGGTTTGTGTATTACCATAACGATAAAACCAACTTTATGGAAAGCTTGGCGATTCACCATTTTTTTCATTCCTGCTGTAGTAATTATTTGTATACAGATGCATTCCCAATGTACATCTATATAGCTCATGGTATTTACTCATTCTTGTTTACTGTAATTCATAAGTTGCTACAGTGTGCTTCAAGCATCTTTACTAGCCTTGTCCCCAGGCTCTCTGTTCCGTCAGAGAGCCTGGTCTCTAATCTCACGTGAGCGCACCCAAAAAAGTGCAAATATTAATGAGCGTGGGTGTAATAAACCGCACGCCCACGATGCTTGATGTCGGTAGTACAGTAGATTCAATGCCTAAAACGTGCGTGTGGCGTAGCTTTCCAAGTCTCTTTGTGCTGGACATCGGAAAAGCTTCCTTGATGAAGCCTAGTTGACGACTAGGTCATTGTACGTACGGTGAGGAAAGTATAGCTCGATATCGTCCTTCAGCGTCTGGTACTTTACCCGTTTCGACGGAGTAGGAACATCCCCAGTAGCTGCTTCCTCATAGTGGCTCTTTAGCCATCTAGATTCATCTGACGGCTCCGCGGCCATCCCGAACGTGATGCTACAGACCTTGATCGCCTCTGACAGCAAGACTGTGACGAACGCTACGCATGTGCGTGGGCAGGTTGGGTCGAGAGCGTTGATCGTGCCCACGCACACTAATCACCTGTCTACCCCACGTGAGATTAGAGACCAGGCTCCCTGACGGAACAAAATTCCGAGAGGGGTGGAGCCTGGGGACGAGGCTACATCTTTACTGTATAAGCTTGTTGACAATGTGTGCTAGTGAATATGCTTGTGTATCCTATAGTTGTGTGGTGTGCATGAGTGACTTTGCTAATGAAGAGACTATCAAGACACTGCCCTGTAACCATGAGTTTCATTCACAGTGCATTGATCCATGGCTGTCTGTGAGTATTCCTCCTCTCCTCCTTCCCACCCTTTCTCCTCTCTGTTCATCTTTTCTCCTCCTTCCATCATCTCTCTCCCCCTCCCTCTCTCTCTCCCTCCCTCTCTCTCCCTTCTCCCTCTCTCTCTCCCCCTCCCTCTCTCTCTCCCTCCCCTCTCTCTCCCTCCCTCTCTTTCTCTCTCCCTCACTCTCTCTCTCCCACTCTCTCTCTCCCACTCTCTCTCTCCCACTCTCTCTCTCTCCCACTCTCTCTCCCTCCCTCCCTCTAATTCAAGTTTCTCTTTCTCTCTACAGTCCCACAAGACCTGTCCAATTTGTCGTACTTCCCTAAAAGATGTACAATCGTAGATCAGCCAATCAGCTCTTTACCTGACTATATTTAACAGTAACTTATATTAACCTTAACTTATTGACTAAACCTTGTGCAGTGTTCTAGAAAGACAAAAATTTCACTTTTGAAGTGAACTTTATGGTGCAATGAATTTTTTCAACAATGAATAAAACATGATTTGTGCATTCCAAGCATTTTTCTGATGATACAATTAAATCCTACAGTTTCAAGCAGTGATCAGTAAACAAGTGTTATATTACACTCCTATAATGCATTGCTATTTGAAACACGAGCGAGTCTTTACACAGCACAGTATTGTCGATGCAGCTCTGTGTACAAAACAAGGCAATGTTACCAAACGATAGCCCAACAGCATTGAGAGGCTTCTGGATGCAGTAGAGGTTGAACACCATACTTTGTATGGTGTGTTGGACAGCAACTGATGTGTCCAGGTGTTCAGTGTGTGCAAGGGATGTGAGACTCTCTTCGATCCCGCCACTACACGGAAATGAATCGTGTGACAACGCTCGAGAAGTCATTTGTTTCTTCCTAGCCATCTGAGTAGCTGTTGTCCTTCTGCTCTTTTTCTCTTTGTCTCTGCATTGTTGTTTCATCATTGAGATGGTGATCTCCTCGCTGTACGCTAGTGGCCATTTCAGCTTAGTGTCATATTCGCCAGCCATCAGATGGATGTGTACTGAGATGTGTGTTCCTTTCCCCTCCTGGTCGCCATTGAGGTGGACAGCTATACACATCTTGTAGCCCTCTCTGATGTAGAAGGGAGGGCTGTACCATGGTAGGTTGTTCTTCTTGAGTGTGGAGTAGTTGGTGAGTCGGAATGTGAGAGGAGTAGAGTTGGGATGGAGGAAAGCAGTGGATCGGTTAGTGAGCATGCCGAGCCGTGTGTTAGCGCACTCCAGTGCAAACGCCTCACAGGAACACGAAGGATGAAAATAGCCTAGTTCTGTACGGAAAGTGGTAGCCAGTACTTCAGTAGCCATCTTCTGATTTTCCAGCTCAAGCTTAGCTGCAGTGAATTCTTTCTTTGTCTTCTGCAGCTCTTTCGTCATGGCTCTCTGATCGTCCTGAGTGGATTGGAGTTGTGACTTTAGTGAGCCCAGCTCGGTCTGTAGATGCTGGAATGCACTCAGTAGGTGTTGAACATGGTCTTGGTTCAGGTGATGGGCACTCTCCTTCCTCTGCATCTGAGTAGTCGAGCAACCAGCCTCCTTGAATGGGCAGTCCACCACAGCTAGTGGGCACTCCTTCTCGTGCTGAGGGAGCTGAGATCGTTTCACAGTCACTCCACACTGGTTAGGACAAGACAGCAAGTAGGCCGGACAGGTAGCATCACTGTGCGACTCCATGGAGGAGATGAGATTGGAACATCGCTCGCATTTCGTCCACTCCAGCACGCATGTGTTCGATAACAAGTGTTCTGTGAGGAGGTTTCGACGCACCAGTTTGCCGCAGTTGTGAGGGCATGTCTGACTGGCGTAAGGACAACCATCCTCGGCCTCTAAATGCTCACTCAACTGGGCTACCTCACCGGACCAAGGGCAGCCCAGGGAACTGTTCTTGCAGGGGATCACAGTATCTTCCATTCTGTGCTGTAGTCCTTCGTCCTCGACGAACTTGAAGTACGGTGCTTTACAGAGAGGGCACGTGAAGCTCTCGCAAAATTCATCTGCTGTTAGCTCAACTTGTTGCCAGTCGTACAGGCACGGAGTGCAGATGCTTCCCTTACAGCATTGAGTACGGAGCGGCTCTTTCATCAGTTCGTTACAGAGCTCGCAAATAAACGGCTTAGCTCGCGATGACGACTCATCGCTTGCAGCAGAATCCATAAGAGGACCCACCACCTAGTAACGAGAAGCAGGGATTGTAATCAGCTCGTCCGGGGGCGTGTAGAATCTACAGTACAAGGTCTTCTATAGCTTTGTGAGACGAGCTGCATGAGAAGCTGAGACAGCAGGCGACATTTGGCACGGTGAGCATAGGCTAATGTACACAGCGTGACCAGATTGAAAGCACTCACACATCGGGACATTGCTTTTTTAGTGCAATGGACTGATTTCATTGCTGTTTTATGGGCAGTTAGGCATGTCTTGACTCTCCATATTCTGCAGCTGCTTCTCGATTGTGTCAGCCTAGCAAGCTAGATTCTGTGATGAAACCTTATTATGCAAGCACTCGTTCCTTTTCAGTATTGCATTCAGAGAGGCTGATGTCATCAGTTCATAAAAAACTTGAACTCGCATGCACACAGCACACTGACAACTTAGCTTGTGATCAAAAGTTCATTCTAGATTACCTCGTCTTTGGAGCATGCTGCACTGCTTGCTCAAAGAGTATTTTGCTGCCGCATGACTTCAACAGTAATTACACCTCTTCATCTGAGCCTGGGTCTTAATTTTGCAACATTTAGGGTATTTTGACCCCAAGGAATAAGATGTGATGTGCGAAGTTGTCTATCTGCTGCGAATTACCCGAAAATGACCACGCCCTTTTTATCAGCAGTGTCACTAACAATAATTGCTCTATCTTCTTAACCAATTTAGTAACCTACTTTCTCGCAACTGTTCTAAGGTAATAATTATGACGACAATTTATTAACTTGAGGAGTCACTTAAATATAAACTTAGCCAATATTTATAGTATTACAAAAAAATGATGTTCACAAAAATTAATTAGTTATTCAGTGATAGGGATTTTGCTCCATTACACTTGCAGCATTCATGCTCTCTGTCAACTCTGAGTTGTTAAAGACTTAAAGTTCTGTATCAGTGTTAAATTATTGTGGATAGCTTTCATTACTGCATGCTTCGTAGCAATCTTGCTAGTTGTATCACATCCAGTCAGAGCACGGAGCGCAGGGAGACACCTTACAAGCTTGTCCCCAGTGCTTGTAGCAAGGTGTCTCAAGCCAACAAAAGACTTGGAAACATTTAATGACTTGCATCTTGCAGATTTTAACAGCAATTCCCTCAAAATAGACTTTGAGAAAATTCTCTGCACGTCAGCCAATGCAAGAAAGAATGGATATGTCGCTGCAGGGTACGTAGCTGGAATCAAGTACTGCAAGTGTAAAGGAGGTGAATCCTGCAAAATCACTATCACTCATTTTTGTGAACATTATTATTTTTTGTAATACTAAACACTGCCTAAGTTTATTTTAAGTGACTCCTCAAGTTAAAATTAATTGTGTCTTTTTGTTGGTAATACCCTGTACTTTTACTGCTTTCAAACCATCAGAATCTTAAATAAAGAAGATAGAGATGTTAATGCATTTGTGAAAAAGCTGTAGCCAGTCTTTTTTCGGTTCTGGCACACATCCCAATACATTCCTTAGGGTCATATTACCTTAGAACAGTTGGTAGAAAATGGGTTACTAAATAAGATAGAGCACTATATTGTTAGTGACACTGACGATAAGAAGGGCGTGGTCATTTTTGGGTATTTCGCAGCGGGTAGACAATTTCCAACATATCACATCTCATTCCTTGGGGTCAAATTACCCTAAAACAGTTGAGTTATCCAATCCTAAATTAAATGCATACAAATATTATTCAGCTAGGGCCTAGACTAATGTAGTTGATGAGGAATGCCACGGTGGAATCCGTTAATGTAACGCGAGTGCCACGCCTTTTTATACACTATTATGACTCCATTTCCAGCAAGAACGCAAGATCGGAGAACTGCCAGTTGAGCATGTTGCAAGAAGGACGTCCCAGAACTCGAGCTATCGTGAAACGTTGTACTACCGCCCCAGACATTCTTAAAAATGCCGATCCTGCTTATCGCGAGTATCTCTGCCAGTACTGCGGCGAGCTGCTCAAGAAACCACTGCTCACGAAATGCTGTTCTGATAACGTGTGCTCCTACTGTCTCTTGGTCTGGCAGCAATCAGAAAACGTGAAGAGCAACTCGGAGAGAAAGTGTCCGCTTTGTGACGAGCCAGGTTTCAAGTATCACCAAAATGTGAAACTTGAACAAAGGATGAAAGACACTGTGATCCCCTGCAAGAACAGTTCCCTGGGCTGCCCTTGGTCCGGTGAGGTAGCCCAGTTGAGTGAGCATTTAGAGGCTGAGGATGGTTGTCCTTACGCCAGTCAGACATGCCCTCATAAGTGTGGAAAATTAGTGCGTCGCAACCTCCTCACAGAACACTTGTTGTCTAACTTATGCGTCCAAGAATGGGAGAAGTGCAAGCACTGTTCTAATATTTTTCCAACTGTGGAGTCACACAGTGATGCTACCTGTCCAGCCTACTTGCTGTCTTGTCCTAACCAGTGTGGAGTGACTGTGAAACGATCTCAGCTCCCTAAGCACGAGAAGGAGTGCCCTCTAGCTGTGGTGGACTGCCCATTCAAGGAGGCTGGTTGCTCAACTACTCAGATGCAGAGGAAGGAGAGTGCTCATCACCTGAACCAGGACCATGTTCAACACCTACTGAGTGCATTTCAGTATCTACAGACCGAGCTGAGCTCACTAAAGTCACAACTCCAATCCACTCAGGACGATCAGAGAGCCATGACGAAAGAGCTGCAGAAGACAAAGAAAGAATTCACTGCAGCTAAGCTTGAGCTGGAAAAGCAGAAGATAGCAACTGAAGTACTGGCTACCACTTTCCGTACAGAACTAGGCTATTTCCATCCTTCGTGTTCCTGTGAGGCATTTGCACTGGAGTGCGCTAACACACGGCTCGGCATGCTCACTAACCGATCCACTGCTTTCCTCCATCCCAACTCTACTCCTCTCACATTCCGACTCACCAACTACTCCACACTCAAGAAGAACAACCTGCCATGGTACAGCCCTCCCTTCTACATCAGAGAGGGCTACAAGATGTGTATAGCTGTCCACCTCAATGGCGACCAGGAGGGGAAAGGAACGCACATCTCAGTACACATTCATCTGATGGCTGGCGAATATGACACCAAGCTGAAATGGCCGCTAGCGTACAGCGAGGAGATCACCATCTCAATGATGAAACTACACAACCTTCAGCAAACCAAGGCAGCAACAATGGGCAGTCATGCAAAGTTTTGGGGGTCGCCTGTTGTAGCGCACAAGCATGCACGTCGTCACTCGAAATCTGATCCAGGAGGCACTGTTGTCACACAGGACGATGACCACCCTCTGCCCCAACAGATAGTCGCTGTCGAACACACGATCCACAGCTTGGTATTTAACCTCTACTGCATCCAGAAACCACTCGACACCATTGGACTACCGTTTGGAAGCATTGCCTTGTTTTGCACACAGAACAGTATCGACAGCACTATAATGTGTAAAGACTCTCTCGTATTCCAGATAGCGATGCATAGATCACAGAACACTATCTAAACCATAATAACTATCAGCAATAAACTACGGCTTACAAAGACACATATAACTTTTTATATCTTCCCTCAAATTTATTATAAGAATTTTAAACATAACATTATTATAAAGAAATTTATCTTAGTCATCGCTGTCCGTACCATCACATTCCATTTCATTATCTGCTGCCCATTCTTTCATGCCGGCCTTCAGAGAAAAGTCATCTCTCAGTAGCGACCAAGACGGTTCATCAACCTGAGAGAAAAAGCACTTAAATCACACTCAGACGCTGACTCAGATACAAAACTATGTGCTTGATTGTTGAAAAGAAAAATTATTGGCTGTCTAGAAAGCACAAACGCTGAAATGAAAATTAGCGATGCTGAAAGGAGTTCCATTGAAAACACTCAATTGTTTACCAAAGCTCTGATCACAACAAATATCACTCTTAATGTGTTGACATAATTCATGTGTAAGTTGAAACAACAATAATAACATTCAGCTTTGCTCAAAATTATACAACTCTCGGACTTTTTCTTACCTGCGGTTTAGATGAAGTTGATTTTTTGTTAATTCCTGAAGTGCTTCCACCACCTCGAAGCATGTCTAAGAAACTCCCCTTGTCAACGCTCTGCATGACTGCAAGGTGAATATGTTAACAAAAATGATACCCAAATTTCCCTTAAGACCACAAGTGGAGGAGTTTATCCACACACTAGTGCACTGGGAATGTGTATATGCAAGGCTCTCAATCTACTATGAGAGTGTATGCTCAAAAAACCCGAGTTGTGTTTGCTTAATTCTTGATCGAGTGCAATACATAGTGCACTACCTTTGGACTGTTTGCTTTCTGAAGATCCGACTTCTTTTAGCTTACTCTCCAGCTCTTGTTGCTGCTTGTGGACAGCATTGAATACCTGGACAACTGAGCAGTAAGGAGACAAGAGAAAAATTTGTCATCAAGGAATCAAATCATTAGTTACAAAAGTATTCTTAAATCAGAGTCACGATTAAAACTTTTGTTCAAGTACCAAATTTAGTGATGATATATAAATTAATAGCGCGCACAAAATTCAAGTATGCAATAGCAATAATTATTTAGAAGAGAGCTAAAAATTGGTACACAAAACACAGATTCATTGTGCTATAATTTATAAACGCGTCGCACTTCACACAATTTAATGAGACTATACAGTATACACATGTACCATAAAAATTTATAATTTAAATTATGGGACTTGTCATCCATGAACATTGTACCTCCTCTTGTTGCTATTCTCTGCAGCCGCTTCTCGTAGTCCCATTGGGTGGAGTCAGGAGGCACGTGACACACCTTCAACACGTCACCTTTATCAGACTTTAAAACGAATAGACAGACACGATACAGATGAGGTTGAGTGTGCTTACCAATTTCTTGGTAACTGCTGTTTCCTCATCTTTCAGCACTTTCTCTTTCTTGAGTCTTCGTAGCTGTTTGCTACTACCCTCAGCAGGTCGCTTTCTTTTCGAGACTGGCTCAACAAGCTGAGGCATACATGCATTATGCATATAACGCAGTGTGAAGCGAAAGACCTACTTTCTTTTGATCTAAGTCTGTGCTCAGGAGTCTGGTTAGAGCATTCGCCATACCAGCCATCGGCTGAGGCTGCTGGCTCTCTGACGATCGTTCAAACTGCACTTCAGCAGACATTGCTCTACTACACGTGAAGAACAGGGGCGTGTTTCTGGGCTGGGTCATGACTCATAACGCTTAACGACGACGTCAACAATTTTGGCGGGCGCAGGAGAAGGTGAGGAAGAGCTAGAGAAAGCTAAACTCCAAAATGCAAGCTATTGAGAACTCTGGTGTGCGAACACGTGTTGAAGACAAGGAGAACAGCCCACAGAAACCTGGAAAAGTTGAGGAGAAAGTGAATCAAGCGCCTGCTGTTGCTGCTTGTCTGCCTCCAGCCCGCCATGATGAGTACCAGTACCTGGAGCTAGTGAGACGAATCATAGAGACCGGAGCTGTCAAAGGAGACAGAACAGGAGTGGGCACTATATCAATTTTTGGAACACAGATGAGGTTCGTAACTGCCAGACGATAGCTAGTACAAAAGTGTAAA
The DNA here is from genome assembly GCA_964017065.1 of Haliclona indistincta. Taxonomy (NCBI): domain Eukaryota; kingdom Metazoa; phylum Porifera; class Demospongiae; order Haplosclerida; family Chalinidae; genus Haliclona; species Haliclona indistincta. Next base: position 3,408,459 of record OZ024788.1, on the reverse strand, counting down.
TGTCCTGCAACGATGAAAGAAAACTGAGTGTAATCTTCATGCACTAATGTGTTCGGTCTCTGTAGTCACTTTTGTTTTTATTCACATGATCAGAGACTGAACACATTAGTGCATGAAGGTGATGCTCTACGCCTTTCACCATCCGGCATATAGACACCAGAAAGTTGCTGGTCCTTTATCTTGCATGTTCTAGTTTTGGGCATTGTTTTTTCTTTTTCTTGGTATCAGGTTTAACTTGCGTGACCAGTTTCCATTGCTAACTACCAAGCGTGTCTTCTGGAGAGGAGTAGCAGAGGAGTTGCTGTGGATAATCTCTGGTAGCACTAGCTCTAAGAAGCTCTCAGAGAAGAAGGTGACAATCTGGGACGCCAACGGCTCGAGAGAATTCCTGGACTCACGAGGACTTCACCATCGTGAAGAAGGTACACTGAATGAAGTGGTGAAATCATGACACCTGCACAAATTGTTCACGGTGATAGATAAGTTTTTCTCTCTGATACAACCTCAGTCTAATAATTATGGTATTGTTGTTGTTGTAAAAATGGTCCTTCTTGTGGCTTGGGAGTTTAATTTCTTGTCATCCTCTGAATTATGTGAGCATGAAATTTCACACCATCAGTATACAGTAGAACCCCTCTAATCCGGACTTCCTGGTGTAGTATACAAGTGTCCTGATATCAGGGGTTGGTAACCATACAATGTAGTCTCCACATTACTGCATGTCCTCATTTCAGGGGTGTCAATGGTGAGGGTTTCCACTATAATATTTTTAGCAGCATTACTCACTCTAACTGTACACTAGTGACTCTAGGCATTGATTATCACAGGTGATCTTGGACCAGTGTATGGCTTCCAATGGCGTCACTTTGGAGCACAGTACAAGGACATGCACGCTGACTACAGTGGACAGGGAGTAGACCAGCTAGCTCAAGTGATACATACCATCAAGACTAACCCAAACGATAGACGAATAATAATGTCGGCTTGGAATCCAGTAGGTAGGAATGACTTGTCACATACAATCCTTATACAATTTGGACATGTAGTGATGCGCTAGTAATAATCTCTCCCTCCCTGCCTTCCCCCTCTCTCTCTTCTTCCCTCTTCCCTCTCTCTCCTTCCTTCCCTCCCTCTCCCCTCTCTCTCCTTTCTTCCTTCCCTCTCTCTCTCCCTCCCCCCTCTCTCTCTCTCCACCCCCTTCTCTCTCTCTCTCTCTCTCTCTCTCTCTCTCTCTCTCTCTCTCTCTCTCTCTCTCTCTCTCTCTCTCTCTCTCTCTCTCTCTCTCTCTCTCTCTCTCTCTCTCTCTCTCTCCAGATCTGCCTCAGATGGCTCTTCCTCCTTGTCATGCCTTTGTGCAGTTCTATGTCTCTGATGGAGAGCTATCGTGTCAGCTCTACCAGCGCTCAGGAGACATGGTACTGCATCTAATTCTCTGTCAACTTTTATTTTCATTTTATTCCACAGGGTTTGGGAGTGCCTTTCAACATAGCCAGTTATTCCTTACTGACTTACATGATAGCTCACATATGCAACCTCAAGGTTGGTTGATTATTGGTTTATCCGTGTGAAGTATGCACAAGGATCACGCTTTTGAGTTGTGTACATATACATGTGTGTGTGTTATCAAAAAAAGCTTCTTGCGTCTTAGCACTCAAAAATTACCATTGAAGCACTGTGCTGTTTTTTGAGCAACTAACCCATGGCTGTTCAGCTATTCACACACATTGGATAGCTGATTCGACTTTATGTTGAAAAGAACTAGAAAGCCATATCGTTAAAGAACTTGAGTGAGGCCTTAAATGGAATCTGTAAATAGGGTGTCAGTTTTTCTTGAGACAATCAGTAGTCTTTTGTGCTGAGATTTTTATCAACTCTAAGTTAACTTACTTTGTGACAACCTCATAGTATGTGTTCAATAGAACTTTATTGTTGTTCTGTGTAGTTTATAGTTAATACTTTCACTTTGTCATGTACTTCATGTATAATCTCAGCCTGGTGATTTCATCCACACTCTTGGTGATGCACACGTGTACAGCAATCATGTTGAACCACTCAAGCAACAGGTGGGTACATAGCCATGTCACACTCCTGCTCCAATACTCTATTTATTTCCTTGCTCCAGTTGCAACGTGTTCCTCGTAAATTCCCTACACTAGCATTTGCTCGGCAGGTGACTAACATTGATGACTTCACTTTTGAGGATTTTGTGCTCACTGGTTACAAGCCACACCCTAAGATTGCAATGGACATGGCACTATAGATATATTAACCATAATATTATTATTAACCCCTCAGTGACTTCTATAATGCAGTGTTTTATTTAATTTGAACATCAACATGTGACGCAGTGGCCTGCACTGTGTTGCACATTGCAATGCAGATAATTATAAAAATTAATGTTCTAGAAGTATACACTCTTTCATCGCTGCAGAAAAACTGCATCTCGTTGCACTGCAATACAATTTGCACTGACAGCACAATGCAAGGCAGCATTGTAGACCAACGTTTATTTATCGAAAGATTGCATTCACAATGAAAATACAGAATCAGCAGCAATGTAACCACAATTAAGAAGCTAACATTTTAGTAGAAACAAAGTAAAAATACTAAGAAACCATGTTTAAGTAGTCAATACCTGATTAATAGCAGGTGATACTAAAATACAACAACCACAGCTAAATTATTCTTCACCAAACAAGATGATAGTACACTACACATGAATTCTTTGACGGTATACTGCAGGATCATTGTTCTCATCAGGATCGCCTGCTATATGGTCACGAGTGAGATGGTAGTGACAGGATCATTGACTGTAGATGTTGTTTGTTCATCAGATGGTTGCGGCTCAACATTGTCCGGACTGGTTGTTCTTTTATTCTTGCACATCATCCGTCGACGGTAGGGCTTGAACAAGCGAAAAGTGAGGTAGAAACAGATAATTATTATGAAGGGAATGAATAGCATAAATATTGATGTAGGCTCCAAAAGCACATCAGAAACTGTAATAACAGCTAAAGCAACAACCAACATAAAGCAAGTGAAATTGTGTAAAACCTTTTTGTATGGTCGAAACATAGCAATTATTGACAATGTAATAAAAATTAAGCAAATTTTAAAAATAAGGAAGGGTACATACTTTGGAGCGTATGGTGTAATCATGAAAGTGACATAGAATATTGGAAAAAGAAGAATTATTCCAGCAAAGCATCTTCTCTCACTGTCATCAGTAGCACTGTTTTTGAAGCAGCCCTGATAAGCATCGACCAGTGCATGCAGACCTGGCCTGTCTAACTTACATCTTGTCAGACATCGCTGGAAAGATTTGAGATGATAGAATAAGAGAACGATTGTTAGAGGAACTACAAATACCAGTAGACACAATATTGCCAGGACACCATATACAGCATGAGGCCAACCAAAGTAGCTCAAGTTAGCATCATAATAATAAACACCCTCTCTAGTACTAGCGTTCGTTACAGTATTGAACGTCAGCAGTTTAGCTGAGGTTACTAGGAAGCGCATGTATGATAGTAGTATCAAGCCAGCATATGTGTCAATTAGGGAAGGTTGTATTTTGAATTTTTGCCAGAAGCGAGCCAGTAGCTGATGGACTGGTCTAGTGGTGTATACAACAAGCCTGTAGCCATTATTGTAGCACTTGATCCAAGTAGCTGTGACCACAATAAACACCAGAGGACAGGCAGCTGTGATGTATTGGAGAAGAATAGCTTCAGCTGCTGTGTTTATGAAAGGGATACAGAAAGGAACTGGATCAAGATCGAGAAAATTGAGGTTCCAAATACTGTACACTGTGAGAGGAATACTCAAATAGTACTGACGATGATAATAATATGTATATGTACAAGAAGGATTACTGTTTAATATCCAAGATGAATATCCATGTCCTGGAAATTGCAGTGTCACCATTTGACTGAACAGTACAAACCCACTGAGACTACCATCAGTGATTTTGATGTGAAGAACTGCCAACAGTGTTAACATAATCAGAACTGGTACTAGTTGCAGTAATAAGAATATAGCCACTCCATATTGATAGTTACATTTGATACAAGAGAGGTCAGGATCATTAATGGCTACAGTATATCCCTCACTACATTTACCACATAGTACTCCTTCTCTGCCTTGAACACAATATTGGTTCGGATAAGCAGAATAAGAATAAGATGGACAATATCCGTATTTGCCAGCTGTCTGGCAAAATGAACACCTACGAAATGTTGTTGGATCAGTACATCCACAGAACTGATTATCACATTGCTCAAAGAGTATAGAAACAGCAAATCTAGGAAGCTGAAGTGGATGAACATACAAGAGTGAGCTTTGGTTGGTATAGTCATCAGAACAGTTAGCTAGTATAAATGATGATAGTGTACTAGGACGATCGTCTGTGTATGGTGAACGATATGGGTATGCTGGACCATTAATAAACTCTACTCGAATCTTATTTGGTTCTGTTATATCATTACCCCAAATATCACGAATCTTATACTGTACTATGGATTGAAGCTGGGTTCTTGAATAGGCGGTAGAGTTTAGAGATACATATTTTACATAAGCAGCTGACCCAGATCTTAGTTGATTAGTACAGTTTTGTTGAACACCTAACTTAGTGAGATAAGTCCATCCTTTCCAACAGAAGGTGCCATTAAATAAATCTGGATCATTATCAAAAAATTTTACATTGTCAATAGATTGAATTAGATTGACCAGTTGCTAGCTGGTTATCAATGAAGGTAATGTTCACTCCCCAGTCATCAGGATGGAGTGATGAGTTGATGTGCTTGAAAACACAGAATCCACTTTGACTAAGAGTACAAGTATCAGCATAGATGGCACCACCCTGACCTGAAGCTGTGTTGTGCTTGAACAAGAGAGTAGAGCCAGTATTCAGAATGATAGAGCTTGACCCCACCAGGTGGATACCAGCTCCATTATAAGCACTGTTGTTGATAAACTGTAACTGAGCAGAAGATGAGAGTTCAATGGATGAGGAACGAAGACTCAGAGCTGATATAAAACTATAGCTATTTTCTTTATCGCCCATAAACATCACAAAACCAAGGAACATGACCAGTGGCATAGATTCAATTAGTACATTTTCAGAACAACGCAAAGCTAACTGATTTGTACTGCAATGGCCATTAGTGAAATTACAGCTGCTTACTGTGGTGTTAAGAAGAGGTTGGTTACACTTACCACTTTGTGACAAGTAAGCAGACGATCCTTGAAATGCTGTATTGCTGTCAAATGTACTATTCTCAATGACCAGTTTGTTACTATCAGTTGAACATTCATGAGCATTGTGCACTACATTTACTGAAATGCCACCACCAATATCGGCTTCATTCGAGATAATACTGCTACTATTAATAGTAACTACATTGCCAAAGAGACCATTTGTTCCAGTAGCAGCAAAGCCAATAAAGATACCTCCACCACTGGCTGAACTAGCCTTCTCTATCAACACCTCATTCTCTGTCACCTCAGCATTGTCTACAGTAACAGTATTACCACTGGCATTGTCATAGAAGCCTAGATACAAACCACCTCCAAACTGTGCTTTGTTGTTGTTCAGACGTACACTATTGAGCAGTTGTACAGTGTTGTTGGTTGCTTCTCCTCTGAGCACCACTGAGATGCCTCCTCCTCTAGTGGTACTGCCACACGGGTTGATCCACTGGCCAGCAGCTGCACTACTAGCAGTGTTGTGAGTGAAGGTGGAGTTAGTTATAGTACAGAATGATTGTGAGGTGGCCTCGCTAGCCTCTATCACTAACCCTCCTCCTCCTCCGTACATGAACTGACACGAGTCAATGCTAACTTTGTCCATTGCATTATAAACAGCAACACCAGTGCCACTAGACTCATTAACGTGAAAATTGCTCAATTCTATTGAGGAGCAGCCAGTAAACAATATTGCTACTTGGATCGGGTTACAATCATTATCGTGTTCGCTTTGTATCTTTTCACAGTTAATCAAACTCAAGTTACTGATTGTGATATTGGTTGACCAGAAGAATGATAGACCAGTCATTGGCTGACACGTGATGACTACAGGCTCACCTTGACTGGCATTACCCACAATGGCTAGCTGGGACATGTTCCTGAGCTGAGTCTCACTGCCATTGTGCAGCTGGTGTTGTCCTGGTTGGAGCAGGATGGTGATGGAGTGGTTGTAGTGCTGGGCTCCTTTGAGGGCCAGGTTGAGGGAGAGACAGGGAGTGGAGTAGCCTCCCTCCCAGCAGGAGGAGTCATTGACACCTGTCTGGCTGCTCATGTCCACATAGATCAGCTTCTGGTCTGTACTAGAGCAAAGGGTGATCATTGGCAGAGCCAGCATCAGTCGAAAGAAATTATACCACATTGTAACTGGAATCATAGAATAATTGTGATAGAAGCAAGATACTCACATCACTTATATGTAATGCATGATTTGTGGTAGATGTAACTATCAAAACTGAGTAGTCATATAGTAGTGCACAATGTGTAGTATAACCAATCATTAGTATGCTTTGATAATAGCCATCTGTTCGATTCCTTGTGTCCAAAACATTTTGCTGGAGCCCAAAGACAGGCTTACAGCAAAGTTTATTCAATAGAAATGAATAATTATTAACATTGGATTGAGAGAAAGAAGAGGGGACAAGTTTTGGAAGATGGGGAAGAGAGAAAGAAAGGAGAGAGAGAGATTGAGTGATATTAATTTAATAATGCCTTTGGTTATACCATGCCTACAACCAATAAATCCAGCGATTTAGCCAGGGTTTAGTTATTACTGAATGTATTAATTACCAAGTAAGCATGCATGGTGTATACCATGGCAACCACAGGGCCCACTGGTGTCTGTAGTCTAGTATTGGTGGCATGTGTACTTTCATAGTTTCCTGGTGAAGTTGACTCAGAGCTCTCACCCTGCCTTCCCTTTTCCTCTCTGGAAGGTTATTTTTGGCCCACCTGGATGTCCCTTGATACCTAGATATTTTCCACAAGAAATTAATTGAGGAGTATCAGTGGAATAAATTATTACAAAATATTCCACTGCCAATGCATTCCTTGCTCCTACCATAGTACAGTTTCTATTATAATTATTATGTGTAATGTCTTTCTGTACACCGCCTGACACAAAATTGTCGCAATTTGATGAGATCAACAATGACTATCGAGACCCAAATGTTTCATTATCACCCTACTTGAGGGGTACAGAAAGTTTGCCTTTCAGGAATTGTGTCCATCTCTCCATGCTGAAATGAGACTACCTGAGGCTTCTATGTACTAAACTATTTGGAAAATAATATTTTGTTCTAGGAACTTCCTAAACTAACTACACTCACAGCACCATCTGTTCAAGTACCTAACCATCTGTCCACTACAAGAATGTACTCACAAAACTAACTCACCATAGAATACTGAGAAAATTGATTATGTGACTTCAGTATAACATTTTTAGTTGAAGTGCGGTATTAGCTGCACACATATAAACCATGCACTGTATATGAGAGAGTGCAGCAGTCTCAACACTCACTCAAGCAGACAAGTCAACCAATAACAATGTGCACATGTTGATAAATTCATTTACACATACCTTGAAATATGATTCCACTGAAATAAGCCATCAGTCTGTCATCGTAAACACTGGTCTCCATAACCATGAAAAGCATTGTCAGAACTAACCATATCAACTTTTCACTATGCAGTAATGGTAGTGAGTACCACATTACCATATCCATTAACCTTTTAACCCCATATTGTTGCCTTTTGCAATTGGCAGCATATTCGACCCAGGGTTCGAAGGGGCAGAGACCCTCGCCACTTTCGGAATTTTTAGGGCTTCAGGGTGCCCGGAAATGCATACTGCTTTGGCATAGAATACTGTCTAAACTGTCCTGTTTGCTGGACACAACCAGGTTTTTGTATCAGTCACCAGGGCTAAATGAAGACCAGAATTAGCTGAAAAATGACGAGACCACAACACACGCAACCTCAAGAAGTTTAATGGCTCTGACGCAGTCGAATCGCAACCGCACGGGAAATACATCTTAAACCATGGTGACGCGTTGAGGATCGCATTGAATCCTGTTATGGGAAGACATCCGGTCGGGGTCAAAGGTCGAAATTCACGTGACTGCGGCGCGGAAAAACCCGCCGCTGAAATTACTATAAAGCCTTGTTTGTAGCAAAGATCAGCCAGTGGGTTGCCATGGCTCAAGGGTTTAGTACGGTGGTTTGTAATGCATTTGTTGAGAGTTCGATTCCCGCTGCATGCATGTTTTTTATTATTTTTTTGCCGCTAAAAACTTATGTTTTTAGCTAATTTCTCGACGATCCTTAGTGAGGGCCGGAGGCCCTGCTTAGGACGACCCTCCCGACGATCCTTAGCTAGGGCCGAAGGCCCTGTTTAGGACGGCCCTCCCGACGATCCTTAGGCTTAGCTAGGGCCGAAGGCCCGGTTTAGGACGGCCCTCCCGACGATCCTTAGGCTTACCAAGGGCCGAAGGCCCAGTTTAGGACGACCCTCCCGATTTTGCGCAGTTAGAAGAAGGTTTTTAAGGTTTTGGGTTTAGTTGTCAGAAATTCTTTATCACGTGATTTCCATGGCAACGCGACCTTTGACCCCGACCGGATGTCTTCCCATTAACGGAATTCATTGCATTGCGTTGAGGATTTATCGATTTATTTGCAACGGGTACGCCCACGCACATCCAAAATGTCGTTTTGCGTTCAACGAGAGGCGGTATCTTTTTACCTGCCACGGGCGCATGGTTTGCACTACAGTTCCATAATCACACCTCTTGTTAGTTCAATCATACAGCTATAAAACAGTGAAGACCTCGTGTTTAGAAAATAAAAATATTTCTCAAGAGGATGTAGGGTTGTGAAATCTAACACTGGTCCACGATGTAACTATCAAGGAACAAGCATGGAATGGTAACACGATTGACTTGCTAACAGACCATAGATCCCTACATCAGTGGCTGACTATAGCTAGTTCAGCTATTTGCTGTTGACTGACACCAGACGTGCATTGTATTGTGACAAAACGTAGATCTTATGTACAGCCACTGATGTAGGGATCTATGGTCTGTTAGCAAGTCAATCGTGTTACCATTCCATGCTTGTTCCTTGTTAATTTACATTGTGGACCAGTGTTAGATTTCACAACCCTATATCCTCTTGATTTCGTTAGAAATCATTTTATTTTCTTGTTTGTGTCCTTTTTCTTTTTCGGAGAAGTACAGTTCAATATTATGCACGTACTGAGCCGTCTTTGTTTCCACCATTAGTTTAGTTTTCCTGCTGTTGATGGCTTTTCTTAATTATTAACAATTTTAAACTTGTAGGCAAAAATAATAAGCTGTACATATCAGCTCGCCTACGCATATATGCATGCAGTGCATACAAGCCCCGCCCACACTTGTTTGTAGGCCTGTACGACGGTTATAATTATCTGGCAAACGCAGAATTGTGATCCTATACGAGCTTACCGTTCTTCGATGGCTCCAGACAAAATTGTGTTCTCCGTGATCCATTCGGTGTGGCGATACTCAAGCTAGTGCTTGGTCACGTGCGCCACACACACACACATAGACGGACACGAACGCATAACCCTCGCGCATACCAAGGGCGTATAGAGAAAGAGGGCATGCAACTGTCAATCACTCTGTAGGATAGCGAAATACTTATTGTTACTAAAAATAAACATCAATTAAACTCCGTATACCTTTAGTATACAGTGCATACGTCAGTACGTATGCGGAGAGTGCAGAGAAAATGGCTAGTGCAGGTCTAAACGGCGGCATTGTGACAGTAGTAGCTGCTCGCCCTTGTCTGTAACCGCTAGACGAATGCTTGTCGCTAAATGCGTGAAGGGAGGCACACTAGTTCGCGCATTCTTCAAGCTGGAAACCTGAAATTCGTGAGACTGTCGCTGCCCGCTACTGTAGCTTGCGTTTGGAAGAAAGCCAAGATCAGCTGTGGATTGTTGTATCTGTAGTAGGAGAACACTGGCATAGGACTGGTACCGCTGTGCTTGGGATCGCGGGACAGGCTGTATCTCACTGAACAAGCGTCATTAGTTACCGCCTACTTTTTCTACGTCAGCAATTGATGGTCGTAACTTCTAATTTTAGTAACAATAAATATTTCGCTATCCTACGGGAATGATTGACGGTTGCATGCCCTCTTTCTCTATACGCCCTTGCGCATACTGCGCACGGGTAATTAAAGACAGACAGGAAGGAAGGAAGGAAGGAAGGAAGGAAGGAAGGAAGGAAGGAAGGAAGGAAGGAAGGAAGGAAGGAAGGAAGGAAGGAAGAAAGAAAACGAAGATGACGCCGGAAACTCGATTTTCACCGTTTCCAGGTTCGTCACGTTAGTAACAATAATTTTCGAGCAATCTCCTTGCTGTTGTAAGATGGGGCAATAGTCCAGTCATTTTATGACAAAAAATGGGTCAACCTTAAACAAATTGCAACACAAAGTTTCTCCGCATACGTACTGACGTATGCACTGTATACTAAAGGTATACGGAGTTTAATTGATGTTTATTTTTAGTAACAATAAGTATTTCGCTATCCTACAGAGTGATTGACAGAGTGATTGACATTTTTCTGGTACAGAAAAATGTGCTCTATAACATACTAAAAGTCTTAAGGAATCTCATTGGGGGAAGTACCAGAAAATCGTCATTAAATTTAGTAATTTTAATCTAATTTGCATAATTATTAATTACATGTAAATATGGCAACAGTTAGGAAATGGAATTTTGACAGTGCTATGACTTATTAGAGAGGCAACTGACTCACAAAATGTAAGTACACTTCTTGTTTTATATCTTCATCAGTCATTATTCGTACTTATCGTCTTTATAGTGATATCATCAGCTATAGCTTGTACGTGTAACATACATGCATGTACCCTAGTTTAAAATCAGCCATTTCAATATACATGTACCTGTTACTCTGCGTGTCGTATAGAAGTACAAACTAGATGCAAGTGCTACATCGCCGTAATTACACGCAAGACAGAATCATCTTTATATGTAGCATAGGATTGCATTCGTATACAGGTGATAATTTTTTGCTTTACATAAATTATTATTACTGTATTTAGTGTGGTAAGATTCACTATTATAATGCAGCAATCACACTTGCAGTAAATATGCTGGCCGGGTGTATGCATGTAACAAATACATTAACCCAACACCTGAGCACAAGTTAAGCATGCATGCACTCTAACTGGATCTTGTCAATCGAGGCAATAATACATCGAACACAAACCAAGGAGATGCAAGTAGAAATTCACTACCACGGATTTCTCTTACTCCATATACTGTTGGGTATGAATGAATTAGTACATGCTTGTTGTATATTTTCTTCATCAAGTCATATTGTTTCCAGAGCAATTTTATCCCTGCAAAAATAACCTCACTCAAACAGCACTCACTATTACAGCATCTATAAACAGCAATTTACTAAGTCAAGTTACTCAGTCTGAGAAATCTGTGGTAGTGAATTCCTACTTGCATCTCTTTGGTTTGTGTTCTATGTAGTATTGCTTACTCGATTGACAAGCGATCTAAGCTGATCTTATCTTAGAGGTATACTATAGTCTATAGTGCATATAAGCATGAGTGTGGCAATTCTGGAGTCCATACAATTGATACGCTAGGAATTTCTCCACACTAATAGCATGTGTTGTATCTTCTATTGCAATTGACTGAATTGAGGCTGCCTTGCAATTGACTGCAAGATGCATGCATAAGGTGCCACTGCACCTTACAGAACTGCACTGTATGTTTATGGAGGCCTGTCAGTTGTTTGCTGGACAATGATCATTGATGGGAGTATATATACACTATATGGACTTAACCACGTATCTGTAGTCTGAATAATTACAAAGGCTTAAAGACATGTCTCTTTGCAAGCTACTGAGGACTGTTTGCAACCCATTCAGGTCAGAGCCAAATTTTTTAAAGATTGCCATCTCATTCATTTAGTTCAGTTTTGTGCTTAGAAGCATTTGAAGGCACCATTCCGTATCATGTGCTAGCTTAGGGGTAGATTAACTCGATTGACAAATAGCACTCATGTTGCAATTGCCTCAAGTGAGCAATCCAGATAGCATGGAGTCCCTTAATTATGTGGCTTTCTGTATTAAAGCAGCTGCTATAGCAGCTTTTGTTTATTGCTAGTCACATTCTCATCGCTGATATCTTTGGTCGTGTAGGGTACACCGGTGCAGTTGATCAAAACTTTTTGCACTTTAGAGTATTAAATGTGTGTATTTACTCAGAGATGTTTAATAAGAATGTCAAGCAGGCACACAAGCATGAATTCACAAGAATTACGTATTTATGTAGACTTGACAAGCCAAATTGCACAGATAAATTGTTATACGCCCACGCATATTAATTAGTTTTCTTTATCCTATCATTTTTGACTTTCCCCCAATGAGATTCCTTAAGACTTTTAGTATGTTATGGAGCACATTTTTCTGTACCAGAAACAGCTAAGAAAGCTTGTGTTGCAATTAGTTTAAGGTTAAACCATATATTGACTGGACTACAACGCCAGAGAGCAGATCTAAGTGTCTTTGGACATATAAAATTCATCACCCGGCGAAATATCAGCTTATACATTGTATGTAGCCGCCACCTTATTTTTCCGTTCAACTCTACATAGGGAGGCACTACCGTGCGGCTGCCTCCCTAATAGATGTATGTTCTATTAGCCAGTCAATCGTCTTACCATTCCGTGCTACCTCCTTGTTGGTTTACATTGTGGACCAGTGACAGATTTCTTCATTGCTAATCTATCATACCTACATCCTTTTGATTTCGTTAGAAATCTTTTTCTTTCTTGTGTAGTTATCAAGCCTGTTGCGCCATTGCAAAGCGGATATTGAAAAAATTTGTTCTAGAATTGTACACACTTTTGATCGCTGCACTATCTTTGCATTGCGATATAATAATTTGCACTGGCAAGGCAGCATTGTAAACCAACGTTTATTTATCAAAGATTGCATTTGCAATGAAAATACAGAATCAGCAGCAATTTAACCGCAATTAAGAAGCTAACATTTTAGTAAAAGCAAAGTAAAAAATAAAGAAACCATGTTTAAGAAATCAATAGCAGGGGATACTAATATATTATTATTATAACGACCATAGCTAAATTATTCTTCACCAAACAAGATGATAGTGCACAATACATGAATTCTTTGACATGAGTACTATACTGTATGATCATTGTTCTCATCAGGAATGACCATACGCAGATCGTCTGCTATAAGCTCATTGAGTGAGACAATAGTGACAGGAACCTTGACTATTTGTTCCTCAGATGGTTGCGGCTCAACATAGTCTGGACTAGTTGTTCTTTGATTCTTGCAAATAGTCCGTTGACAGTAGGGCTTGAACAAGTGAAAAGTGAGGTAGAAACAGATTATTATGAAGGGAATGAATGGCATAAATGTTGGTATAGACGGAAAAAATGCATCAGAAACTGTAATAACAACCATAGCAGCAACCAACATAAAGCTAGTGAAATTGTGTAAAGCTTTTTTGTATGGTCGAAAGATAGCAATTATTGACAATATAATCAAACTTAAGCAAATTTTAAAAATAAGGAAGGGTACATACTCTGTAGCGTATGGTGTAATAATGAAAGTGACATAGCATATTGGAATAAGAAGAAATATTCCAGCAAAGCATTTTCTTTCACTACCATCAGTTGCACGGTTTTTGAAGCAGCCCTGATAAGCATCCACCAGTGCATGCAGACCTGGCCTGTCCAACTTACACCTTGTCAGACATCGCTGGAAAGATTTGAGATGATAGAATAAGAGAACGATTGTTAGAGGAACTACAAATACCAGTAGACACAATATTGCCAGGACACCATATGCAGCATGAGGCCAACTAAAGTAGCTCAAGTTAGCATCATAATAATAAGCAGCATATTCTTCTCCAGTACTAACGTTCTGTACTTTAGTGAATTTCAGCAGTTTAGCTGAGGTGGCTAGGAAGCGCATGTATGATAGTAGTATCAAACCAGCATAAGTGTCAATTAGTGAAGGTTGTATTTTGATTTTTTGCCAGAAGCGAGCCAGTAGCTGATGGACTGGTCTAGTGGTGTATACAACAAGCCTGTAGCCATTATTGTAGCACTTGATCCAAGTAGCTGTCACCACAATAAACACCAGAGGACAGGCAGCAGTGATGTATTGGAGAAGAATAGCTTCAGCAGCTGTGTTTATGAAAGGGATACAGAAAGGAACTGGATCAAGATTGAGGAAATTGAGGTTCCAAATACTGTACACTGTGAGAGGGATACTCAAATAGTAATGGTGATAATAATAATTTGCAAATGAACAAGAGTCGAAAATGGGTCGAAAGTTTGATACCCAAGATGAATATCCATGTCCTGGAAATTGCAGTGTCACCATTTGACTGAACAGTACAAACCCACTGAGACTACCATCAGTGATTTTGATGTGAAGAACTGCCAACAGTGTTAACATAATCAGAACTGGTACTAGTTGCAGTAATAAGAATATAGCCACTCCATATTGATAGTTACATTTGATACAAGAGAGGTCAGGATCATTAATGGCTACAGCATATCCCTCACTACAATTACCACATAGTATTCCTTCTCTGCCTTCAACACAAGATCGGTTTGGATAAGAATAAAATGGGCAAGGTCCGGATTTATCAGCCGTCTCGCAATATGAACACCTAAGAAATGTTGTTGAATCAGTACATTCACAGAACTGATTATCACATTGCTCAAAGAGTATAGAAACAGCAAATCTAGGAAGCTGAAGTGGATGAACATACAGGAGTGAGCTTTGGTTGGTATAGTCATTAGAACAATTAGCTAATATTATTGATGATAGTGTACTTGGATGATCGTCTGTGTATGGATGACGAGGGTATGCTGGACCATTAATAAACTCTACTCGAATCGTATTAATTGGTTCTGTTATATCATTGCCCCAAATATCACGAATCTTATATTGTACCATAGATTGAAGCTGGGTTCTTGAATAGGCGGTAGTGTTAAGAGATGTATAGTTTACATAAGCAGCTGAGCCAGATCTTAGTTGCTCAGTACAGTTTTGTTGAACACCTAACTTAGTGAGATAAGTCCATCCTTTCCAACAGAAGGTGAAAAACACATCATTGTCAAATGATTTTACGGTGTCAATATAGATTGAATTAGCTTGACCAGTTGCTAGCTGGTTATCAATGAAGGTAATGTTCACTCCCCAGTCATCAGGATGGAGTGATGAGTTAATGTGTTTGAAAATACAAAATCCAGTTTGACTCAGTGTACAAGTATCAGCATAGATGGCACCACCCTGACCTGAAGCTGTGTTGTGCTTGAACAAGAGAGTAGAGCCAGTATTCAGAATGATAGAGCTAGAACCCACCAGGTGGATACCAGCTCCATTATAAGCACTGTTGTTCATAAACTGTAACTGAGCAGATGATGAGAGTTCAATGATCGAGGAACGAAGACTTAGAGCTGATATAAAACTATAGCTATTTTCTTTATCGCCCATAAACATAACAAAACCAAGGAACATGACCAGTGGCATAGATTCAATTAGTACATTTTCAGAACAACGCAAAGCAAACTGATTTGTACTGCAATGGCCATTAGTGAAGTTACAGCTGCTTACTGTGGTGTTCAGAAGAGGTTGGTTACACTTACCACTTTGTGACAAGTAAGCAGATGATCCTTGAAATGCTGTATTGCTGTCAAAAGTACTATTCTCAATGACCAGTTTGTTACTATCAGTTGAACATTCATGAGCATTGTGCACTAGATTTATTGAAATGCCACCACCAATATCGGCTTCATTCGAGATAATACTGCTACTATTAATAGTAACTACATTGCCAAAGAGACCATTTGTTCCAGTAGCAGCAAAGCCAATAAAGATACCTCCACCACTGGCTGAACTAGCCTTCTCTATCAACACCTCATTGTCTATCACCTCAGCATTGTCTACAATAACAGTATTACCTCTGGCATTGTCATATAAGCCTAGAAACAAACCACCTCCAAACTGAGCTTTGTTGTTGTTCAGACGTACACTATTAACCAGTTGTACAGTGTTGTTGGTTGCTTCTCCTCTGAGCACCACTGAGATGCCTCCTCCTCTAGTGGTACTGCCACACGGGTTGATCCACTGGCCAGCTGCACTACTAGCAGTGTTGTGAGTGAAGGTGGAGTTAGTTATAGTACAGAATGATTGTGAGGTGGCCTCGCTAGCCTCTGTCACTAACCCTCCTCCTCCTCCGTACATGAACTGACACGAGTCAATGCTAACTTTGCCCATTGCATTATAAACAGCAACACCAGTGCCACTAGACTCATTAACGTGAAGATTGCTCAATTCTATTAAGGAGCAGCCAGTAAACAATATTGCTACTTGGACCGGGTTACAATGATTATCGTGTTCGCTTTGTATCTTTCCACAGTTAATCAAACTCAAGTAACTGATTGTGATATTGGTTGACCAGAGGAATGCTAGACCAGCCAATGGCTGACACTTGATGATTACAGGCTCACCTTGACTGGCATTACCCACAATGGCTAGCTGTGACATGTTCCTGAGCTGAGTCTCTCTGCCATTGTGCAGCTGGTGTTGTCTTGGTTGGAGGAGGATGGTGATGGAGTGGTTGTAGTGCTGGGCTCCTTTGAGGGCCAGGTTAAGAGAGAGACAAGGAGTGGAGTAGCCTCCCTCCCAGCAGGAGGAGTCATTGACACCAGTCTGGTTGCTGCTGTCCACATAGATCAGCATCTGATGTGTACTAGTCGAGCAAAGAGTGATCATTGGCAGAGCCAGCATCAGTCGAAAGAAACTATACCACATTGTAACTGGAATCATAGAATAATTGTGATAGAAGCAAGATACTCACATCACTTATATGTAATGCATGATTTGTGGTAGATGTAACTATCAAAACTGAGTAGTCATATAGTAGTGCACAATGTGTAGTATAGCCAATCATTAGTGTGCTCTAATAATAGCCATCTGTTCGATTCTTTAATTAATATGTCCAAAAAATGTTTCTGGACCCCGGAGGACGAGGCTTACAGTAAAGATTAATCAACAGAAATGAATAAGAGGTCATCCCTACATATCATTGCCGATCGGCAATGATAATATTATTATTAAAAGCCATGTAGTAATTCACTTTCTTGATAAGCCTCAAACTCTATAGCATAAATGTAAGGTGTAACATGTTTTTTCCTGGTATAACTCCTGAGAAAGAACATTACATATCATCTCGAAGACACCTTCAAGTACAGTTCAATCAATTGTGATACATCTGGATTGAGAGAAAGAAGAGGAGACAAATTGTGAGAAAGATGGGGAAGAGAGAAAGAAAGGAGAGAGAGAGAGATTGAATGACACTATTTAAAATGCCTTTGGTTTTACCATGTCTACAACCAATAAACCCAGCGGTTTAGCCAGGGTTTAGTTATTGCTGAATGTATTCATGATACATTACCAAGTAAGCATGCATGGTGCATATACCATGGCAGCCACAGGGCCCAATGGTGTCCCTAGTCTAGTATTGGTGGCATGTGTACTTTTATAGTTTCCTGGTGAGGTTGACTCACAGCTCTCACCCCTCCCTTTTTACTCTCTGGAAGGTTGTTTTTGGCCCACATGGATGTCCCTTTATTTTCTGTGAAATATCCAGATTTACCATAGTAATTCATGGTATATTAAGATATTTTTCACAAGATATTGCTTGACTATCAGTGGAATATATATGAAATAATTAATTATTCCACTGACGATGCATACCTTTGAAGACATAATCTAGTACAGTAATCTGTTTCTATTATATTATGTGTAATGTATTTCCTGTACGCCGCCTGACACAAAATTGTCGCCATTTGATCAGATCAACACTGACTATCGAGACATGAGGTTTTCATTATCACCCTACTTGAGAGGTACAGAATAGTTAGCCTTGCAGGAATTGTGTCCATTTCTCCATGCTGAAATGAGACTTTCTGAGGCTTCTATTTACTACTATTTGGATGACATAACTAATATTTGATTCTAGGAACCACCTCAACTTATCTCTTATACTCACAGCACCATCTGTTCAAGTATACCTGACCATCTGTCCACTACAAGAATGTATTCACAAGACCCCACCATAGAATACTGAGAAAATTAATTTTGTGACTTCAGTATAGCATTTTTAGTTGAAGTACAGTATTAGCTGCACACATAATAAACCATGCACTGTATATGAGAGAGTGCAGCAGTCTCAAACAACAGCCACACTCACTCAAGCAGACAAGTCAACCAATAAGAGTGTGCTCATGTTGATAAATTCATTTTGAAATAATTATGATTCCATTGAAATAAGCTCTCAGCTGTCATGATGTGGTCTGCATAGCCATGAAAAGCATTGTCAGAACCAACCATATCAACTTTTCACCATGCAGTGCTGGAAAGTATACGACAACACACATCACCATGCAAGAGTTAGTTACATGAAGAGTTAGTTGCACATCACCATGCAAGATTAGTTACATTGAACACATACTAGTGATAGCCATGTGCGTTAAGTAACTTGGAATTGATGAAAATTGACTGACACATTATTGAAGACATCTGATGCTTATTTGGATTCGATTGATTTCTTTAGTTTCGAAGATGTCAAGACCCTAACAGGCGCGTTTTTGACGAAAATATGCACAGAAATACTCAACTGAAAGTCACTTGTGCATATTTTGCATGAGCAAAGCAATCCGGCATCATCTAACTTTGAGGTTGCACTATGTGAGTATTGAGGTTGCATTTAAAGAGTAGCTGCACGGCTATGTTGAAAGGCACTCTCAAACACTGTGAGAATGAAGCACCAAAGGTGCAGATGCCTCGGTGGAATGCCACCATTTCACACACTCAGTAAACTGCAGCTGTTATCTCTTTCTGTACAGCAATCACAATAGTTATGCAATCAGAAGCCAATCAGTGCTGACCACTAATTCAACTGGGCGTGTCTATAATGTTCAGCACGAGTGCAGGGCACGAGCAAGATGGTGTCCATAGCTTGCTTACACAATTTATTTAGACATGCGCTGCTATCCTGTAGTGAAGTTCTAACCTCAGTATCAGCTTCTAGGCAGTCTACTGTATGCAAACTCTTGGTATGCGTTCAATAGAACTTTAGTATGTTTCCTTCACTTATTAATTTTTATCATGATTGTACTTTTTATCTCAGCCTGGTGATTTCATCCACACTGTTGGTGATGCACATGTGTACAGCAATCATGTTGAACCACTAAAACAACAGGTGGGTACATACAGTAGCTACAAGCCTTGTCACACTCCCAGCCCATACTCTATTATTCTTTCCTCAGTTGCAACGTGTTCCTCACAAATTCCCTACACTAGCATTTGCTCGGCAGGTGACTAACATCGATGACTTCACTTTCGAGGATTTTGTGCTCACTGGCTACAAGCCACACCCTAATATTGCAATGGACATGGCACTATAGATATATTAACTCTTTAGTGACTGAATTATTTTGACGAAAATTCAGCTTGCTCTAAATTGACAGTTTGTCTTGCGATTTCTACAACATGCAGTACGCTAGCTGTTCCAAACTAGCACTGTTTTTTCCTGGCATGTCAAAGTTTACGACCATGTACTAAACTCTGAGTTGGCCACTCCCAATTCGGAACTGAAGCCACTTAAGTGCTGCGACCTCGTCATTTTTCAGCCAATTTTGGTCTTCGTTTAGCCCTGGTGACTGATACAAAAACCTGGTGGTGTCCAGGTGAGCAAACAGCATAGTTTAGACCATATTCTATGCCCAAGTATGCATTTCCGGGCATCCTGAAGCCACAAAAATGCCGAAAGCGGCGAGGGGCTCCGCCCCTTCGAACCCCGGGTTAAAGGGGGGACACCCCCCTTTAAAAATCCCCCGTTCTATATATTTTAGTGGGGAGGGCGCGGCGAAAAACAGTGGGTTTTTCCAGGTAAAGTTAGCTTTTGCAATTAAACTTTATTTGACCTTTCTAGAGCACTTTTCACACTATTTATGACGTCTACAGTAGGTGGAGTCAATTATGACGACTAAATCTGCTATAGGCCCTAAAGGGTTAACCGTAATTATTTTATTATTAATCCTTCAGTGACTTCTCTAATGCAGTATTTTATGTAATTCGAACATCAACATGTGATGTGCCATTGCAACACAGATATAGAATAATTAATGTTCTCGAATTAGTGTACACTCTTTTCATCGCTGCATAAAAATACATCACGTAGCATTGCAATGCAATTTGCACTTTCAACACAATGCAAGGCAGTATTGTAAATCAAAGGTTATTTATTGAAGATTGCATTTACAATCAAATACAGAATCAGCAGCAATGTAAAAGTTAAGCTAATAACAAGCAAAGTAAAAGTACTAACAAACCATGTTTAAAATAAATTATAACAACTACAGCTAAATTGTTTTTCACCAAACAAGATGATAGTACACAATACATGAATTCTTTGACATGTGTACTATACTGCATGATCATTGTTCTCATCAGGAATGAGCATACGTAGATCGTCTGCTATAAGGTCATCGAGTGAGACAGTAGTGACAGGAACTGTAGATGTTGTTTGTTCATCAGATGGTGGCTCAACATTGTCCGGACTGGTTGTTCTTGTATTCTTGCAAATAATCTGTCGACAGTAGGGCTTGAACAAGCGAAAAGTGAGGTAGAAACAGATGATTGGGAAGGGAATGAGTAGTATAATAATTATTGGTGTATATGGAGGAATTCTTAGCACAGCATATAACGAATCATACACTACAATAACAGCTAAAGCAACAACAAACATAAACCAAGTGAAATTGTGTAAAGCTTTTTTGTATGGTCGAAAGATAGCAATTATTGATAATAAAATTAAAAATAAGCAAAATCTAAAAATAAGAAACTGTGCATAATTAGCGGCTAATGGTGTAATAACGAAAGTGACATAGCATATTGGAAAAAGAAGAATTATTCCAGCAAAGCATCTTCTTTCACTGCCATCAGTTTCACTGTTTTTGAAGCAGCCCTGATAAGCATCCACCAATGCATGCAGGCCTGGCCTGTCCAACTTACATCTTGTTAGACATTGCTGGAAAGATTTGAGATGATAGAATAAGAGAACGATTGTTGGAGTAACTACAAATACCAGTAGACACAATATTGCCAGGACACCATATGCAGCATGAGGCCAACCAAAGTAGCCCAAGTTAGCATCATAATAATAAGCAGCATAACTCTCTCCAGTACTAATGTTCTGTACTGTAGTAAACTTTAGCAGTTTAGCTGAGGTGGCTAGGAAGCGCATGTATGATAGTAGTATCAAGCCAGCATAAGTGTCAATTAGTGAAGGTTGTATTTTGAATTTTTGCCCGAAGCGAGCCAGTAGCTGATGGACTGGTCTAGTGGTGTATACAACAAGCCTGTAGCCATTATTGTACCACTTGATCCAAGTATATGTCACCACAATAAACACCAGAGGACAGGCAGCTGTGATGTATTGGAGAAGAATAGCTTTAGCTGCTGTGTCTATGAAAGGGATACAGAAAGGAACTGGATCAAGATTGAGAAAATTAAGGTTCCAAATACTGTACACTGTGAGAGGGATACTCAAAAAGTACTGACGATAATAATGTGCTACTGAACAAGTAGTTTGACTAAACCGTAATATAAAATTATTGTTAAAGTTTAATATCCAAGATGAATAGCCTAGTCCTGGGAATTGCAGTGTCATGATTTGACTGAACAGTACAAACACAATGAGACTACCATCAGTGATTTTGATGTGTAGAACTGCCAACAGTGTTAACAGAATCAGAACTGGTACTAGTTGCAGCAATAAGAATATAGCCACTCCATATTGATAGTTACATTTGATACAAGAGAGGTCGGGATCATTAATGGCTACAGCATATCCCTCACTACAGTTACCACACAGTATTCCTTCTCTGCCTTGAGCACAGGATTGGTTAGGATAAGCATAAAATGGGCAAGGTCCATAATTGCCGGATGTCCAGCAATCATATGAACAGTGAGTTGGATCAGTACATCCACAGTACTGATCACCACATTGCTTAAAGAGTATAGTAACAGCAAATCTAGGAAGCTGAAGTGGATAAACATACAAGAGTGAGCTTTGGTTGGTATAGTCATGAGAACAGTTAACTAATATTAGTGATAATAGTGTACTAGGACGATCATCTGTGTATGCTGGACCATTAATAAACTCTACTCGAATCTTATTTGGTTCTGTTATATCATTGTCCCAAATGTCATGAATCGTATACTGTACTATTGATTGAAGCTGGGTTCCTAAGGTGACGGTAGAGTTAAAAGATTTATATTTTACATAAGCAGCTGAGCCAGATCTTAGTTGCTTAGTACAGTTTTTTTGAAGACCTAACTTATTGAAATAACTCCATCCTTTCCAACAGAAGGTGCCATTAAAAAAAACTGGGTCATTGTTAAAAAGTTTTACAGTGTCAATATAGATGGAATTAGTTTGACCAGTTGCTAGATGGTTATCAATGAAGGTAATGTTCACTCCCCAGTCATCAGGATGGAGTGATGAGTTGATGTGCTTGAAAATACAAGTACCAGTTTGACTCAGTGTACAAGTATCAGCATAGATGGCACCGCCCTGACCTGAAGCTGTGTTGTGCTTGAACAAGAGAGTAGAGCCAGTATTCAGAATGATAGAGCTAGACCCCACCAGGTGGATACCAGCTCCATTATAAGCACTGTTGTTGATAAACTGTAACTGAGCAGATGATGAGAGTTCAATGGATGAGGAACGAAGACTCAGAGCTGTTATAAAACCATAGCTGTTTTCTGTATTGCCCGTAAACATCACAAAACCATGGAATATGACCAGTGGCATAGATTCAATTACTACATTTCCAGAACAACGCAAAGCTATCTGATTTTCACTGCAGTGGCCATTAGTGAAGTTACAGCTGCTTACTGTGGTGTTCAGAAGAGGTTGGTTACACTTACCACTTTGTGACAAGTAAGCAGATGATCCTTGAAATGCTGTATTGCTGTCAAATGTACTATTCTCAATGGCCAGTTTGTTACTATCAGTTGAACATTCATGAGCATTGTTCACTAGATTTACTGAAATGCCACCACCAATATCGGCTTCATTCGAGATAATACTGCTACTATTAATAGTAACTACATTGCCAAAGAGACCATTTGTTCCAGTAGCAGCAAAGCCAATAAAGATACCTCCACCACTGGCTGAACTAGCCTTCTCTATCAACACCTCATTCTGTGTCACCTCAGCATTGTCTACAGTAACAGTATTACCACTGGCATTGTCATAGAAGCCTAGAAACAAACCACCTCCAAACTGTGCTTTGTTGTTGTTCAGACGTACACTATTGACCAGTTGTACAGTGTTGTAGGTTGCTTCTCCTCTGAGCACCACTGAGATGCCTCCTCCTCTAGTGGTACTGCTACACGGGTTGATCCACTGGCCAGCAGCTGCACTACTAGCAGTGTTGTGAGTGAAGGTGGAGCTAGTTATAGCACAGAATGATTGTGAGGTGGCCTTGCTAGCCTCTATCACTAACCCTCCTCCTCCTCCGTACATGAACTGACACGAGTCAATGCTAACTTTGTCCATTGCATTATAAACAGCAACACCAGTGCCACTAGACTCATTAACGTGAAGATTGCTCAATTCTATTGAGGAGCAGCCAGTAAACAATATTGCTACTTGGATCGGGTTACAATCATTATCGTGTTCGCTTTGTATCTTTCCACAGTTAATCAAACTCAAGTTACTGATTGTGATATTGGTTGACCAGAGGAATGCTAGACCAGCCAATGGCTGACACGTGATGACTACAGGCTCACCTTGACTGGCATTACCCACAATGGCTAGCTGGGACATGTTCCTGAGCTGAGTCTCACTGCCATTGTGCAGCTGGTGTTGTCCTGGTTGGAGGAGGATGGTGATGGAATGGTTGTAGTGCTGGGCTCCTTTGAAGGCCAGGTTGAGGGAGAGACAGGGAGTGGAGTAGCCTCCCTCCCAGCAGGAGGAGTCATTGACACCAGTCTGGCTGCTGCTGTCCACATAGATCAGCTTCTGGTCTGTACTAGAGCTAAGAGTGATCATTGGCAGCGCCAACATCAGTCGAAAGAAACTATACAACATTGTAACTGCTATCATAGAATAATTGTGATAGAAACAAGATACTCATATCACTTATAATTAGTCATAGTAGTGCCCAATTTGTGGTATAGCCAATCATTAGTGTGCTCCTTCTGTTGGATTCTTTATGTCCAAAAATTTTGCTGAGCCCAAGGATGAGGCTTACAGCAAAGATGAAATGAACAGCCATGTAGTAATTCACTTTCTTGCTAAGCCTCAAACTCCATAGCATAATGTAAGGTGTAACATTAATATTGAAAATTATAGTTACTATGGTGTTTTTTCTGGTTATGTGGCTAACTCCTGAGAAAGGAAGTTACATATCGTCTCGAAGACACGGACAACTTCAAGTGCAGTTCAATCGATTATGATACACCTAGATTGAGAGAAAGAAGAGGGGAACATGGGGAAGAGAGAAAGAAAGGAGAGAGAGAGATTGAGTGACACTATTTAAAACTACAACCAATAAACCCAGCGGTATATCTAGGGTTTAGTTATTGCTCATGTTACATTACCAAGTAAGCATGCATGGTGTATACCATGGCAACCACAGGGCCCACTGGTGTCTCTAGTCTTGTATTGGCGGCATGTGCACTTTCATAGTTTCCTGGTGAAGTTGACTCACAGCTCTCATCTCTTTCTTTTTCCTCTCTGGAAGGTTTTTTGGACCACATTAATTCCCCATGATTTTCTGTGAAATTTCCAGATATACCATGGCTTATCATTAGTGATGCATGGTATATCTAGATATTTTTCAGAAGAAATTACTCGACTATCAGTGGACAAAATATTCCACTGACGATACATGCCTTTGAAGACTTAATCTAATTGGCTGCTACCTTAGTACAGTTTCTAATAATCAATTATGTGTAACTTGAGCGGTACAGAATAGTTTGCCTTGCATGGAATTGTGTGCATTTCTCCATGCTGGAATGATACTTCTTAAGGCTTCTATTTACTAAACTGACATAACTCTGTTCAAGTACCTGACCATTAGTCCACTACAAGAATGTGCCTGGGTAAAAACGGCACAACAGAATACTGAGAAAATTAATTTTGTGACTTCAGTATGGCATTTTTAGTTGAAGTATAAGCTGCACACATATCAACCATGCACTGCATACGTATGATAGAGTTCAGCAGTCTCAAACAACATGCATGCAGCCACACTAGTTACTCAAGCAGACAAGTCAACCAATAAGAACGTGCACATGTTGGTAAATTCATTTACACATACTTTGAAATAATTTATGATTCCATTGAAATAAGCCCTCAGCTGTCACCATAAAGTTAGATCATCAAAAAGACGTGTAAACACTGGACTCCATAACCATGAAAAGCATTGTCAGAACCAACTATGTCAACTTTCCATCATGCAGTGATACTGGTAGTACGACAACACACATCAACAAGAGTGTTGATGAAATCGCTAGCCTGGCTGAGATAAAAAAAATAATGTAGGTGAAGGTACAAATAAACTGCGCAGACTAAATATTATGACTAGCTCTATTGAACAGATACTAGTCATACCCATGCCATGCGTGGAATTGATGAAAAATGGGTATGACCCTATGTAGAGATGACCAGAAAGACAAGATGGCGGCTACATACAATGTATTAGCGTTCAAACCGATATTTCGCCCGGTGATGAATTTTATACGTCCAAAGACACTTAGATCTGCTCTCTGGCGTTGCCCCATCTTACAGTAGCAAGGAGATTGTAACAATTGTGTGGAAACAGATTACCTGGAAACGGTGAAAATAGAGTTTCGTCATCCTTCTTCTTTCTTCAGAGCGCCTAGCGCCTGTACGTGAGCAGTGCCTGGACCAAAAACCCCACGAACAGTCGTGAAATTCTCCTGGCAGGTGCCTTTTGAACTTGGAGTTTTTTTGCGAAACGGCGGCGATGTAAAGATTCGGCGCGATTCTCGATCGTGATCCATTGTCAGCTGGGTGGTACTAAAAGTAGGAACGGGGAAAAGAGAAACGAAAATGAAGAAGCGCCATTATTGCGTGGTCTCGCACTGGAAACTACTTTTTTATACAATACTCACACATGATAGCTAAAAGCTAATGTAAGATGTGTGGAAAAAAAAGAAAAAGCCTGGGTTAAGTTACAGAAATAGACAAGAGATAAGATTCTTAAATTGTCTAAAGTTGGTACATGAAAGTTTAATATCTACAGGTAAGTATTCCAGAGTTTTGAAGTACGTAAAATGAAAGAGTTAGAGTATCTGGTAGTACGGGAAAGGGAAACAGAATAGTTATAAGGATTAGATGAGCGTAAAACAGATAAAGGGGTGTGAGGTGCGATAAGAGCAAGAGGAAAGTAATTAATTTTATTGACAATTTTAAAAAACGTACAAAGAGACAAACTGAATACTTACTAAACCCCAAACCCTAAAAACCTTCGTCTATCAAGCTCATAGCAGCTATTATTGTGATCAGGAGCGCATAAAAGGAAGGAGCGTTCAACTGCAATGCACGCAATGGAAATATCCAAACGTATACATGTAGATTGCTCGACGCCGGGGTCTTTGGGAAAGAAAATTACCCGGACGGCAAGACGAGAGCTTTTCAATTGTAGCTCATTGTAATGCTGATGGATAAAGGTGTTTGCAGTACTAACTTGCAATCCCGCCCTATTCGTCTATCAGTCACTAGGACTGGCGCCGGATAATACATTACTTTTGCCAATAAGGTAACGTGGCCTATTTCCGATCACTGTTTGGCTCGTTCGGGTTTGCACGCACCGCGCGCCAAGACTGACGAACGAGCCGCGAGCTCTTGCACTGCAGTACAGTCTCACTGAAACTACTGGGTATACTCTTTCAGCAGGAAAAAGTTGGCGTTGAAGATTCAATGCTTCTTGGCAGCAAGAAGTGATAAAAACTAGTAACCATAAACAGCGAAAATCTGGGTTAAATTGGGTAATTCCGGTCACTTTGAAAAACGACTTTCTATGCTAGCGACGAGCTGGTTTTGCTAGAAATAGATGTGTTCAGCATCCTATAACATTCTATTATTCACAGTAAGCAGTACGTTTGTATAATGATTGCATTTAGCAGATGTTTATGGCACGGATTCTTGGTACAGCTATAGTTGGTCTAAATGCAAAGTGCTGTAGAGATTTCCAAAAATGTGTGCCGCGCTACGATCAGCTTTGGTCGTCTCCTGCCGCTTTCAAAGCTGTCTGCATGATTTTATTTGTTTTCGCGGCAGAGAAATTTGTAAAAGCTATTAATTTTTTCAATGTCACCGCCCACGCAGAGCTTAAAATGAGCTCCACCTACCGTGATACAGGCATCTGCCAGCTCGAAATCGCTGAAGATAGCAGGACACTACTATGTCTGCATGTTCATCAATGTTCAGTCTTTAATTTGCGCTTAGTTTACTAACGATTTACACCTTATTTTACGAATTAAAATTCATAAGGCTTTTTTACTTCAGCTTCGTCAAGCGGGTTCAGAGTGGCGCTGATTATACCAACAGGAAGGTAGTCAGTTAGCCTCAGTCTGGCTGTTGTGGTAGTGAGATGTTGGCGCAACGAAGGCAGCATATTGGCTGGTGGAGTGAACGCCCCTTCTTTCCAGGGCGATGGGTTTTCCGCAAAGTGACCGGAAATAGGCGGTGACCGACTTTACCTTAATCAATGTTTTCGGCTACCCACTTTCTTCGTCTCCACAGTAGACAAAGAAGCAGTTACAATGTACGAGCTGCATATTTGCAATGCAGGCAGAGGAAGTGTGTGTCTATATGTCGGTCAAGTTTGATCTGTGTAGCGTATTTGCAAGTGTACGAACTAGCAGCCGATAATAGATGGTGGACGAATATAGGTGGTTTACTCTATAGCTACAGGATTGGCAGATTGAAGACTTGGCTGACAGATCTGCCAAGTCTGTACACGACTTGGCGGACAGATCCAAATGTGGCTACCCTGTGCGAGTACGAGTTTCACCGCCTGTGGACGCGGTGTGGTCAGAATCGGGATTATAAACAATGTACCTTTTTGACTTACCTTATCTTTTTTATTTTTATAGTCCAGTAATTTTGTGATATTACCTCTCACAAATTGCAACAAAATTCATTTCACTTGTTTTGTACACTTGTTAGCATACTCTTCAACATATAAAAAGTCCTAAGATATTCTATGAGGGGAAAGTCTTGAAAAAGGTGGC
Source organism: Haliclona indistincta (assembly GCA_964017065.1). NCBI lineage: Eukaryota > Metazoa > Porifera > Demospongiae > Haplosclerida > Chalinidae > Haliclona > Haliclona indistincta. The sequence continues at coordinate 3,380,022 of OZ024788.1, read as the reverse complement.
AGCACACAGCTGTAATATCGCGTACAAGCACAGCTCGGCGAAATCCATGCAACCGTTTTGCATGGATGGCAGGAGAGCTTGCTGGAGCAGTTTTAGCTTCGTATGCTTCACACAACTTAAGAAAAATCTCCCCAACCCGCGATCGTTCTTGGCGGTCGGGTAGCGGCCACCGAGCACAGCTCAATACCAGCATGTAAACATTGAAATCCATACTGAGAATAGCACTGAGATGTTACTAGTTGGTTATCAATGACGGTGCATGATGCTTACTCCACAGTCATGCATCGGAATAAGGTGATGGGTTGATGAACTTGAAAACACAAAATTCAGTTTGAATTAGACTACAAGTATCAGCATACGTATAGATGGAACCACCTTGACCTGAAGCTGTGTTGTGCTTGAACAAAAGAATAGAGCCAGTATTCAGAATGATAGAGCTAGAATCCACCAGGTGGATACCAGCTCCATTGTAAGCACCGTTGTTCATGCTGTAACTGAGCGGAGTATGAGTGTTCAATGGATAAAGATCGAAGACTGAGAGGCTATGATAACTACTTTGTTCCTTACCAACATTCAAGAACCAAGAAAGGAGCTTTTGATTTGCCATGATTATAAACAACCAAGGAGAAAAATGAGGCTGAAACTGCCAGATGCATGAGATAGTGTTGATATTAACTTTTGTATGCTTTATGATTGCATGCTAACATTACTTTTGTAAAATAGAAAATGCTTTGACTCAAGAGGAAGCGTAAAGTCTATTCTACAAATAATCGACAACCTAAATAAATATTATTTATAATTATTACAAGTAATAAAAACATTTTAATCAAAGTGCAAGAGATTTAGGGTTGGTACATTTATCGAAAAAGTGTGGAAACAAGATTTTGAAATGAAACAATAGCAGTATAATGCTACCTCCCTATTAAATTAACCACAACTATCGAAAGCAGTTAATTTAGGGAGGTAGCATTATACTGCTATTGTTTCATTTCAAAATCTTGTTTCCACACTTTTTCGATAAATGTACCAACCCTAAATCTCTTGCATTTTGATTAAAATGTTTTTATTACTTGTTTCTTTTCTTTTTTTATTAATGACTTAGTTGGCACTTATGCTAATACAGTGTAAAGAGCCTAGTATTTCAGCTGACTGCACTGGCGATCGACCGAGTCTGCACTGCATGCATGCAACACGTACCATGCAACATTAGCTAAGCTTAAGCTAGCATTCTTACAAGCCTGAACAGACAAATCCGGTGTAACAGTGACGATTTGCTCGTTGTCTGCTGTGAACACTGCTAGTGACAGCAGCACTCGCTTTGTACTAAGGTGCGCTTGTATTAGAATAATTACATACACGGGCGTGCGCGAGTAGGCGTAACCTAGTAACGGAGTTTAAACAGAATGATGGAATGTAGTCTGTTATGGACCAAAAATCGCTGTTTTCCTGGAAATTCTCGCTTCTGCTAGTGTTTTAGGCTTAAATAGGTATCAGGTGCACTGCTCCGAACGACTAGTGTAGTTTCTGTGTAGATTTTGTCTCGAATAGCTCACTCGCCACGGCGCTAGGCTTGCTGGAGAAGAAGAAGAAAGAAGATGAACAAACGGGTGACCACGTAAACTCTGGTTTATCACCTTAGACCTGGTTTCTTTTGCTTCTGAAGGTCTCTTTATAATCGCATAAATTGTGCAAAGAGCTTCAGAACGTTAGATTAGCTTGAAACGCACGTACGGCGAAGATATGGCAGTGCCGTACTTAGTGCCTCCAGGCGAGACGCCATCTTTTCCTGCCCATACCAACTGGCCGTATAGTCTTTATTAGTAGACTCATTGTAAGCGCTTACCTCTTAGGATAGCCCCTAGGTAGTTAAAATACCCCTGATGTCGTCAACAGCCAAGATATACGTGAATTATTGCGTTTAGCCTAAGTGTAGCCGCCATCTTGTATTCCGCCAAACCCTAAAAATGCCACGACTACCGCGTGGCATAATTAATAAAGAGTAATTACATTGTAATTGCAGTATAAATAGCTGCCAGGTAATGGGTGGGGCTTATGTGGATCAGAATCCTCTATGACACCAGACAATACTGCCTACTCCGCCCTACAGCAATTACAACTGTACGTATGGTAATAGACTGAAAGGATTATTCTATGAGGAGATCGAGCAGGTAACAATTCCATTATCATGTTCGCCTTGTAACCTTCCACATTACAAGATATTGGTCGACCAGAGGAGAGGCAGGGATCGCCATAGCCTTTCTCATAGCAGGAAAAGTCATTAACTGTTACACTGCATGTAGACAGATTAGTCTATGTTCTGCACAAGAGAAAATAGCACACGCATGCTACTTAGCAGTAGATAGTATTTGATGCAATATCATTAGCATCAAAAACAGACTTTAATAATATTTTATCATTTTAAAGCCTCTAAATTAGCTAGCAGTCTCCATAATTATTAACTTATCATTCTCTATAGTGGATATAGAGACTGGTAAATTTATTTCATACATGTATCCCAATTAATAACTGCAAAATGTGCCTGCAACCTGCATTAACAACATGTGGCTGCCTTACATTGTACAATGACTAGTAAAACATCACATTACTGTTTCCAGCCAAAGAAATAATTACACTGTCCAATAAAAAGACATGTGAAATCTAGCGATAAATTGACAGGAAATTCATTAGTCGGTCTCAGATAGAATGACAGGCAGAGAGCTTGCCTACAGATTAGGATTGTATCATTTGTATGGGACAGTAGCAGTAATTTTATAAGATATCTGCATCATAGCACAATGATAAGTTATTCATAGTATTTTACAAAGGAAGTGTGTCCAAGGAAATAAAATAATTACATGTGTATCAACTAGCAGACATACCAGTTATTATAGCAGTTATTATTGTATTACTCCGTCATTTATCAAAAGGGGCATGCAGCTACGTATAGCAACCGCGCTACAGGAACAATTGGGTCTTCGACGTCTTTAATTGAGTGTCCGTATTACCAAGTTATCTCAGTCCTAGAGCTGCTACCTGGAATATTGTCTTCTGGTATGATACTAATAACTAGCATTCTGCTCGTTGTTGTTCATACTCGCTGTAAAAACACTAAAGTGTCGAAAAAGCTTCATAAAATAGCTGGATCGACTATAGAAAAAGTGTATAAGAAACTCATCGTGAAACATGGCAGCAAAACGCGGGAAGGAGAACGTGTTTACATCGTGTCAAACTACAGGGCTCCGAATATCTACATAGACCAATTGTTTATCACGTTGATGCAATTGATCGGCGTAGCAGCATTTCAATTTTTAGATGAATTCTTACTTGAAAGAGATCCTCAATTTTGTACCAGATGTTGCTACGATTTGAATTCCTCTACAAATGCTGGCCAACCATTGGACTGCCTTAACAAAAGCTATATTAGAGATATCGATATCTGCTACAGGTTTCCCTTTAAAGTAGGCACTGCCATTACTTCTGCACTTGGAGTATTAATGATTACTGGTCTGCTGATATTTGGAATCACTTTATTTCTTCTCAAAATTTCAAAAGGAACAAGTCGAACAGTATGCAGACTATGGGTCACAGTAGTCGTACAGATCACAGCAGTACTATTAGTGCTTGGCGTGAGTGCTGTTTTGTGTGTTCTAAAACTTTCGTCATACTCTATAAAAAGTTTCAAAAAAACATTTGATAACATTCTTTTCGAGGTTGCCCCTGTAACTCTTATAATAATATTTTATATTACCCTATTTCCCTGGTATAAATTTGAAAAAATTACCAAGCATGAACACAACGCACAAAGATATGAACTTTTAACTACTCAGTTATAATAACGTAGTGTACAACTCGTAGCCACGTCACTTTCCTCATTATTTTTGTATTACTGTTATTGATTTTTGCTGATTTTAACAATGACAATTATTATTTTGATGGTGATATACAATTGTAATGTATGGCTTGCATCATCTATTATTATACGGAAGTTTGCTCACGGCCTCGCTTTGCTTTGTCAAAAATTGTGAACAGCCTACTCAAGAATATAAATGGACAGACACTAGAGTTGTTCTACGCAATGAACCAATGAGCTGTCGCAGTTGAGTTACACATCATATTAATTTTGTTAACCTGCCTCTGGACCGTACTGTGCAGCACAGACAGTTGTAAAGATTAATAATAATATATTATGCTCATCAAGTATAAATTTACACACTGTAACATGTATGACAAGAGAATAGCATCTGCTGACACATTTGACTACTGCAGTTTGCAAGTTGGTTGTCATGGTCAATGGTTATCAGGTGTGGCTAGTAGCCACCTGATAATATTGTGAAATACAGGGAAGCCCTGTATAGCTGTTATCACAGGCTAACCACACATTCACATTCTTGCATTGACTATGACAACCAACTTACAAACTGCAGTACATGTACACTGTAAGTATGCAGGGGCGTTTTCACAAGGGTGCTTTCAGTGCTTGAGCACCCCCCTAAGAACCAGAAATTTCTTTTTTATTGAGGCATAAGATATAATTAACCATGCTTAGCAAACAAAATTAATGTTTGCCATATTTAGTAAGGCGATTAGTGGCTTGCTAGCCATAGGAATGCACGTTTTACTAGCTCAGAGAACAGCTGCATTATGCAAAGCCTTGCTTGAATTTCGACTGTAATAATCATAATAATAATTTCGGGCGTGGTCAATAAATAATAGGTGTGGTTATATAAATATATAATTAAGCACCCTCCTACTCCAAATCCTGGATACGCCACTGGTATGCATTTCAGATTTCAAGTCCATAAATGTGGCTCATGAATACAGTTATGTTGTTCAGGCCCATACTATGAATTCGATGTTAGATCCAATAATAGGCTGGTGCCAGCTGCCCACTAATCCTGCAACAATGTGCGGTACCTATAGCCTGACTTCTAGCTACACTACCATGATCAGCAATTTTTCAAAATTCAAACTAAGAAGAATTAATTAACATACACTAAATGACATTCACAATGGGTGCTGAAAGAAAAATGATGTTGGAGAAACAGTAGTGACATTATAGGGCTGAGCTATGCTTGAGTTTGTGGACAGATGCGACTGAGGTGATCAATTAGGAGCACCTGAAAAATTTCATTCCTCAGTGACTGTTGATATGCTATACTTTGGTGGACCGTCTATCACAACTGTTGGACTTTTGCAAATGTACTTAATTTGAAAAGGGAGAAATCCTGAGAGGAGAGAGGGACTTGCAATGTTAGTCAGGTTACTAGCTGCAATACTAGAGCCCGACTTGCAAACAAAGGTCAGTTACTAGATCAAATACTCATCCCCTCATCTCTCTCTTCCCGTTTAGCTCCCTCTCTCTCTCTTGTTGGCGTTCGGATCCTTGTAGTCAAGCAACTATCAACTGCACACATGTAGTTACTGTTCTGCATTGAGTTCTTTTATTATTTTGCAGCGCACAAAGATAGCTTGCAGTCTTGACTCAGTACAAAATAATGGAAATTGTTACCACATACCAACTTAGTTCTAAGAATTGTTCTTTACATTTTTAACACAGGTATGTGCACGACTGTTCTCACACAAACTACATGTGCTAAAATTCCTCTTTAGCATCACCGTCATTCGTAAGGTTCTAAAGAATTGCTCAATACAACAGCTTCTTGGAGCATGTCTCAGTGAGTGGGTACATGCAAAAGCCCCTTCCTCCTGCCAGTACCACTATAGATGCAGCTCCATCACATGCATGCTGTACTGAAGTCTCTCTTTCCTTCCTTGACGAGCATGTTGTCTCTTATCTGTTTGCATCGAATACGCGGAATGCTGTTTGCATGAAGTGCAGTGCATGCCTCGGCTATCTCCTGCTCGTGGGACGATGCGTTACCATTTGTAATTATACTAAAGAGAAATAACAGAATCATTCAAGTAGTGTGGTGGTCAATGGGTATTGTGAATAATATTGATGTAGTGTTTTTATGACATCATAATAAAGTTGTCTAGCATGCTCAGTGCTCTCTCTGGTTGGTCAGCTGGCAGCAGATGACCTCCACCACGAACCACAACCTAAAAATGAAAATAAAGCTAAAATGAATGTTAATTTTTATAACTTACCCGTTGAAAGTTTCCAACTTGAGTGACATAGCCTGCCACATCTTTGTCATCTGGGTTGACTCTCCATTCCTTCCTGATAGCTCTGGCGTACTCATCCCTAGCCTCCCATTCGTACAGCTGAAGGAGAGAGTATTCTGTTAAGGCTGCACCTACAATCAAGTCCAACTGCCCATTGTACAGCAACACCTGCATCATTTTGAAAAACTATAGCGTTAAAATAATTATTTATGGCATTTTGTTATAGCAACGAAATCAAACGAGCAAAATAATACATTTTGACGTTGTACCCTCAGTAGTCGCAATAATCATGATACATGGGCTCATATTATAGACCTGGGCATACCTTTTCCAGTTTGTAGATAAGACCTATCTTAAATACCGTATAGTGGGTAATTTTGGAGGGACAAAATTTGGCGAATGACCCAGATATGTATTTTGGCGAATTTAATTTTGGCGCCCAGTGCCTGCCGCACGTATTACTGGAACAGATAAAGCAAATTATTTTCTGGCTAATGCTTGACGATTTGTCAAATTCGCCAAATTTCCTCCTGACAAAATTACCCACTATACGATACACTGTGCATTACTTGCTAAAAGCGTACTGATAAATTATAAGTTTTTACAGGCAAGTTTCAACTATAAGCTGTGCAACTCATGGTGTTTATGTTCCTGTCTAACCTTGTATTGATTGTTGAGCAGAGCAGTAAAGTTCTCAGCTTGTGGCGCCATGATGTCCTACAGCACACACACCAATAAGTCGTGTTAGTTACCAGTATATGCATTGCTTACAGCTACTAATGCCATGGATACTTCACGTGAGCCGTCTTCAAACGGAGTGCTTCCAACATGTATCGCCTTACGCACATCAGCACGATTGATAAATGAATTAAAGTAGTTGGGAGGTCCCTATAGAATATAGAGGCTGGTTTGAGAGCATGTACATGTAATACAAGGTGACTACTCCTGCTGCACAAGTAGTATAGCAATTAATGTTTTGAATTGATGTTAGGCGACAATGCAAAAGCAATACAAGCCCTGTATCGGTAATTATTGTGAATATCAGTGGACAAAATCCCATAATCTGGTTCATGGTATTGCTGCTGAATGTACCTCTGTTCTCTCAAAGTTAGTGAGGTCAACGCCAGTTATATTAGCAAAGTATACTGGATACGGGTATATGACTCCTCCTATCAGTTCATCCATTATCTTGTAATGTAAGAGAGAGAGAGAGATGTTTAAACATAGCAGAATGATGCATAAACATTACAGCAAGGGCCCATAATGAGAAAGAAACGTCTAACTCAGCATTTCTGAAGTACTGAAGAAAGTTTGAGACCTAGTGCTGCCTTATTTTATAGTCACGAGTACTTCTAATTTGTATCATATGTTCTTATCAACGGCTTGCAATTTACATGAATCAATTTCAACCCTATACAGTGGGACCTCTCTAATCCAGACACCACTGGGACTCCAAAATGTCCTGATTATGGGGTGTCTTCTTTTCAGGCGTTAAAACAAACACTCGCCATCGACCGGTGCCCACATTTTGATGTCCTTTAAAACGGGGTATCCGCAATTCAGAGGTCCGGATTAGCGGGGTCCCGCTGTAGCACTCTATGCACATACCACATTAGCTTCACTGTATTTCTTTTCCTTCATCAGAAGCACAGAACGATCAGTTTCTCGCTTTATGTACTCAGCCTGTTCTGTGTTGGCGAGCCCCAGATTGTACAGCTGCTCGGCATACCTACACTGAGTCTAACAACAACATAACATAATAACCACTTCATTCATCATACGTTCATCTTACGTTTTGTGGATCGATTAAGGCATCACCCAGTGCTATACCGACTAGGTTGATCTTCATGGTAGCTTTAGGATTAGCAGAATGTATGTAGTACCCAAGAGCAGGTATGTATTTACCAGCATAGGACTATAGATAGATGCAAATATCAAAACAAACAAAGAGACTGCTTATAAGGGACGCAACACAGAAATATCCGCTTTATAGCCGTCTCTTCAGGGCCCAGCTAGAATATACCCATACCCATTAAACTACTCATAAAATACTACCCAGCTACCTAGTACCCATTGAGCTACCCAGCTAGAATACTATTGAGCTTTGTGAGCTACTCATGTTTTTCTTACCTCTCCTGTTATGTAAAATGGACAACTTTGATATTCAGGAAAAACTTGAAAGAATTGATAGAGCGTGCTAATGATGCACAATAAAGTATTTGGCAACTAACAACAGGGGCTAACCTGTACAGGTATTGTGCTATCTGGCCTTCACTGGTCACCAGGCCTTGGTTTGATTTATCAGTAAAGCTGAAACCAGTTTTGACCGGATTATCAATGTAGATCATGTGATACTTTTTGTTCCATGTCACTTCCCTTTGAGAAACTAAAAGTGCCAACAGTGAAGCAAAAACTTAAATGTGTGAACAATCAAATCAACCTTGACCAGTTGAATCAACCATCAATGGACCATTCTCAACAAAGAGGCCAAACATTGAGGCAGCTCCTGGTCCACCCTGGAGCCATAGCAACAAGGGGGCATCAGAGTTACCATTCTGAAGCAAGAGAGAGAGGGAGGGAGAGAGGGAGGGAAGGAGGGAGGGAGAGGGAGTGAGAGAGAGAGAGAGAGAGAGAGAGAGAGAGAGAGAGAGAAGAGAGAGGGAGGGAGGTAGAGAGAGAGGGTGGGAGGGAGGGAGGGAGGGAGAGGGAGAGGGAGAGAGAGAGAGAGAGAGAGAGAGAGAGAGAGAGAGAGAGAGAGAGAGAGAGAGAGAGAGAGAGAGAGAGAGAAGAGTCCATATACAAAGGAAAGGATATTTGTACATACTTGTGCTGGAAAGAACCAAAAGTACATGTTGCTATTATAACGTTCATTGACTGTAAAATATCCTAAAATCAATAAACAGTAACAATAATAATGATTGACACACATCCTTTACCTGCATAGCTAGGGTAGCTACCAATACCTTTCACCTCACTCAACTCACGAGCTAATGACAAATAGAACAACAGCACTAAGTGACACTGTTCACTAACCAAGGGCTGTTTGGTTGTTCTTGATGTAGGAAGAGAGTATCAGTGGTTCTCCAGGGTCATCACCTGCATCAGTGCAGCACTGGTAAGTGCTTCTAGTCGACACAGAGCCAACATCAATGGCGCCAGTGCAAGACAAGCACAGGCATACCACTACCATTACAACACGGGATCCAATCATGACTGAGTTAGCATACAATACAGTGTTGGTAATGCAGCTAGCATTCCAGGCTTGACATCACAAGACCTGCATGGTCATGTGCCTTATTGTACACATTATTCATGATACTTACATGAATATACTCACAAGCTAGTTGGGCAGACACGCCCAACTAGCTCAACTCAGCATTCTAGCCTCGTGTCTATAATCTGGCGAGACCCAGCCTCCTCACTTACTCCTGGCTGACTCTGTAAGCTAACATGTGAGGATATCTCCACAGGCGCGTAGTTAGATCGGTCACCACATGATGTTAGCTAATGCTGCTCAGGCTCTACACGTGGAAAAAATGGGCGTATACTAGTTATGCATCTGTGGGTTGGGCTAATAAGAGTGCAGGAAGTTGTCATAATGACGAAAAGTAACATCAGCATCAGATCAATAGAGTAAATAGAGTGAACGATTTTATCAAGAGTGAATAATCTATTATAATGATTTACTCTTTCTGAGATAGACCATGAAAGACTGGACCTGTGAAGAGAGAGTTGGCACTATAATTATACATTTTTGGAAAGCATGCAAATGCTAAGGTGCGCATGCACACTTCTACTTCTTTAGTATCGCAAGAAGCTTGCTGTAACTTATAATGCATTATTTAGAAAGGGAAACTGGTCACGCAAGTTGAACCTGATGGTGAAAATAAGAACAGTGAATGGACAATATCAGCACTGACTACAACAATTACCAGGCGTGTCTTATGGAGAGCAGCAGCAGAGGAATTATTGTGGATAATCTCAGACAGCATCAGCATCATGTCTCATAATATTATTGTTCGGGAGTCCATAACTGAGTCCACATATTCATGTGACTAGGAGCATTCAACTCTGTATTCCCTGCATATTAATATCGATGATTGCGCTGTTTCTACTGGGAAATTTTATTGCATTTTGGGGTTTGCTCTTCGTACTTTGTTGTGGTCATCTTCAAGTAAAACAAGCGAGCATAAAAATAATGTGAGAGCCAAAATTTATTAGGGAGGCACGGTAGTGCCTCCCTATTAGGGAGGCACGGTAGTGCCTCCCTATGTAGGGTTGAACGAGAAAAAAAGATGGCGGCTACATACAATGTATTAGCGTTCTAACGCTGATATTTCGCCTGGTGATGAATTTTATACGTCAAAAGACATCTAAATCTGCTCTCTGGCGTAGCTCCATCTTACAGTAGCAAGGAGATTGCTCGAAATTGTTACTAAAGTGACGAACCTGGAAACGGTGAAAATCGAGTTTCGTCATCTTCGTTTTCTTCTTATTCTTCTTTCTTCCACTCGCCTAGCACCTTTACGCGAGCAGTGCCGGGACCAAAACACCCACGATCAGTCGTGAAATTCTCCTGGCATGTGCCTTTTGAACTTAGTTTTTAGCGAAACGGCGATATAAATTCCGCGATTTCTCGATCGTGATCCATTGTCAGCTAAGTGTTAGACGCCATTAATGTGATTGCGCAATACGCACATGACTAAGCAGTGGTTAGCGCACGTGACCAAGCACTAGCTTGAGTATCTCCGCGCCGTATGGTTCACGGAGAACACATCTCTATGGAGTCTTCGAAGAACGGCAAGCTATAGGATCACCATTCTGCGTTTGCCAGATATAAATTATAACCGCCGTACAGTACAGGTCAACAAACTAGTGTGGGCGGGGCTCGTATGCACTTCATGCATACGTACATGCGTAGGCGAGCTGATAGTATAGCATAACATAACAATTATTTTTTGCTACAGGTCTAAAGTAAAGAAAAGCCATCAACAACAAGAAGCTAAACCAATGGTGGAACAAAGACGTCCATGATATTTGAACTGCACTTCACTAAAAAAAGTAAAAAGGACACAAACAAGAAAATTAAAAAGATTTCTATCGAAATCAAAAGGATGTAGGGTTGTGAAATCTACCACTGGTTCACAATGTAAACTAACAAGGAACAAGCATGGAATGGTAACACAATTGACTTGCTAACAGACCATAGATCCCTACATCAGTGGCTGTACACAAGCTGAATGCACGTCAGGTGTCAGCAGTCAACAAGTAGGTCAACCACACCAGCCACTGATGTAGGGATCTATGGTCTGTTAGCAAGTCAATTGTGTTACCATTCCATGCTTGTTCCTTGTTAGTTTACATTGTGAACCAGTGGTAGATTTCACAACCCTACATCCTTTTGATTTCGATAGAAATCTTTTTAATTTTCTTGTATCTTATGTAGCCCTGAAAAATTCCTTTTTGATTAACTGATTTAAACATTCCTTTCTGTTATGTCAGTACTGATGTGGAAATTGTACGTACATGTAGTATGGTCTACTAGTGTGTGTGTATGCATAATCACCAAAGGTGCATCATGATTCCCATCTTCATGACTCTAGAGCTCTTCATGAAGTGGAGAAATAATACTGAACCCACTTAAAGAGGCAACATATAACACACTGTTAACCATTATGACCCAAATTTTACTGCTTGAAAACGTACATTTTCAGAATCTGCTGCCCGGTACTACAGAATTGCTAGTCTGTATTATGTAATGTGTTGTCCTATTATACTGGTGATTTCATGTCCACATTTTTGATGGTGCACATGTGTATAGCAATCACATTGAACCACTCACAAACACCAGGTGAGACTATACTGCTAAGAGCCACACCCTGCTCCATAGTCTCCTACAATCATACTATTTTTATCCCCTTAGTTCTTCATAATCCCCTACTCTAGTATTTTGATGACCACACTTTCAAGGATTTGTAGTTATAAGCCACACCCTAAGATTGCAATGGACAATTACACTAATACGACCCTTTCTGTGGGTCTCTTGAGAATAACCTTTCAGTGACTCCTCTGTTGCATTTTAATACAAATTTGCATGAGAAAGAAATACAAAAATCAGCATCTAAATTTACAATACAAAGAAAAACTAACAGCAATTAAATCAGCAGCTTTAAGATGAAAATGGTCTACACATAGCTACTACGTAAACTAAGCAAAAAGGGGTTTCCACAATAATTCATGCAATCAAAAGAGAAGTCATTATGTAAACGTGTGCATTGTAGTAAAGTAACTGTCATCAGCTGATAATGATGTTAGTGTTCATTGTACTCATCAGGATTGAGTATACGATCAGCATACAGATCATCCGCAGTATAATCGTTGACCGATACTGTTGTCACAGGCACAATAAGTGGAGCTCGCTCTTTATTGGATTTTTTCTTTCTGTTTGGTTGTTGCACATTGCCTGGATTCCTTTCTTGCTTTTTCTTGCAAATAATTCGCACACAACAATGCTTGACTAGGCGATAGATGAGATAGAGACAAAGAACCAGGAAGGGAAAGAATACTACTGGCATGATTGGTGGATAATAAGTTATAAACGCATATCCAGTCAAGAAAGCAAGTATCAAAAAGTTGGTAATGTTTTGAACAATTGATCTAAATGGTCGCAACACAATGAGCAAAAGCAACATAAAACAAGTTACACTAGCTGTAAATATCAGAATGCCTACTGGATCAGTGACAGATGGTATAATGAAGAAAGCCACATAACAAAAGCAAAACAGAAGAGAAATTCCAGCATAGTACCTTCTCTCACTGTCATCAGTTGCACTGTTTTTGAAGCAGCCCTGATAGGCATCTACCAGTGCATGCAGACCTGGCCTGTCCAACTTACATCCTGTCAGACATCGCTGGAAAGATTTGAGATGATAGAATAAGAGAACGATTGTTGGAGTAACTACAAATACCAGTAGACACAATATTGCCAGGACACCATATGCAGCATGAGGCCAACCAAAGTAGCTCAAGTTAGCATCGTAATAAAATGCTACAGTGTAGTTATGAACTTCACTGTGATACTCATCACTCCTACCTTTCACAACAAAAGTGAACTTGAGCAGTTTAACAGAGGTGACTAGGAAGCGCATGAATGATAGTAGAATCAAGCCAGCATAAGTGTCAATTAGGGAAGGCTGTATTTTGAATCTTTGCCAGAAGCGAGCCAGTAGCTGATGGACTGGTCTAGTGGAGTATACAACAAGCCTGTAGCCATTATTGTAGCACTTGATCCAAGTATATGTCACCACAATAAACACCAGAGGACAGGCAGCTGTGATGTATTGGAGAAGAATAGCTTCAGCTGCTGTGTTTATCAAAGGCATACAGAAAGGAACTGGATCAAGATTGAGGAAATTGAGGTTCCAAATACTGTACACCGTGAGAGGAATACTTATGTACCTTTGATATGATTTCATTAAAGACGATAGATAATAATAATATGGATCGTAATAATTTCTGTTTGGAACTGACCAAGATGAATAGCCTAGTCCTGGAAATTGCAGTGTCACCATTTGACTGAACAGTACAAACCCACTGAGACTACCATCAGTGATTTTGATGTGAAGAACTGCCAACAGTGTTAACATAATCAGAACTGGTACTAGTTGCAGTAATAAGAATATAGCTACTCCATAGTATGGGGAATTACATTTTATACAAGAGAGGTCAGGATCATTAATGGCTATAGCATATCCATTTTTGCAATTGCCACATAAGACACCATCTCTTCCTCGAGCACATGTACTCCATCTACAATTCATGTAACCGGGACAAGCTCCATGTTGACCATTTGTAGCACAATTAAAACTGTCACACATGCTGGGTCCTGGCCATGGAGGATTATCACAAATATTACAAGGAGTATCACATATAAATTGCATTGTAATTGCAACTTCAGAGAACTGAAGTGGATGGATATACAAAAGTGAAGTTTGGTTCAAATAGTAATTACTGGTGCAGTTCACATGTATATCTGATGATAGTGTACTTTGTTGGTCATCAGTGTATGCAAAATCAGTAACAAACTCAACTGGAATATTTTCTTGATCTGATATATCATTGCCCCAAACATCATGTAGTGTCAGCTGGACAACACTGGCAAGATTATCGCCGGGAGAAATAGAGTAATTTGAAGGACCACTGTAGTTGACATAAGCAGGACCAGATACAAGCTGGTTGCTACAGCTACCCACTTCCATTCCATCATATGACCATCCTTTCCAGCAAAACAAACTAAAATCTTGCCAAATATTAAAGGATATTACAGTGTCAATATAGATTGAATTAGCTAGACCAGTTGCTAGCTGGTTATCAATGAAGGTAATGTTCACTCCCCAGTCATCAGGATGGAGTGATGAGTTGAAGTGCTTGAAAAAACACAATTCAGTTTGACTCAATGTACAAGTATCAGCATAGATGGCACCACCCTGACCTGAAGCTGTGTTGTGTTTGAACAAGAGAGTAGAGCCAGTATTCAGAATGATAGAGCTAGACCCCACCAGGTGGATACCAGCTCCATTATAAGCACTGTTGTTGATAAACTGTAACTGAGCAGAAGATGAGAGTTCAATGGATGAGGAATAAAGAGTCAGAGCTGATACGAAGCTATTTCTGTCATTCCCAATAAATATCACATCACACTGGAAAGTGACCAATTGCAAAAATTCTACAAGCAAATTTCCAAAGCAGCGTAAAAAAAATCTGTTACCTAAGACTGAACTACAGCGGCCATTAACAAATTTGGTACTGCTTACTGTGGTGTTCAGAAGAGGTTGGTTACACTTACCACTTTGTGACAAGTAAGCAGATGATCCTTGAAATGCTGTATTGTTGTCAAATGTACTATTCTCAATGACCAGTTTGTTACTATCAGTTGAACATTCATGAGCATTGTGCACTAGATTTACTGAAATGCCACCTCCAATATCGGCTTCATTCGAGATAATCCTGCTACTATTAATAGTAACTACATTGCCAAAGAGACCATTTGTTCCAGTAGCAGCAAAGCCAATAAAGATACCTCCACCAATGGCTGAACTAGCCTTCTCTATCAACACCTCATTCTCTGTCACCTCAGCATTGCCTACAGCAACAGTATTACCACTGGCATTGTCATAGAAGCCTAGAAACAAACCACCTCCAAACTGAGCTTTGTTGTTGTTCAGACGTACACTATTGACCAGTTGTACAGTGTTTTTTGGTTGCTTCTCCTCTGAGCACCACTGAGATGCCTCCTCCTCTAGTGGTACTGCCACACGAGTTGATCCACTGGCCAGCAGCTGCATTACTAGCAGTGTTGTGAGTGAAGATGGAGTTAGTTATAGTACAGAATGATTGTGAGGTGGCCTCGCTAGCCTCTATCACTAACCCTCCTCCTCCTCCGTACATGAACTGACACGAGTCAATGCTAACTTTGCCCATTGCATTATAAACAGCAACACCAGTGCCACTAGACTCATTAACGTGAAGATTGCTCAATTCTATTGAGGAACAGCCAAAAAACAATATTGCTACTTGGATCGGGTTAAAATCATTATCGTGTTCGCTTTGTATCTTTCCACAGTTAATCAAACTCAAGTTACTGATTGTGATATTGTTTGACCAGAGGAATGCTAGACCAGCCAATGGCTGACACGTGATGACTACAGGCTCACCTTGACTGGTATTACCTACAATGGCTAGCTGGGACATGTTCCTGAGCTGAGTCTCACTGCCATTGTGCAGCTGGTGTTGTCCTGGTTGGAGGAGAATGGTGATGGAGTGGTTGTAGTGTTGAGCTCCTTTGAGAGCTAGGTTGAGGGAGAGGCAGGGAGTGGAGTAGCCTCCCTCCCAGCAGGAAGAGTCATTGGCACCAGTCTGGCTGCTGCTGTCCACATAAATCACCAGGTTTTGGTCTGCAATAGTATAGCATACAATTGGCAGAGCCAGCAAGAGAAAGAAGGTACCCACGACCATCATGAGGTCAGTGAGGGCTGCAAGCTGTCTATAAGAATACCTCAGCAATGCATGTACCGCCTCCCATTGTACTACATGCACCTGTATTGTAATATTACGACGTATGTGCGCCGCGGAAGTTGCGCCGCTCTTTAGCACTCTTTAGCTCTTTAGCACGAGAGCTCAGCATTATGTGTCAGTACTGGTGCATGGAAAATTTTGTAAGTATCGCGTGTAATTGCTCGTGCTGCAAAGCAACGAGCCACGCCCTAATGAAGACTGCACTACTCGTACATTTATGTACCACTGCTGCTCTGATACAATCGGTAATTTAGGCTCTATTATTGGTTTCTTCTTTGTTACTATTATTATTCTCTCTTCTGTTTATGTGTCAGTTTCTCATCTGCATCACACTGTTTACTTTTAGTTGTTCTTCTAATGCAGAATAACTCTCTCTGCAACTACGTAACTTCTAGACAACACAATTATACTTCAATTTTGATAGAAAAAATTAATTTCTATACATATCTAAGATTTGAGAAAACCAATTAATTATGAAGTTATACAACTACTTTCTAACTTCTAAGAAAAATTATCATACAGCTATATGACCACTGAGTGGAGTAGGAGGAGAAATCGTTGACACCAGTTTGGCTGCTGCTGTCCACATAAATCACCAAGTTTTGATATCAAATTGGTATAACATATAATTGGCAGAGCCGGATAGAGAAAGAGGTACCCACGACCATCATGAGGTCAGTGTTGCTGAATGAGGGCGGCAGGCTGTCTGTACCAATATTTCAGCTATGCACGTACTGTATCCCATTGTGAGAATATTGTATTTTTGCTGCGGAAATTGCGTCACTCTTCAATACAGTAAAATCATCTTAATTGGTAAACCACTATACTTACTGAGATGTTAGCATGTATGTGTCAGTACTGGTGCATGCAAATTGTAAGTGTCGCCGTGTAATTGCCTGTGTTGCAAAGCAATGAGCCAAGCTCTAATTAGGATTGCACTAGTACCTGTTCTGCTAAGAAACTACCAGTATTTTAGGATATTCACCTCTGATACTATTGTTAGTCCCTCCTGTGTTCATGTGTCATTGTTTCTCCTCTTCATCATACTCTTTACAATTGAATCGACAATAGATAAAATTAATTATAAGTTTTGAAAAATGACTATCCATATCCGAAAATAAAAATCATTTGTAAGTTTTCTACAACTACTATAACAAGCTTGAATAAATACTGTGACAATTAAATAAAGAAATTAATAGCTACAGAGCTAAAAATTAGCTAAGTACCACACACAAGTTTCATAAAACTACGTAAAAGTAGGCGTTGACTTTCTTCTGTTACTCCTCTTTGTACTCATCAGGATTGAGTATACGATCAGCATACAGATCATCTGCTTCAAAGTCACCGAGTGAGACACTAGTACATGTAACAGAAACTGTGATAACTGGAGTGATCACTGCATCACTTGAAATGTATTATGACAGCAAGCCTGGGAAACTGAAGTGGCTGAATATACAAGAGTGAGGTTTGGTTGGTATGATTGTAATAAGAAGGATTGGATCATCAGATTCAACTTGCGAGACCGGTTTCCATTGCTAACTACCAAGTGTGTCTTCTTGAGAAGAGTAGCAGAGGAGACTAGGAGTGCATAATTGGAAGGAGCATTCAATTTTGTATTCTCTGCATATTAATAACAATGACTACACTGTTTCTACTTGGAATTTGGGGCTTTCATTGCATGTTGTGATTTGCTCTTCATACTTTGTCGTGGTTATTTTCAACTAAACAAGCAAGCGTAAAGTGAGAGCCAAAGTTTATACAGTATCTTATGTAGCCCTGAAAAAATTCCTTTTTGATTAACTGATTTGAATACTTCTTGCTGTTGTGACTTTATTGAAATTCTGTGTGTATGCATAACCACTAAAGGTGCATCAATAGTATACCCTCTTCTTCATGATTCTGAAGCTTTTCATGGAATGTTTAGGCTTTCATGTGAGTGGAAGTATACAGAAATAATACTGAACCCTCTTGAAGAGGCAACAACAACATGCTGTTAACTGTAAGACCCAAAAGTGTACTAGTCTAGCTGTTTAAAAACATACATTTTCAGAATCTGCTGCTATGTCTGGTATCACAAAATTGCTATTTTTGTTGCACATTTTGTTTTCCTAGCCTGGTGATTTTGTCTATGCACACTCTTGATGATGCACACTTGTACAACAATCACATTGAACCACTCAAACAACAGGTAGGTACTAAGAGATAAGAGCTATTCCACTCCTTGGTCTCCTTCATACAATTTTTGCCTCCTCAGTTGCAGCATGCTCTTCATAATTCTCTACACCAGTGTTTGCTCGGCAGGTTACTAACATACGAGGATGACCTGACTTACGAGGATTTGTACTAACTGGTTATAAGCCACACCCTAAGATTGCAATGGACAAATACATTAATGAGCCCGTTTTCAGTAGTCTCTTGATAGCTAACAGCCTTTCAGTGACTCCTCTGTCGCATTTTATCGCTTATTGATACAAACTTGAAAAAATACAAAAATCAGCATCTAAATAAAGAAAAATCTAACAAGTTTCATAAAATTAATCAGCAGCTAAGATAAAAAAGGTCAACATGTATGTTCAAAGCTATATACTACATAAAAATAAGCAAAAAATCAAGATAGGGGTTTCCACAATACATACAATAAAAGACTATAGTAATCATGTAAACTTAATTGTGAGATAGTAGTAAAGTGGCTCGTATCAACTGATGATGTGTTAGTGCTCATTGTACTCATCAGGATTGAGTACACGATCAGCATACAGATCATCTGGGACATAGTTATCGATCGAAACTGTTGTCACAGGCACAATAAGTGGAGCTCGCTCTTCATTGGATTGTTGAACATTGCCTGGATTCCTTTCTTGCTTTTTCTTGCAAATAATTCGTACACAACAATGCTTGACTAGGCGATAGATGAGATATAGACAAAGAACCAGGAGGGGAAAGAATACAACTGGCATGATTGATAGAGAATCAGGTACAAATGCATATCCAGCCAAGAAAGCTATTATAAAAAAGTTAGTGATGTTTTGAACAATTGATTTATATGGTCGCAATAGAATGACCAAAAGCAAGATAAAACAACTTTCACTAGCTGTAAATATCAGAATTTTTCGTGAATCATTAACAAAAGGTACAATGAAGAAGAAAGCCACAAAACAAAAGCGGAACAAGAGATATATTCCGGCAAAGAACCTTCTCTCACTGCCATCAGTTGCACTGTTCTTGAAGCAGCCCTGATAATCATCCACCAGTGCATGCAGACCTGGTCTATCCAACTTACATCTTGTCAGACATCGCTGGAAAGATTTGAAATGATAGAATAAGAGAACAATAGTTGGAGTAACTACAAATACCAGTAGACACAATATTGCCAGGACACCATATACAGCATGAGGCCAACCAAAGTAGCTCAAGTTAGCATCATAATAAAATGCTACAAACTCTACTTCACCATCATCTTTTCGATATACAATTGTGAACTTCAGCAGTTTAACAGAGGTGGCTAGGAAGCGCATGTATGATAGCAGTATCAAGCCAGCATAAGTGTCAATTAGTGAAGGCTGTATTTTGAATTTTTGCCAGAAGCGAGCAAGTAGCTGATGGACTGGTCTAGTGGTGTATACAACAAGCCTGTAGCCATTATTGTAGCACTGGATCCAAGTATATGTCACCACAATAAACACCAGAGGACAGGCAGCTGTGATGTATTGGAGAAGAATAGCTTCAGCTGCTGTGTTTATGAAAGGGATACAGAAAGGAACTGGATCAAGATTGAGAAAATTGAGGTTCCAAATACTGTACACTGTGAGAGGAATACCTATAGTTGGCCAAGGGTAGTAACAGTCTGTAGATATCCAAGATGAATATCCATGTCCTGGAAATTGCACTGTCACCATTTGACTGAACAGTACAAACTCACTGAGACCACCATCAGTGATTTTGATGTGAATAACTGCCAACAGTGTTAACATAATCAGAACTGGTACTAGTTGCAGTAATAAGAATATAGCCACTCCATATTGATAGTTGCATTTGATACAAGAGAGGTCAGGATCATTAATGGCTACAGCATATCCATCACTACAACTACCACACAGTATTCCATCTCTGCCTTCAGCACAAGTACCACCATGACATGATGACCCGGGCGGCAAATAGTCACAATCGTTGAAAGTGTAGTTAGGACAAAATCCAGAATAGCCATTTGCATTACAATAAAAACTATAGCAGTTGAATCGTTGATAACAATAATCACATATAGAACCAAAGCAACTAAAATTTATTGTTATTGCAATTCCAGGAAACTGAAAAGGATGGATAAATACGATTGAGCTTTGGTTCATATGGGGATTACTGGAACAATTAATTTTTATACGTGATGATAACGTAGCTGGTAATGGAGAATCTGAATAAGCATAGTCATCAGCAAACTCAATTGGAATCGAATAGAAGTATGTGATATCATTGCCCCAGATATCATAAAGCTGGATAACATCACCACCTAGATAGTCTATAGGATACATTGAATAGTTCAATGGACCATTGTAGCTGACATAAGCAGGACCAGATGCAAGCTGACTACAATCTCCCTCAACTCGAGAGTAAAACCATCCTTTCCAGCAAAATGTCTTATTAAAAGAATTTTGCCATTTATCATAAGATTTTACTGAGTCAATGTAGATAACATTAGCTTGATCAGATGTAAGTTGGTTATCAATGAAGGTAACGTTAACACCCCATTCATCAGGATGGAGTGATGAGTTGATGTGCTTAAATACACAAAATTCTGTTTGACTCAGAGTACAAGTATCAGCATAGATGGCACCACCCTGACCTGAAGCTGTGTTGTGCTTGAACAAGAGAGTAGAGCCAGTATTCAGAATGATAGAGCTAGAACCCACCAGGTGGATACCAGCTCCATTATAAGCACTGTTGTTGATAAACTGTAACTGAGCAGAGGATGAGAGTTCAATGGACGAGGAACAAAGACTCAGAGCAGATATGTAACTATCTGAATTGTGTTGATCTACAATGAACAACACCTCATGCTGGAATATCACCAGTGGAATAGATTCCATGAGTACATTACCAGAACAGCGTAAAGCATACCGACTTTTAAAGACAGTACCACAATGGCCATTAGTGAAGATACTGTTGCTTACTGTGCTATTCAGAAGTGATTGACTACACTTACCACTTTGTGACAAGTAAGCAGACGATCCTTGAAATGCTGTATTGTTGTCAAATGTACTATTCTCAATGACCAGTTTGTTACTATCAGTTGAACATTCATGAACATTGTGCACTAGATTTACTGAAATGCCACCACCAATATCGGCTTCATTCGAGATAATCCTGCTACTATTAATAGTAACTACATTGCCAAAGAGACCATTTGTTCCAGTAGCAGCAAAGCCAATAAAGATACCTCCACCACTGGCTGAACTAGCCTTCTCTATCAACACCTCATTCTCTGTCACCTCAGCATTGTCTACAGTAACAGTATTACCACTGGCATTGTCATAGAAGCCTAGAAACAAACCACCTCCAAACTGTGCTTTGTTGCTGTTCAGACGTACACTATTGACCAGTTGTACAGTGTTGTTGGTTGCTTCTCCTCTGAGCACCACTGAGATGCCTCCTCCTCTAGTGGTACTGCCACACGGGTTGATCCACTGGCCAGCAGCTGCACTACTAGCAGTGTTGTAAGTGAAGATGGAGTTAGTTATAGTACAGAATGATTGTGAGGTGGCCTCGCTAGCCTCTATCACTAACCCTCCTCCTCCTCCGTACATGAACTGACACGAGTCAATGCTAACTTTGTCCATTGCATTATAAACATCAACACCAGTGCCACTAGACTCATTAACGTGAAGATTGCTCAATTCTATTGAGGAGCAGCCAGTAAACAATATTGCTACTTGGATCGGGTTACAATCATTATCGTGTTCGCTTTGTATTGTTCCACAGTTAATCAAACTCAAGTTACTGATTGTAATATTGGTTGACCAGAGAAAAGCTAGACCAGCCAATGGCTGACACGTGATGACTACAGGCTCACCTTGACTGGCATTACCCACAATGACTAGCTGAGACATGTTCCTGAGCTGAGTCTCACTGCCATTGTGCAGCTGGTGTTGTCCTGGTTGGAGGAGGATGGTGATGGAGTGGTTGTAGTGCTGGGCTCCTTTGAGGGCAAGGTTGAGGGAAAGGCAGGGAGTGGAGTAGCCTCCCTCCCAGCAGGAGGAGTCATTGACACCAGTCTGGCTGTTGCTGTCCACATAGATCACTAGTCTTTGGTCTGCAATAGTATAGCATACAATTGGCAGAGCCAGTAAGAGAAAGAAGGTACCCACGACCATCACGAATGAGGTCAGCTTTAGTGAATGAGGGCGGCAAGTTGTCAGTATCAATATCTATGTACTACCTCCCATTGTGAGACTATTGAATGTGCACAACGGAATTTGCACCATTCTTAGTACAGTAAAACACTACTACTGAGAGCTAAGCATATATGTGTCAGTACTGGTGCATGCAAATTGTAAGTGTCGAGTGTAATTGCCCGTGCTGCAAAGCAATGAGCCACGCCTTAATTGAGATTGCACTAGTACTCTAATACTACCAGTATTTTGGCTCTACTAATATACGTATTCACCTCTGATACTATTATTAGTCCCTCCTCTGTAAAGGCTTACACTGTAAACATTGTTTACAATGTTTACAATTAATTCAGTACTTTTCTGACACGAAATCACTCAATCTGCACCTTGTTCGTAATCTTAAGCGGTAGTTTCATAACAATTAATAATTATAAGTTTCGAGAAAATGTCTATCCATATCCGAAACAAAAAATCAATTGTAAGTATTCTACAACTACTTTAAAAACTTGAATAAAATCAGCTATCAGCTTTATAACCACTGTGACAATTAAATAAAGAAATTATTATTTTAAAATTAGCTACGCACCACACACAAGTTTCATAAAACTACATAAAAATAGGTGTTGACTTTCTTCTGTTAATCTTCTTTGTACTCATCAGGATGGAGTATACGATCAGCATACAGATCATCTGCTACAAAATCACTGAGTGAGACACTAGTAACAGAAACTGCGATAAGTGGAGTTTGGTCTTCAACCTGTGGGTCATCATCGGCAGGGATTCTTGCTGTTTTATTTTTGCAAATAATTTTTGTACAGCAGGGCTTGAACAAACGATAGATTAAGTAAAGACAGATTACCAAGAAGGGAATAAATTGTAAGCTTATAACCACAGCAAACAATAGTATATTGGAAATAAATGCAGTAACAAACCCTACACCTGCATACACAAGCAAGTAAAAGACTGAAAGAAAACAAATGAGGTTATGGACGGTTGTTTTATACGGTCGTAGCAAAGCAATTATTGCAGCTGAAACAAAACTTAAGGCAAGTTCCATCAACATTATAGAAATAGTTCCAGCAGCCAATGTAGCAATAAAGCAGAAACGAAAGAGAAGAAAGAGTCCGGCAAAGTAACGTCTCTCAATGTTATCGGTTGCTTTGTTTTTCAAACAGCCCTGATAAGCATCCACCAGTGCGTGCAGACCTGGCCTGTCCAACTTACATTTTGTCAGACATCGCTGGAAAGATTTGAGATGATAGAATAAGAGAACGATTGTTGGAGTAACTACAAATACCAGTAGACACAATATTGCCAGGACACCATATGCAGCATGAGGCCAACCAAAGTAGCTCAAGTTAGCATCATAATAAAATGCTACACTGTAATTATAAACCACATCTGTATATTCCTGCTTACCACCATGATCAATGACAAAAGTGAATTTCAGCAGTTTAACTGATGTATCTAAAAGGCGCATGTATGATAGCAGTATCAAGCCGGCATAAGTGTCAATTAGGGAAGGTTGTATTTTAAATCTTTGCCAGAAGCGAGCCAGTAGCTGATGGACTGGTCTAGTGGTGTGTACAACAAGCCTGTAGCCATTATCGTAGCACTTGATCCAAGTATAGGTCACCACAATAAACACCAGAGGACAGGCAGCTGTGATGTATTGGAGAAGAATAGCTTCAGCTGCTGTGTTTATGAAAGGGATACAGAAAGGAACTGGATCAAGATTGAGAAAATTGAGGTTCCAAATACTGTACACTGTGAGAGGGATACTCAAAAAGTACTCGTGATAATATTCTGCCATTGTTATGTCATTCTCATTGTAGTAACCATACAATTTACTTGGCAACAAAGATGAATATCCCTGTCCTGGGAATTGCAGTGTCACCATTTGACTGAACAGTACAAACCCAATGAGACTACCATCAGTAATTTTGATGTGAAGAAATGCCAACAGTGTTAACATAATCAGAACTGGTACTAGTTGCAGTAATAAGAATATAGCCACTCCATATTGATAGTTGCATTTGATACAAGAGAGGTCAGGATCATTAATGGCTACAGCATATCCCTCACTACAGTTACCACACAGTGTTCCTTCTCTGCCTTGAACACATGAATTGTTAGGATAAGCATATATGTATGAAGAAGGGCAATCTCCATCTTTACCAGGTGACCGACAGGTATTTACTCCATAATAATATGAACCATTTGATGATGCATGTGTTTGTTCAAAGCATCTACAGTAATGATCACTGCATCGCTTGAAATGTATTATGACAGCAAGTCTAGGAAACTGAAGTGGGTGAATATACAAGAGGGAGGTTTGGTTGGTATGATCGTAATAAGAAGGATCGGCCAGTATTATAGATGATAGTGTACTAGGCATGTTATAATATGTAAATGCTGGACCATTAACAAACTCCAACAGAATTTTTTCTCGATAATGTGAATCAAGTACGAAATTGCCCCAAGCATCATGCATCTCAAAAAACCAATGTTTATAAAGAAAATCACCAGAACAAATTGTGTAGTCAAGTTGGCTGCTGTTCACATAATACATGTATACAGGACCAGATCTTAGTTGACAAATACAGTATTCACTAACTCCGAAACTATTAAAATAAAACCATCCGTTCCAACAAAACGTATTGTTTAAAAAAGATTGTACTGAGTTGACATATATTGCATTACTGAGAGCTAGATGAGACCAGAATATTCGGTTATCAATGAAGGTAATGTTCACTCCCCAGTCATCAGGATGGAGTGATGAGTTGATGTGCTTGAAAACACATAATCCAGTTTGACTCAGTGTACAAGTATCGGCATAGATGGCACCACCCTGACCTGAAGCTGTATTGTGCTTGAACAAGAGAGTAGAGCCAGTATTCAGAATGATAGAGCTAGAACCCACCAGGTGGATACCAGCTCCATTATAAGCAATGTTGTTGATAAACTGTAACTGAGCAGATGATGAGAGTTCAATGGATGAGGAACGAAGACTCAGAGCTGATATAAAGCTGTTTCTTTTATCACCAATAAATATCACAGCACCTTGGAATTCAACGTTTGGCATGAATTCAACTAAAAGATTTCCTGAACAACGAAAACCATGGTTATTTTTTAAGATAGTACCGCAATGACCACTAGTGAAGCTACTGTTGCATACTGTGGTGTTGAGAAGAGGTTGGTTACACTTACTCCTCTGTGACAAGTAAGCCGATGATCCTTGAAATGCAGTATTGCTGTCAAATGTACTATTCTCAATGATTATTTTGTTACTATCAGTTGAACATTCATGAGCATTGTGCAATAGTTGTACTGAAATGCCACCACCAATATCGGCTTCATTCGAGATAATCCTGCTTCTATTAATAGTAACTACATTGCTAAAGAGACCACTTGTTTCAGAAGCAGCAAAGCCAATAAAGATACCTCCACCACTGGCTGAACTAGCCTTCTCTATCAACACCTCATTCTCTGTCACCTCAGCATTGTCTACAGTAACAGTATTACCACTGGCATTGTCATAGAAGCCTAGAAACAAACCACCTCCAAACTGTGCTTTGTTGTTGTTCAGACGTACACTATTGACCAGTTGTACAGTGTTGTTGGTTGCTTCTCCTCTGAGCACCACTGAGATGCCTCCTCCTCTAGTGGTACTGCCACACGGGTTGATCCACTGGCCAGCAGCTGCACTACTAGCAGTGTTGTGAGTGAAGGTGGAGTTAGTTATAGTACAGAATGATTGTGAGGTGGCCTCGCTAGCCTCTATCACTAACCCTCCTCCTCCTCCATACATGAACTGACACGAGTCAATGCTAACTTTGTCCATTGCATTATAAACAGCAACACCAGTGCCACTAGACTCATTAACGTGAAGATTGCTCAATTCTATTGAGGAGCAGCCAGTAAACAATATTGCTACTTGGATCGGGTTACAATCATTATCGTGTTCGCTTTGTATCTTTCCACAGTTAATCAAACTCAAGTTACTTATTTTGATATTGGTTGACCAGAGGAATGCTAGACCAGCCAATGGCTGACACGTGATGACTACAGGCTCACCTTGACTGGCATTACCCACAATGGCTAGCTGGGACATGTTCCTGAGCTGAGTCTCACTGCCATTGTGCAGCTGGTGTTGTCCTGGTTGGAGGAAGATGGTGATGGAGTGGTTGTAGTGCTGAGCTTTTTTGAGGGCCAGGTTGAGAGAGAAGCAGTAGATGAAATTCCCTCTCTCCAAGCATGATTGCGTACCAGTCACATAAATCAATTTTTGGCCTGTATTATGGGAGCAAAAAGTAACACTTGGTAGTGCTATTAACAACAGTAAAAAGTTGAAAAGCGTCATATTGACAAGAGCTTGTTGATCTTGCTAGACTCTGAATGTCTTTCTGCTTAAATACATTTGTAGTGCATGAGTGCTGCATGCGCAAGTTTGCCCTAAATGTTGTAATAGTTGGTAATCAAGACTAGATTATGCAATTCTTTGAATACCTAGTTTATCAAAATTTATCTTATTTGGACATGCTATCGTGAAAATCAATGATGTGCGTCATATAATGGCATACATTTCCATTTATGTCGAGTACACAACTGCATGTCATCATCATGATAGCAGCTGCAAAGTATATACATGTATAAACAAGAGCATGAGAGTAACATGGATCAATGATTTTCGAGCATGTCATGATAGCAGCTGCAAAGTATATACATGTATAAACAAGAGCATGAGAGTAACATGGATCAATGATTTTCGAGCATGTCATGATAGCAGCTGCAAAGTATATACATGTATAAACAAGAGCATGAGAGTAACATGGATCAATGACTTTCGAGCATGTCATGATAGCAGCTGCAAAGTATATACATGTATAAACAAGAGCATGAGAGTAACATGGATCAATGATTTTTCGAGCATGTAGTTCATAATTGGCTCTGATTCCAAATGGCAGTTTTATTGGAAGCATTGCTACAATGTGTGGTATGTGGTACACAATACTATATTGCAATTATGTCAATCAAACTTGCTTACTGAAAAATGCATCAACTACAAGTATTAATGGTGATCATGCAGTACTAGCAATGCTGCTACTACCTAATAGTTCACTCCCACTGCTGTTGCTGCACCAGCTATGCTGTAGCTTCTGCAGTGGTATCAGCCGGGTTACTTCTTCATAAGAACTCTACTGAGTGACTCTAATCTGTGAGAGTTTTGATTTTCAGTTCAGTTCAAGATGCATTTGCTATGCCTGTTTGGTTTTATGTTATTTATTTTATTGTTGCTGTTGATGTTTTTGTGTAATTTTCAAACCAATATGCCAAAAGTACTAGTTTAAATACTCTGAGCAGCATGCATGCTCTGTAAAGTAAAGTAAAAAAGCTTTAATAAAAAAACTGAAAAGTGTAGGGATGACTCTTAAAAAAGGAAAGGAACAAGATGGGATGATGCTTGTAAAAGTCCCAAGTATCCCTACATCAGCGGCTTGCTGCGACGACGTGCAACTGACAAATACGGAATCCTCCTTCTAAAGAAAATTAAAAAGATTTCTATCGAAATCAAAAGGATGTAGGGTTGTGAAATCTACCACTGGTCAACAATGTAAACTAACAAGGAGCAAGCATGGAATGGTAACACGATTGACTTGCTAACAGACCATAGATCCCTACATCAGTGGCTGCTGTGGTTGGCTATAGCTAGTTCGGCTATTTGCAGTTGACTGACACCTGACGTGCATTCAGCTTGTGACAGCTTATGTACAGCCACTGATGTAGGGATCTATGGTCTGTTAGCAAGTCAATCGTGTTACCATTCCATGCTTGCTCCTTGTTAGTTTACATTGTTGACCAGTGGTAGATTTCACAACCCTACATCCTTTTGATTTCGATAGAAATCTTTTTAATTTTCTTGTTTGTGTCCTTTTTTCTTTTTCAGTGAAGTGCAGTTCAATATCATGCAATTACTGTGCCATCTTTGTTTCCACCATTGGTTTTCCTGTTGCTGATGGCTTTTCTTAAATATTAACAATTTTAAACTTGTAGCTATTATAATGCAGATATCAGCTCGCATACGCATGCATGAAGACATCAGTGCATACGAGCCCCGCCCACACTTGTTTACGGCGGTTATAATTATCTGGCAAGGCAGATTGGTGATTCTGCGCTTGCTAGCTTACCGCTCTTCGAAGACTCCAGACAAATATGTGTTCTCCGTGATCTATACGGCGTGCATGGCGATACTCAAGCTTGTGCTTGGTCACGTGCGCTAACCACAGCTTGGTCACGTGCGTATTGCGCAATCACTATAATTATTAATGGCGTCTAACACTTAGCTGACAATGGATCACGATCGAGAAATCGCGGAATTTATATTGCCGTTTCGCTAAAAACTAAGTTCAAAAGGCACATGCCAGGAGAATTTCACGACTGTTTGTGGGTGTTTTAGTCTCGGCACTGCTCGCGTAAAGGCGCTAGGCGAGTTGAAGAAAGAAGAAAGAAGAAGAAGAAGAAGAAAACGAAGATGACGAAACTCGATTTTCACCGTTTCCAGGTTCGTCACTTTAGTAACAATCTCGAGTAATCTCCTTGCTACTGTAAGATGGGGCAACGCCAGATAGCAGGTTTAAGTGTCTTTGGACGTATAAAATTCATCACAAGGCGAAATATCAGCGTTTGAACGCTAATACATTGTATGTAGCCGCCATCTTGTTTTCTCGTTCAACCCTACATAGGGAGGCACTACCGTGCCTCCCTAATATATACCTTTACAATCGTCGATTACTTCATCGGACTGCGTCCTCCTAAACACAGATACCTCTAGTTATTTACAACTGTCAACTACTTCATCGGACTGCGTCCTCCTAAACACATAGAGTAATTGATCAAACTTCGTCCGGTATCAATAATCGGCAATCCGTATACCGAGAGAAAAAGGACTTTCCAGTTCAGTCGAGTCGCCAACGGCAGAAGTCACGTGAATTTTTTTGATGACGTCATTTGTTGTGCTCAGTTCCGCTGTGTAATGGCCGTTTCGTTGTCTATGAACAAGGACCTGCCCTGCTCTTCAGAAGTAAAGAATCGTCTTAGATAAGGTTTTAGTGCGTTCTCCAAATACTCTTCTATCGTCTTGAGTGGTTTATGTACTGCTGCTGATTGATGGTCGGCCGTTTCACCGTTTTCAAAGCGATAGCGTGAAAAATGGCGGATCACAGGAGGGGGTTGTCAGCTCGACAGCTTCCAGAGGATACTTCAGAACAACTCAAGTTTCAAGTAAGTATTACTCACAACATTAATGCATATGTTGAATGTACTTTGAACGTAAAATCTACAGCGCAAACAATTTCCTGACGACTAGTGTAGGTGCTTATAGTGTTGTTATTAATACAAAGTAGATTTAAAATAGATACAAACAGCGGATACAAAACACGAAAAGTGGATACAATAGTTTACTTTAGTTAAAATATAGTGTCTGAGTCAATATTCTCTTCTTCACTCTCACCAGCAATGCTTACTTCATCTTCAGACAGTAGAGAATCAAGAAATGAGGTACGTACGTGTATGCTGTTGTACTTCTTCAATTAATAACTGTAGGTCACCATCTCGGCTTATTTTCTTCTCTTCTTGTAAAATAGTAAGATGGGCCTTGTAGCATGTGAAGCATACCTTGTCCTCTGGCAGAAGCGTGCCATTAAAATCAGTTGTTAGGTGCTCTTTAATTAAATCTGCATTTGGGCATTGCCGTGTAATTGCATGCCTTAGCGAAATTCCGCATGTTGGGCAAAATATTTGCCTTGGTTGAATTGCGCTGTATGCTATATGGTAGTGCTGAGAGCATAGCGGAGTTGGGAAAGGTATGCTATTGTTTTCGAACTGAAGGGTTGTACTTTCTAAAAGATTCTTTGCGTTGTCACTGTCAATGAGTTTACTGTGCACCACATGACATGTGTCAGCACAATCTTTAACACAACACTTTTTTTCTTGCTCTTTTCTCCACCTAGGTTTCAAATCAGGATTTGCCACTACTCTACGTATATCATCCCGACAAGGACGACATACTGTATCATTTTGGGTGATACCATACTCACTCACAACACTTCGGGCTTGAGTGCTTTGCCATGAGTGGACAGTGCTCGTATACTGGTGTGTTTCTTTACAAAGTGCACATACTAATGCTGGATCACAATCTTCCTGATCGACACTGGCGCCGGCCTGACCATAGGACAATCGCCGCTTGCTTCGAGTACTCACAGACATGATTTCTACCCAAGACCCTACATACACAAACAATACACTGTATACTATGCTAATTGGTTCAAAAGTAATGTTATCGTAGCTGGACCACAACGTTACCTTAGTATGGGTGCCTATTCAATACTCCATGAATACATGAACACGTGCGGTGCTATAATTTTTTCTGTGTGCTCGGGAACAACTCCAGATTTTTACTAACATTACATCTACAATTGAACTAGCTATAAC
The DNA here is from genome assembly GCA_964017065.1 of Haliclona indistincta. Classification (NCBI taxonomy): domain Eukaryota; kingdom Metazoa; phylum Porifera; class Demospongiae; order Haplosclerida; family Chalinidae; genus Haliclona; species Haliclona indistincta. The sequence goes on along the minus strand of OZ024788.1, from coordinate 3,348,952 downwards.
CAAAAAATTGTAAAGATTTGTCCAGCGCAAACAATTTCCTGACGGACTTTAGGCAGACGGTCGATTTTCGCGTTTGTTGATATTTACCACGGTGTGTACAAGTCACGAACGCGCAACTTGGAGAATAGATAAAAGAATATATGATGATTATGCATTCCAAAAATAAATAGAATACTAGAGTTCTTAGAACACATACCCTGTGCGCTGTGATGTTCTGTATTCTTTAAATGGTATGTCAAGGCCCCAGAAAAAACTATGGCACTCTACTTACTTGACGATTTCTTCAGATTCCAAGGCCGCAAGAGCCTTTAACGATGGCTTTCTCGTTCTTCTGGACATTATCAGTGCGTACACGTGATTCAGGACAGGAGGTTGGGCGATACACCCACAATGCCGTATAGTGCTCTTACAAGGGGATTGGCTTAGTTCACCCCATTCCAAACAGGATGTTAATACGTCACAGTAATGAATAATATTATAACAATAAATTATCTATCTATATTGCCCACGCATTTACCGCTCTATAAGTAAGGTGAAATAAAGTAAGCCGGTCAGTGTTGCAGCGGTAGTCCAGTGGTGAAAGCAGTGGGGTTGGAGGTGCTGGTAGTGTGTAGGTTCGAATCCTGCTTGAGCCATAGTTTTTAATTTTTTTTGCCAGCCAATGTTAGCCACAAGTCTACTTTCTCGACGATCCTTAGGCTTAGTGAGAGCACTAGACCCTGTTTAGAGTTTAGAACGACCCTCCCGACGATCCTTTGGTACCAAGGGCCGAAGGCCCGGTTTAGGACGACCCTACCGACGATCCTTAGGGTTACCAAGGGCCGAAGGCCCGGGTTAGGACGTCCCTCCCGACTTTGCGCAGTTAGGAGAAGGTTTTTAAGGTTTAGGGTTTAGGGTTTGGTCGTTACTGTAGCTGCAGTATGTGTATATACTGATAATAATTATTGGAGGGTGGGGCGAGATGACGTAACCGTTTGGAATGGGGTGAACTTAGCCGATCCCCTCTTACAAGGCCATAGCGGTATTAGAAAACCATCGATTGACCGCTCTATCAAGATTCTCAGGACGCTGTAAAGGTCTTCGCAGGACTATAAATTCAGTAAACAGGCAGCACAGTGCAATTTTGTGGTGAATTTCAAGCGGTGAGACGTAAACAAGCGTGTTTTTTGACGACACACATATATATATATACACATATAGACGGACGGAAACGCATAACCCTCTGGCGCCTACGCGCCCAGGGTAACAATCAATGTGTCAGAAGTTATGCATTGCTAAAGCCACTCCACATCACCGCCATAGCTGTGCGAAAGTGGGCGTCATCAAAAAATAAATTTGTATGGGCTTCAATTGACTTCCGGTCTGTTGGCGACTCGACTGAGTTAGCGACTGTATGTTTCAAGAGCTGTTCATGTCCCTATAAAGTAGTGATAATTATAAGCGCTGATCTTTCCCAGAGACGGAACTGTGATACAAAGGAAGACGCTGACGAATAGTATCAATCTTCGTACTTAACTCCGTCTTTGTGATTTATTGCTAAGCCGCAGCTGGCGCTGCTAACAAAAACACTTGCATGCAACTCCCACCAGTTAGCTCTACAAGGAAGCACAACGGCGCCAAACTGCAAAGCGTCCTCTTTCCTGTAAGGCATGACGAATTTACGAACGGAAATTGCTGACTATGCAATTAATAAAAATTAAGTTTTATGTCAAAAATATTAGTGAGAGGATTATAATTTTTAGGATTTGAAAGTGTCGAACAATAGTTCAGATCCTCCTGTTGACAACTGTAACAAATCAATAAACATGATTGTTTGAGGATAATTTCATTATTATGTACTTCCTCTTATTAACGTAGTGGTGTTACACATACTCAGCGAGGAATGAAGTCGAAGACTTCTTGACAATAATTGTTAACCAAAATATCATGTGATATGTGTTTGTCAGACTCAGACAGCTCTAGTGGTGTTACACGTACTCAGTGAGGAGTGAAGTCAAAGATTTCTATTGGTATGTTGAAATTGTTAACCTTTGACATGTGGTTGTCAGATTCAGACAGCTCTGTTGGTGTTACACGTACTCAGAAATTGAAACCTCCTGTTGGTATGTTGAAATTGTTAACCAAAATATAACTTGATACATGTACTTGTAAACACATGCAGATTCAGATCTAAAACTGTGCAAGGGCAAGTTAATAAGAGGAGCGGGTACATAATAATGAAATTACAATTATTTTTATTGATTTTTTACAGTTGTCAACAGGAAGATCTGAAATAATTATTATTCAGCACTTTCAAATCCTCAATAATTAAAAATTATAATCCTCTCTCTAATATACTTTTGCAAGCATCATCCCATCTTGGCAGTTCCTTTCCTTTTTTAAGAGTCATCCCTACACTTTTCAGTTTGTTTATTAAAGCTTTTTTGCTTTTAATAATTACTTGTTCCTGTTACTTTTTTGATCACTATCAGTTTGAACTTATTAGTTGTATTCTATGTTAGATGTTATTTCATTTTGACAACTCTGTGAGCAGCAGTTACTAGTCTAGCAGATGTGAACATGCACAGGGTCTGGAGAGTAAGGAGTTTAGTTTAAAATAATGTTTAATATTACCAATCATTCAATGAAAGGTTTAAAATAGTAAAGAGGTTAAGGACGCAGACAGCAAAATATCAAGTCCAGGTATGATTTGACAACATGATACTTGTTAGTACAGTAATGGATGAAGGAAGAGCCGGACTATAATACTGACAACTCATGATGCTGCAAGCCTAATAGTAAGAGCACGCCTCAGTAGTAGAACCTTGTTGATGTCCTGAATATCACACTCACAGAGGCTTCTAGTCCTTTACAACTTACGCTGCGTGGTGTAGGAACCTTACTGTGCGTAGAATCTTGCTGCCCGGGTAAACTAGCCGAATACTTCACGTCTTGGTATGTCAGTTTTAACCCGCCATCTGAAGCTTTAACGAAGAGATCAGTGTTACTGCTCTAGACAAATTTCATACCTCTGGCTTGCGCGCTGAAGCGTCCAGAGCAGAGACAAAAACGCAGTATCGATCGAGATAGCTGCAAAACTGATGTTAATGAGACCGAGACCGAGACTACGCCCACCACGTGCAATTGTCATTGTACAGAGGAGCTTGAGAATTTGCGCGGACAGCGTGACCATCTGGAAAACACCGCTGAGTTGCTGACAACGCGCCTAACACAACTGGGGATGCAGCTAGAAGATGAGCAAGCCAAAAATCGACGAGCATGGAGAGAGAATTGTGAGAGAGTGCAAGCGCTGGATGCTGAGTTGGCTGAGAGAGAAGCTGAGTTGGCAGCCAGGGACGCCAACCCCCAACAGTATTCCCCCCACTCTAGCACACATAATGATTTGCATGTGCCCTCACGCTCTTCCTCTCCCTCTCCATCTCTCTCTTCTAGTGTATCCAGGTCTGTTGTTCCCTCTCTTCCAGAGTTAAGTTCGCTTCTTCAGCAACGTGACTCCGCCCAACTTCCAGATCCGCCCAATTCCAGAAGTCTGCAAGTACCGCCACATCTGTCAGCTCTTCAGCAACCAGTTGTGGAAACTCAGCCTGATGATCGACGGAGACGACGCCGAGGGAGAGCACCACCAGTAGAGCCATATACTGGAGAGAACAAAGAGCAGCAGCTAGAAGACTGGCTCCCAACACTGGAACGAGCAGGCCAGTGGAACGACAGGACTCCAGAGGAGCTACTGTTACAACTAGCTGGTCACTTGCGAGGTAGAGCCCTGCAAGAGTGGAATTTGATGAGTCAGTCAGTGAAAAGCTCTTGGAAAGAAGCAGTCCAGGGACTCAGGAGCAGGCTGGAACCAGGAACCCGATCATTTGCTGCTCAAGATTTTAGACACTTGACTCAAGCTCAAGGAGAGACTGTTTCTGACTTCTTGTGCCGTCTAGAACGCACATTTCAGTTGGCCTATGGAAGAGATCCGATGTCAGCAGAGACTCGTTCCACACTGTTGTATTGCCAGCTGCAAGAAGTTGAGCTATTCATTGATGAAGAGTCCGGCAGTCTCTGGAGCAAGGGACTATGTTGAGCTGACATTAGCTGCTAAAAATGAGGAAAAGAGACAAGCTGAACTGTTACGACGACAGCAATACCACCAGGCTGCTATACCTCGTGTTCGGCGTGATTGGATAGGAAACAGGAAACCTGCTGGATATCTGAATAAACCTCAACAAGTAAAACAAGAACCACCGACATCGAATCAGCCAACAGACTCGCGTGGAGGACAGCCCTCTTCGTTGAAAGAACAAAGGCGATGCTACAATTGCAATGGTATCGGTCACCTAGCCCGCAACTGCCGGTAAAGTTAAGCCTAAAACAGAAAGTGGTGGACAACATCCACAACAAACCAGGAATAAGAAGGTTCACTTCAAAGATGAAGATGACCAAAAGCATAATGAGCACATGGATCTATCACCTTTATCATTTCTTCTTTCTTCCTCAGATTCAGAAGAAGGAACTGTTAAGATCGTTCACCTCCAAGATGGTGGCAGTGCTTCTCGTTGTGCTAAAGTGTGTGTACAGGGAGTGCCCATGTATGGCTTAATCGACTCTGGAGCAGACATTACCATCATCGGCAGTACTATGTTTAAGAAGGTTGCTGCCACTGCTCGACTACGCAAGAAAAGTTTAAACCAGTAGATAAAGTTGCCTACTCCTATGACCACAGACCATTTCATCTGGATGGGAGAATGGACCTGGAAATCACTTTCGACGACAAGTCTATTGTGAGGCCGGTCTACATAAAGATGGACGCACCTGAACAGTTGCTCTTGTGAGAAGGAGTCTGTCGACAACTGGGCATATTGACTTACCATCCTGATGTGCAAGTCTGGCGGGGAGGTCATAGGAAAGTGAGAGCACCACCACAACCAAATGCTCAAGTACCATCTGTGCGTGTTAGACTTCTCAAGACCACACGAGTACCACCCTCCCGCGCAGTGGTTGTGCCTGTACGAGCAATACAGAAGCAATACAGAAGGCTCAGCAGCGTTACAAAAAGCAGTATGACAAAACAGCTGATCAACTCACTTTCAAGAAAGGAGAATGGGTACTGATAAGATTTCCCCAGGAGGAGACCGGCAAGCAAAGAAAACTGTCTCGGCCCTGGCATGGACCTTATCGTGTGCTATCACAGGATTATCCAGATATCACTGTGGTCAAGGTCTACCGCCCTCAGGATGGACAGATTCAGATTCACCAGTCAAGAGTAAAGCTCTGTCCGAACTTCTCAGCTGGTTTCTTTTGGTACGGCGCCTGACGCCATGGTCCAGGTCGACCACCTAAATGGATCGACAAAGTTCTCAGAGATCCCCCTGAATCTCAAAAGGCAGAACCATCAACTCCAGTCTCTCCACACATGGAACCAATCAGAACTTCCTCACCACATCCGTATTCAAATAGGAGGTAAAACTTGAGATCTCGCCCTCGAGCATCAACCCAGCTGACATCGCTCGGGACGTGCGAAAGCTAAGGATCGGGAGTGATGTAACGGAGCTCTGGACTTGTGTGCACCTTTGTGTGTAGAACAATATCTTGTTTGTCGCTGTGTCATGCACGGCCCCTTTGTGTCTCGTCTTGTAAACTGATTGTTATCTGTTGCTATAAATATATACATATACATATATAAACTGATTGTTATCTGTT
>OZ024788.1:3303372-3343064 GCA_964017065.1 Haliclona indistincta | reverse complement strand
CAAAGCTCACTGAAGCATGCAAAGAAACGAACATAAATTTAGCTAATGTAACACTGTTTTGCGAGCTCAGGTCGCAAAACAATCTTGTATGGACTTACTAGGTCTCAGGAGTACCACTGTTTGCTGTAACGTTTATCCACAAGCTCTTTGCTTGCTCTGTTTCAGAGGGGAGTAACCAAGTAGGCGTGACATCGATCTAGAATCGCGAGGCGCACTATCACTGCATTTCTTGTAGCTCGATCAATTCACCAGGTTCTTCTGACTTTGTTTAGCCAAAGCAACGTACAAGACTTGCTTGCGAGGTGTAGGCTCTATCCGATTTGCTTTCTATCCAGCTAAAATGGCCAGTCAGTAGTCCAGTGAATAAACACGGCCGACGGGACCGCTTTGCTCTCGAAACAGCTTTTATGCACGCCCGTCTCTGCTACTCGTTAGTGTGAACTCACGCCACTTACTTTCAAGTATCACGGAACAGTTTACAGCGCAACAGCTCGCAGCCATTGCACTGACGATGCAGCTTCTGCCAACCAGTCAAGTTTCGCGCGCTCGCGGTAAAATTATTACGTCATTTCGCGAAGGGTCCATAGAACCCGAGCGCGTAGCGCGAGGGTTCTATGGCAACTCGAGGGTTTCTATACCGCGTAGATCCCATTGGCCGAGGCGTCTAACTTATTTAGAGTATAGCCATGAGTAACTGGTATCTAAGCCGTAAGCAAAAGAAACGCACTCTCAAGTTCTCCGAGTCGTTCGTGGTATAAGCGACCAGCGCTCCTCGACTGGGCGTACGACAGCGACATCGACGAACTGTTACTGAAAACCATTAATGAGTACGAGAGTAATCCTGCAACTTTACTCTACACCGCTACTCTTACGCCTTGAGTAGACTCCACTGCTGCTACCACCACGAGAAGAAACCGCTCGGGAAGAAACCGTTCCTAGCTACTCGGAGTACTCCGCCCTCGACCCAACCTTTATCGGCAACGCCCTGGGAAACGCTCCCGTTTGGCGATCCGCGTGCTGCGGACCTGCAAGTCGAGCAAGCCAGACAGACTGGAATTCCAAGGAAGACACTCCAAGACCGTCTATGATAGTCACTTCAGATAGTGATAGTCTAAGTAGCTAGACTGTGTCAACTCGTATACTTTCACTAGTATTCATCACTTGTTGTTTCCATTGCTTGTATTATACACAATGCTAAGTAAGTAAAATATACCGTCTCCCAGTTTTTTGCCGTCTCCCGCTTAAATCAACCAATGAAACGCCTGGTGTCTATGAAGAACACCTAAGGTTCTACGTGAAATAGACACTAGTAGCTAGTCAATCTGATTGGTCAATATCACTGTACTATACTCTAATATAAATTAGTACATAATTATTAACCTGTTGAATCAGTGCAGCCTCAAATCCCAGTCTGCTCAACAGTAGGTTCATGTAGTCTCTGAGCAGTGCTCTATCAATCACATCAGGCACTAGAAGAATAGCTCTGTAGAACTGCATAACAAACAAATAACTTAGTTGCAGAAACACTTAAGGTGGTATGGAAGCGAAGGTGTGAATTTGGAAGAATTTTTTTATTTATGTATAATTTCTGAAACATAAAATACTGTGCAAGTTGGAGTTATTATACTGGTTGTTTGAGGTGTGTAGCATGCAATCACAAAACAAGAAGAGGTCCTGAGAATTAGTGTTCATATTATGGCGCTTCAGATACACCCACTGTATTTGTTAATTCTTCTCAAAGCTATTGCCAGAAGCACTGTATGCCAGTATATTGAATATAATTCTATGGAGAACGCCAAGGGCTAACTTTTCAGCAGAGGCCGCAATTGGATCGCCCCTTAGTATCCCGTAAGGCAGCAAAGAAGCAAACTTGGCTCACTTTCCTACAAAGACGCCAGTAGGAGCCTACGAAGAGCGTGGAACTGCGGCTTCTGGCCAAAAATTTAGCACGCTAGTGTACTAGCGGGGAATCAATTCTTACCTGACAGCTCTGTTCGGTAGAAAAGTTACCATACTCTTTGTGCACGCTACACGCAGTGGCTACATTATACACGGCCTTAGTCAGACTTTGTGAAAATACATCGTTTGTTTCGTGACTCGACACTCTACAGTAACCTTCTGAGTCATTCTGACCTCCACAAGCCCCACTAGACGCCGTCAGAACCGCAGCACAACCTAGCCGCGACCGCAGTGCCCCGCCCTGGCAACGCGTCCACAAATTATAACATACACGTGCGATAAAACGTACCGCGAACGATCTTGGCTGCAACGTGTTGTAGCGTCACCTGTTGGCTGTAAAAGCTTTGTTTAGTGTTTGTACAGCTTCTTCTAGCCCAAGACTTGGACTGCGGCTGCACTAACACCACAGAGATGTACACGTAGTTAATTGTTATTGCATTCCATCGCCCACGCATAGCAACCAGTTGGGTAACATTTGTACAACAATATCTTAGCAACCAAGGAGTTTACTTCAATTTCCTTTGAGGATCCTATTTGTATGCACCAACTCTACAACATACTTTAAAATGAAACAAATTGAAGAGGTCAAATTTCGCTTCCGTACCACCTTAACAAACACACAAGCCTTTGTAAACCTCACACACTTTTTTAAGTCTGAGACTGACTTTAACAATAATTTGTCACATGTACAGGACTACCACTTTTTGAAGGGAAAACCATTTTAACACATAATATTCTTAAAGTGGAATCGTGGTAGCGTTTGCTGTAGCACAGAAACAATAATAATTTTTTTGATAAAACGAGGATGATGAAGATCCTCGGATCGAAACGTTTTATGAAAATTATTATTATTTCAGTGCTACCACGATTCCACTTCTAACAATATAACAGGGTCATTTGTATTTTAGGTCGTAACTCATTCAGACTTTGTCTCACTTACATGTTGTTGGTCTCAAATGATAGCTCATACACAGACCTTTCCAATGGTAATAATTGTATATGCTATAAGTAATATTTAAGCTTTAAAAAAGCTTTTTAAATACAGATAATTAATAATTCAAAGGTGTCAAAATGAGAATAATTATTAAGTGATTTCACATATTTCCCCCCATGGGATTCCTTAGGACTTTTTTTCAGTGATTGTAGATATGTTAAGGAAACAAATGCAGTTGAGTTTGCTTTTGTTGCAATTAGTGTGAGGTTTGGCCTATATTTTCACTAAAATGACTAGACTACTCGCCGTATGGACTGATTGCATTCCTAAGCGTGACATATTATACATTATATACCGTTGCTATGTGGTTGCTAAGGATAAAGAAAATTAAAAAGATTTCTATCGAAATCAAAAGGATGTAGGGTTGTGAAATCTACCACTGGTCAACAATGTAAACTAACAAGGAACAAGCATGGAATGGTAACACGATTGACTTGCTAACAGACCATAGATCCCTACATCAGTGGCTGCTGTAGTTGACTATAGCTAGTTCAGCTTAGCTTGTTGCTGTTGACTTACACCTGATGTGCAATCAGCTTGTGACAGCTTATGTGCAGCCACTGATGTAGGGATCTATGGTCTGTTAGCAAGTCAATCGTGTTACCATTCCATGCTTGTTCCTTGTTAGTTTACATTGTTGACCAGTGGTAGATTTCACAACCCTACATCCTTTTGATTTTGATAGAAATCTTTTTAATTTTCTTGTTTGTGTCCTTTTTTTCTTTTTCAGTCAAGTACAGTTCAATATCATGTAATCACTGTGCCATCTTTGTTTCCACCATTGGTTTGGTTTTCCTGTTGTTGATGGCTTTTCTTTATTATTAACAATTTTAAACTTGTAGCTAAATAATTCTTATGCTGTAGATATCAGCTCGCCTACGCATGCATGAATACAGTGCATACGAGCCCCGCCCACACTTGTTTACGGCGGTTATAATTATCTGGTAAGGCAGAATGGTGATGATTCTGCGCTTGCTAGCTTACCGTTCTTCGAAGACTCCAGACAAATATGTGTTCTCCGTGATCTATACGGCGTGGCGATACTCAAGCTTGTGCTTGGTCACGTGCGCTAACCACAGCTTGGTCACGTGCGTATTGCGCAATCACTATAATTATCAATGGCGTCTAACACTTAGCTGACAATGGATCACGATCGAGAAATCGCGGAATTTATATCGCCGTTTCGCTAAAAACTAAGTTCAAAAGGCACATGCCAGGAGAATTTCACGACTGTTCGTGGGTGTTTTGGTCTCGGCACTGCTCACGTAAAGGTGCTAGGCGAGTGGAAGAAAGAAAGAAGAAGAAGAAGAAAGAAAGAAGAAAACGAAGATGACGAAACTCGATTTTCACCGTTTCCAGGTTCGTCACTTTATTAACAATCTCGAGCAATATCCTTACTACTGTAAGATGGGGCAACGCCAGATAGCAGATTTAAGTGTCTTTGGACGTATAAAATTCATCACCAGGCGAAATATCAACGTTTGAACGCTAATACATTGTATGTAGCCGCCATCTTGTTTTCTCGTTCAACCCTACATAGGGAGACACTACCGTGTCTCCCTAATACGCGTTTCATAAATCATAGATTTATGAGCCTAGACTACGTAACCGGGATTGGAAACGGTGCATGTGCGTTGAAACACTCCGCGTCCGTTGCTAGGGTGGACTTGCAATATGGCTGTCAGCTGCGCAGCAACGGTCAAACGACAAACGCTTAAAGGAGACTCCTGCACGCACAGCAGATGCTGTGCGAATTGGCTTCACACGTCAGAGATGCTTGTTTGTGAGCTGATAGAAGCTTGAGCGATTTTTCGTACTGTAACAGGCCTTTTTGCCTTGACACGAACGAGAAACCCGGTATTTCACAGGCACACTAAAATGCTACAATCAAATGCATCGATGCTCCTACCCATTCAGTTGTATGGAACAATTGTCGATCTTTTAAACTGCAAGGCTGTCTTGGCTCCCAGTTGCTTTGTATTGTCCAAAAAGGGATTCCCGTGAATCGACTAAAAACAGCTAAATTTTCTACTCTAGCGACAATTTTGTTCTACACAAATTGCTAATGCAGGCAAATACTACACTACTTTATACAGCAGGCATTGGTTGACACTTAGAAACAACCAAGTAAACCACCAGAAGCTTCAGTAACTCACAGGAGGGATCCCTGCAAACGCACTGTTTGTTTGGAGATGAAAAACTGCACGCAAAAGACTCTTTCAAAGCGATCTCGGTTTTAAGCTTTTACCATCACTAAGAAGAGAGCGGATTGAGTCTGAAAAGCTGGTTGGATTTCTTGAAGCGCCTTGAGCTTTCCAGCAAACGAGTCACAAAAGCCAAAAATCAGCTTTTTCGATCGGACGCGGAGTGCTTCACGTGGTTTGTACGCGTTGCTATTGACATCAGACCGTCGTTTCCAATCCCGGTTACGTAGTCTCATAAATCTATGCATAAATCGACCATAGCACTGGGAACCGCCTACAGTGCTATATCATGCGGCCAAGAATGCTATATCAACCGGCCGAGAATGCTATATCAAGCGGCCAAGAGTGCTATATCTGAGGTGACCTTTGTACCAACACGATAGCTTTATACACGCACCATCACGTTCATCAAACAATTCAACATCAAAACATAGTAAACACATTATACAGGAACACATGAGAGAGCTACAGTCCAATGAGCAGGCTCCCAAGAACTGCGAGTGGCGGGGGTGGAAATTGTCCAGTGTGTTAAAATCATCGTTGATCATGACAGCACAGCCAGCAACAACACAAAGACACTCGGGAGGCGAAATAGTAGCGATCTATGCGCCTCAGCTACATAACCGCGCCGGGTATAGGCAAGCTGAGTCATTGTAGATCGCCCACATAACAACTTTGGATGTAAGTCTAATCTCAACCTCTTCCTGGTAGATAGAAACGCTTCATTAACAACACTGACAGCCGAGAAAGGTCACGGGTGAACAGCTAGACCAGCCAGGAGCCAGCACCATAGTAGCACGTTCTTTCGCCATTTTCATGTGACGTCATGTACGTTGCTAGGCGATGGCGGTGACGTAACAGGTTGCCATGACATCCTTGGCAACCACATAGCAACAGTAGATAAATCTGTTATATCCCTCCCACTCGGGATGTTGCGGTTTATAGCGCCCTCCGCCCTCGGGCGCTACGCGCCCTTGGGCGTCGGGCGCTATAAACCAGCAACATCCCTCGTGGGAGTGATATAACTAATACTAATATATATAGAGGAAATGATCGATTAACGGACACCATGAATAATCGGACGACGTCACAACTTTTTCACAAGATGAAGCGAACGGCTATTGTTGCAGCTGTGAAGCTAGGCCTACCCTGTACATATTTACACTATTATAACAGCTGGTTGTTTTTGCGTTTAATAGTAAGGCCTGCATAATGAACAATATCGGACTAGACAATGATCGGACGGTTATAATGAATTTTCGACAAACGCTGTCAGCACTCTGACAATTAGTTAAAATTTTAAACAGATATGTTCAGTGAATACCTACATCAATGCTCTGTTACCATGGTAATGGGCGACAGCAACTGTCTGAGTACAAGCTTGCAGCGACTAGTCCACATCCTACAGGTAACGCCCTCGATAATCGGACAACCAAAATGTGATCAAAATTGCAACGCTCGCTGGGATCGCATCAACGACGAAGTAGGCCCATAACTATAATTAGTATGACTGTGTTTAGTGATCCTATGTTGTTTCAGGTGTCATTTAGCTCATAGCATACTGAGAATTGAAATGCATTCGACCGTTTGACGTTGTGTGTTGTGTAGCACAGGGTATACAAGGAAAGCTCAGTGAGTGAATAAACACTTGAAACAACATACGATCACTAAACACAGTCATACTAATTATAGTTATGTGCCTACTTCGTCGTTGATGCGATCCCAGCGAGCGTTGCAATTTTGATCACATTTTGGTTGTCCGATTATCGAGGGCGTTACCTGTAGGATGTGGACTAGCTTGTACTCAGACAGTTGCTGTCGCCCATTACCATGTTAATAGAGCATTGATGTAGGTATTCACTGAACATATCTGTTTTAAATTTTAACTAATTGTCAGAGTGCTGACAGCGTTTGTCGAAAATTCATTATAACCGTCCGATCATTGTCTAGTCCGATATTGTTCATTATGCAGGCCTTACTATTAAACGCAAAAACAACCAGCTGTTATAATAGTGTAAATATGTACAGGGTAGGCCTAGCTTCACAGCTGCAACAATAGCCGTTCGCTTCATCTTGTGAAAAAGTTGTGACGTCGTCCGATTATTCATGGTGTCCGTTAATCGATCATTTCCTCTACATATATACAAACATACAATTTCGACACAGTACTCCGCGATTACATGCCTCGCGCTAAGGCGCTCGGCAATAAGGCGCTCGGCAATTATTTTTGTGAAATCTAAAAAAATATTTTCAAAATTATTCGACAGTGACTATAAAAATAATGGCAATGGTTTACTGGCTAGTTTGCGTACTGCTGTAAACATCGGGTTTACATACTGGACAATCGTAGTTTGGTGGTAGTTTGCCAAAGCGATTTGTAAACTAGGCTATGTAACGCGCGTATACAAGCTGCAAACCCACAGTTATCAACGCTTGTAACCAAGCTTGTAAACATGTGTCCGTTTGCAATAGTTGTCAAGCACGTTACAACAAGTTTACAAGGCTTGCTAACTACATGGAAACCCTGAGTTACAAGCGAGTTTACAAGACGCAAACTAAGCCTTTTGGCACCGTGGAATTTAACTAATTTTATTAATTTTTTTCTCTATTTCCTTTTTTGGTGCATGCCTTGTGTTAGCATGTATATATTGCTATTGTGTGTATCCGTGCAACTTGCATGCTAAATAATTATTTTAAAAGCTCAGTTTAAACACCCAGAACTGATACACGCTTTGACAGCAAGTGGGAGTGACCAACTCGGAGTTTAGTACGGTTTAGTACATGGTCGTAAACTTTGACATGCCAGGAAAAAAGGTGCTAGTTTGGGACAGCTAGTATACTGCATGTTTTAGAAATTTGCACTAACTGCCGGACAAAATCAAAATACAGCGGAACCCCGCTAATCCGGTCCTCTGAATTGCGGACACCCCGCTTTAAAGAACACCAAATGTGGGCATTGGTTGGCGACGCTTGTATATTTTAATCCCTAAAAAGAGGACACCCCATTAACCAGGACAAATTTTTGAAGTCCCAATGGTGTCCGGATTAGAGAGGTCCCACTGTATCCGTGAAATAATTCAGTAACTAAAGGGTTAACATTCATATTTATTTGCCCAGAACAGACCTTTCATGGTAATCTGAACTTCAAACTGTCTGCAATAGTATTCTCAGCAGCTTGTATGTATTCAAGGTAGTACAGCAAGTACGATCTTCAAGTACGAGCTCTTGAAATGAACATGCTGATGATTGCAGCCATGCGGTCAGCTTAGCATGCTGTTTCAGTGATTTGCGCTGTTTCAGTGATTTGCTGCTGTTTCAGTGATTTGCGATAGTTTATGCAAGCAGCTCCATCAGCATAGCATTAATTTTAGTGATACTGGTCTCATGCAATTTATTACTGTGCTATTGATAGCTGCATCCAGTGGCTACTATAGCTGCTCCCAGTGGCTACTATAGCTGCTCCCAGTGGCTACTATAGCTGCATCCAGTGGCTACTATAGCTGCATCCAATGGCTACTATAGCTGCTTCCAGAGGCTGCTAAAACAACAAATAGTGTGTAATTGTTATCACTGACAACAGTGATAGCCTTAAAACTTACTGGCCGGCCCAATAGGTTCAGAGCCCCCGGCTTTATTATACTTAGCATATGCATGTGCCTCTGTAATATACAAACCTGACCTGCTGATGCTAGAAAGTGAGCTGTATCATGACAGCACAATATAGCTTCATCAATGAGCCTCCAAAGAGTCGATTCTGTCCTATTTGCTTCGATCTACTAACAGAGCCATACCAGATCGTGAAGTGCGGCCATCATGTTTGCCAGCAGTGCCACACACAGCTCATCACTAGTGGCAAGAAGGAGTGCCCAATATGTCGTGAACCCAATGCTCTCTCCAGCGCTTATCTTGACAAATTCCTCCAGCGTGAGATCAATGATCTCTAGGTTCGCTGCCAGCACCACAGGGAAGGCTGTGAGTGGACAGGAGAGGTGAGGGACCTCCAGAGCCATCTTGATCTTGACAAGAGGAAGTGTGACTACATCCACTTGCCTTGCTCCTTTGGTTGTGGTGAGAGAATACGGAGCAGCGCCATGAGAGATCACTTGAAGAGATGCTGTACTAAGCGTCAGTTGAGCTGCCAATATACTGCTCCTACTGTAGTTCATACGTATGATATCGTCACAGCAAAGCATCTCCCGATCTGTCTTCAGGTTCCCGTGACCTGTCCTAACAATTGCAAGAAGGAGGGACTCAAGAGAGAGCATCTTCAAGCACATATCGATGAGTGTCCTCTACAAGTAATCTCTTGTCCCTTTACCAGTGCCGGCTGCATTGTGAAACTGCCTCGAAATGAGATTGAGAAGCATGAAGACACCGCCATGCGCCAGCATCTTCGACTAGTGATGAATAAGCTACATCTCAATCAGGAGACCTCTACTCCTCCTGCAGCTACAATATCTCCACCATTCCTTTATAACCAAGCACCGATGGAGTTCATTATCAGTGATTACCATGAGAAGAAAGAAGCTAATGAACAATGGTACAGTTCACCATTTTATACCCACAACAGAGGCTACAAGTTCCGTCTTCAGGTGTACCCCAATGGTAATGTTAAGGGTAAAGGCAGAGGTTCTCACCTTTCAGTATATGCTCGACTTATGAGAGGAGAATATGATAATGAGTTAGAATGGCCATTTGAAGGAGACATCAGAGTAGAGCTACTGAACTGGAGAGAAGACAAGAATTACCACTCATATACAATTAACTTTAACAGATACAAAGATCTTGATGGCACATCCACTTCTCGTCTCAGATCACTGATCAAGAGACTGCTACTGCTTATGGCACATCTCGATTCATATCTCACACTGACCTGGTGTCCACCACTAACACAGAATACTTGCGCGACAACTACCTCAAACTATAAGAGTTAGTGCTATAGTCTACTCCACACCTCTCCTTCACCTGACCCCAGCATGGCAAGACACCCTCATCAGCACCCAATCTGGGGCTCAGTTCGTCATATCAGAGTATTCCAAACGCAAGCAGTTCAACAACCTATACTACAGTCCACCATTCACCACCAGCCCACAGGGTTACAAATTATGCCTCAAAGTGTATGCTAGTGGTAATGGTAGTGGTGAGGGCAGCCACTTGTCGATCTTTGCTTACATCATGAAAGGTCAGCACGATGACAGTCTCCAGTGGCCTTTCACTGGTACCATCATCATTGAGTTCCTCAACTGGCTGGAGGACAAGAAACACTACAAGAAGATACGCACAATTGATGTACGATAACTTTGTTAGAGTTACTAGAGGAGAGTATGGAAGATCAGTCGGTTATCAACAGTTCATCTTTCAATCCTCTCTCACCTCATCCACTACTAACACACAATATCTTAACCAGGACTGTATTCGTGTGAGAGTACACGCCATAGCCGACAACTAACTACCATGCATTAGAAATGACTCTCTATTGACTTTGTAGCTGTTATGATCTTTTATCAAAGACTGATTAGTGGTACAATGATTGCAAAAATGAATAATAATTAATATTGTTGTTTTGTATAATTTATCTGCAAAGAATGTTCAGTTTTGGTGATTGCAGTACTCATTCTCACAAGTACAGGATCAAGTCTCTCTGAAGGAGCTGAGTCTCTTCATCATACTCAACCAGTTTGTAGTATTGTTAGCTGTGCTTGCATTTGTACTCTGGATCAAGCCAAGTTGGCCAAGTTCCGACAGAATGGAAGCAGTCTAATGTTGTTCCTGTACCTAAAGGTGGTGACCCAAAGTTAGTTGCTAACTATAGACCTATTTCTCTCCTTTCTCTTCCATCTAAATTATTAGAAAGGATCATTCACGAGAGACCCCTTGACCATCTCCTTACCAACAACCTTCTCTCTGCCCGACAGTTCGGCTTTCGGCCTGGCAGTTCTACCCAGGAGGCTCTCGTCTCTGCTACCTCTGCCTGGCACCTAATTCTTGATAAGCAATTATCTGTGGGCGCTATCTTTTTTTGATCTGTCGAAGACATTCGACACAGTCTCTCACTCAGGTGTCCTTAAAGCACTGTCTCGGGTGGGAGTCACTGGCCCTCTTTATCTGTGGTTTCAAGACTACCTCTGCGGCAGGTATCAGTGGTGCTTGATGGGTGCTCCTCATCTTCGAGACCAGTAACCTCTGGTGTCCCACAGGGTTCTGTTCTGGGTCCTCTCCTTTTTTTAATTTACCTTGATCTGCTCTGCAATGTCTCTCTTTCTACCTCCTCTATCCTGCAACTTTACGCTGATGATATATTTTGCTGTTCAAGCCTATTTCCAGCGGTTTGGACGCTCCTGACCTACAAGCTGACATTGACAGCATCTCTTCATGGATAAGGCAGGCTGGCCTCTCCCTCAACCGAAGAAAGACCACGTCTCTTCTTCTCACTAGAAAAAAACCCTCCCTCTATCCACCTTATGGTGAATAACAGTCCTATTCCTGCTGTCTCATCAATCAAATATCTTGGTGTCACTCTGAGTCAAAAGTTCTCTTGGTCCCCTCACATTAACTCTGTGTCTCAAGGCAAAGCGTCAGCTTGGTCTTATTCACCGACATTTTCACAACACGGATGTCTCCTGCAGAACACAACTCTACAAGTCACTGGTGCTGCCGACTCTGGAGTACTGCTCATCACTGTGGGATCCTCACCAACTATATTTTATCTCCGAACTTGAAGCAGTCCAGCATTTTGCTGCAAGAGTTGTTACCCACAGATGGCATGACTGCCCTAGTCAACTGCTGGCATCTTTAGAATGGCCGTCGCTTCAAAAACGCAGGCTAAAGCAGAAGCTAAGTCTCTGTTCTCGAATAGTCAGTGATCATTCCATCATACCACCCTCTTTTTTCACTCCTCACCCCTCGCCTAACCTCAGACATGTTCATTCCGAGGCTCTAAAAGCTCCTAGATGTAAGTCGACTTCCCACCTTCATTCCTTTGCCTCAGGTGTTGTCTTAGCTGCTTGGAACTCTCTTCCTCAATCCATTTTCATGTCTGTTAGTCTATTTTCTTTTAAAAAAGTATCCAACAACTGGTTATTTAACAAATAAATTTTTATATCACCCGAACTCAAAATTGTTGTTTTAGCAAAAATTATCTGTTCTATTCTTGTGTTGTCTTTTCCTTTTTGTTTTTATTTTTTGTCTTTGTTTTTTGTTTTTTATTTGGTTTTTTTTCTTTTGTTTTGCCTTTGGGTATGGCCCTTGTTATTAGCCTCTGGCTATTAATTTTGGTCATTGTCCTGCACTATTGTGTAAACCTGCTCAAGTAAAAAAAAGCCAACTGCAGGCAGTACTGGTGTTCATAGACGCTAAATCAGAGAAGACACTAAGGAGCACGTACAGTAACACTGATAGCTGCTAGAGGGGGGAAATCAGCCGCAGTAGGATTAGGGATATAGCAGCTGCTGTGACATTTGGGTGAGTAGGGAGGGTGGGAGGGAGATTTGGTGTAAGAGCTAAGGGTGTATGATAATGAGAGGAAGGATATGTGAGAGTGGATATGTGCTAGTGTGGATTGGGGAAGTAAGGTAAGTGAGTGGGTGGAAATGTGTGATCTATTAAGGGTGTGTAATAATTATGTGAGGAAGTGCGATATGTTTAGGTGTGTGGTATGGTATGAGTCTCTCTCTCTCTCTCTCTCTCTCTCTCTCTCTCTCTCTCTCTCTCTCTCTCTCTCTCTCTCTCTCTCTCTCTCTCTCTCTCTCTCTCTCCAGATATGCTATTATCTTTGTAATGTCTCCATCATCTGAGAATCTTGTTCCAGTTCATAGTGAAGGGATTTGATGCTGTGGGATATAGTGAACATGATGATTATGACTAGTCCAGTCCACTAATGCAGAATAATGGTAAATCTGTTATTAGGATCAATATCTTCCATGAACACACAGACAAAGTATATTCAGTTAATACTAATACTAGGAGTTACGAATACGCATGAATGCCTCGCGCTGAGTTTATTAAGTAGTTATAATCGACCAGCTAAATTCGGGGGTGGGCTCAACAGCAGACGGCCGGCAGGTACAGATACAGCGAGCTAGCTTCCTGTTTTCGGCCTCGTGGACTCGTGTCAGACGACCTAAGAGTCAATGCCGGTTCCGTGTATTGCTAGTAGTACTGCTGATGGCGTGCCTTGCTTCTTTTGTGGCTTTATAGACTCAGGCCGCTGCTCTCTGTTTTCTCCGGCTTCCTGAGCTGAGCTAGCCACTTGACTCTGTCAGGAGTAGACTCTGGGATCTAATCCAATCCGCCATGGTCTCAGCCCACAAGTTCTTATCTCATACGCAACCGGGTTAGGCGATCCCGTGACCCCGCAGTATAATACGTAGTATGAGCCCTCGCCGTAACCCTGATTAGCATTCCTAAGCGTGACATCGATCTAAATATACATACATATTAACATTGCTGAGAAAACGCACGACGCTCCAGTCCCCCGCACACCGTCAAGATTATTTGCCTCGCGCTAAGGCGCTCGGCAACTAGCAGTAGTGAGAGATATAGCACCACATAACTAATTTTTGAGCTTTAAATTTTTTTATAAATTAATTTTAATAGTTTTGATAAATCTTGGATAATTTTTTTGATGGTTAAAGGTGGCACTAAGGTGTAAGAAGAAAAAAGAAAAGAAAATAAGATAAATTTAAAGTAAATAGTTACACAATAATTAAAGCATTAGGTAACACTAAGGTGTAGGGAAAATAAACAAACTATACTGACAAACAAAAAAACTAATTTTTAACAATAATTTTTGATTAATACTGATTACGATTCTCTCTCTCCCTCCCTCCTCTCTCTACCTCTCTCTATCTATCTCTCTCTCCCTCCCTCCCTCCCCCCTCCTTCCCCCCTCTCTCCCTCCCTCCCTCCCTCCCTCTCTCTCCCTCCCTCCCTCCTTCCCTCCCTCCCTCCCTTCCTCCTCCCTCCCTCCTCTCTTTGTCCAGTACATCCATCCTAGTGATAGTCATAAACTAGGTCAAGCTGAGCTGGTATGTATTGATAAAGTGGCCGCCATCCCTCTCCCTCTAGTTAAGGATCTCCTGGGACCATACCTTGTATTCCTCTCATCTACCATCAATGGCTATGAGGGGACTGGACGATATCACTGTCTCTCAAACTATTCCAACAGCTCAACATACAGAATTCAACTCTGTATTCCCTGCATATTTATACCGATGACTACACTGTTTCTGCTTGGAACTTGGGCCTTTCATTGCATGTTGTGGTTCGCTCTTCATGCTTTGTCGTGTTCATCTTCAACTAAAACAAGCAATGTAGCACTGAAAAATTTCCTTTCTCCTTTCTGTTATGTCAGTACTGATGAGGCTTTATTGAAATTGTATGGTCTACTAGTGTGTATATGCATAAGCACCAAAGGTGCATCAATACCCTCATCTTCATGAGTCTGGAGCTCTTCATGGAGTGTTTAGGCTTTCAAGGAGTGGAACATCCTGTTAACCATAATGGCCCAAAATGTACTGCTTGAAAACATATATTATTTCAGAATCTGCTGCCCGGTACTACAAAATTGCTTTCTGTATTATGTATTTTGTTTTCCTATTACACTGGTGATTTCGTCCATGCACACTCCATGTCCACACTCTTGATGATGCGCATGTGTACAGCAATCACATTGAACCACTCAAACAACAGGTGAAACTATACTGCTAAGACCCACACCCTGCTCCATAGTCTCCTTCAAAGTTCATACTTAGTCTAGTTTTCCTCAGTTGCAGCGCGTTCTTCATAATTCCCTACTCTAGCATTTATGACTAATATTGATGATCACACTTTCAAGGATTTGTATACTCACTGGTTATAAGCCACACCCTAAGATTGCAATGGACAAATACATTAATATGTCCTTTCAGTGGTCTCTTGAGAATAACCTTTCAGCGACTCCTCTGTTGCATTTAATACAAACATGCATGAGAAAGAAATACAAAAATCAGCATCTAAATTTACAATACAAAGCAAAATTAACAGCAATGAAATCATCAGCTTTAAGATGAAAAGGGTCTATACATAGCTACCACGTAAACTAAGCAAAAGGGGTTTCCACAATAATTCATACAATTAAAAGATAAGTCATTAAGTAAACATGTGCATTGTAGTAAAGTAACTGGCATCAGCTGATGATGATGTTAGTGTTCATTGTACTCATCAGGATTGAGTATACGATCAGCATACAGATCATCTGCAGTATAATCGTTGACCGATACTGTTGTCACAGGCACAATAAGTGGAGCTCGCTCTTTATTGGATTTTTTCTTTCTGTTTGGTTGTTGCACATTGCCTGGATTCCTTCGTTTCTTTTTCTTGCAAATAATTCGCACACAACAATGCTTGACTAGGCGATAGATGAGATAGAGACAAAGAACCAGGAAGGGAAAGAATACTACAGACATGGTTGGTGGATAGAAAATTGTAAACGCATATCCAGTCAAGAAAGCTAGCATCAAAAAGTTGGTAATGTTTTGACCAATTGATTTATATGGACGCAATATAATGAGCAAAAGCAACATAAAACAACTTACACAAGCTGTAAATATCAGAATTCCTAGTGGATCAGTGACAAAAGGTATAACGAAGAAAGCCACATAGCAAAAGCGAAACAAAAGAGAAATTCCAGCATAGTACCTTCTCTCACTGTCATCAGTTGCACTGTTCTTGAAGCAGCCCTGATAAGCATCCACCAGTGCATGCAGACCTGGCCTGTCCAACTTACATCTTGTCAGACATCGCTGGAAAGATTTGAGATGATAGAATAAGAGAACGATTGTTGGAGTAACTACAAATACCAGTAGACACAATATTGCCAGGACACCATATACAGCATGAGGCCAACCAAAGTAGCCCAAGTTAGCATCATAATAAAACGCTACAGTGAAGTTATCATAATTGCCATTCATGATGACAAAAGTGAACTTCAGCAGTTTAACTGAGGTGGCTAGGAATCGCATGTATGATAGCAGTATCAAGCCAGCATAAGTGTCAATTAGGGAAGGCTGTATTTTGAATCTTTGCCAGAAGCGAGCCAGTAGCTGATGGACTGGTCTAGTGGTGTATACAACAAGCCTGTAGCCATTATTGTAGCACTTGATCCAAATATATGTCACTACAATAAACACCAGAGGACAGGCAGCTGTGATGTATTGGAGAAGAATAGCTTTAGCTGCTGTGTTTATGAAAGGGATACAGAAAGGAACTGGATCAAGATTGAGAAAATTGAGGTTCCAAATACTGTACACCGTGAGAGGAATACTTATGTACCTTTGATATGATTTGAATAAAGACGATGTATCATAATATGCATCAAAATAATAATTTCGGTTTGCCCATGATGAATATCCATGTCCTGGGAATTGCAGCGTCACCATTTGACTGAACAGTACAAACCCACTGAGACCACCATCAGTGATTTTGATGTGAAGAACTGCCAACAGTGTTAACATAATCAGAACTGGTACTAGTTGCAATAGTATGAAAATCGCAACTCCATAGTATGAAGAATTATATTTTATACAAGGAAGGTCAGGATCATTAATGGCTATAGCATATCCCTTTTTGCAATTGCCACACAAGACACCATGTCTTCCTCGAGCACAAGTACTACAACTACAATTCATGTAACCAGGACAAGTTCCTTGTTGACCATTTGTATCACAATTAAAATAGTCACACATGTTGGGTCCTGGCCACGGAGAATTATCACAATAATTACAAAGAGCATCGTCACTGGGACATATAAATTGCATTGTAATTGCAACTTCAGGAAACTGAAGTGGATGGATATACAAAAGTGAAGTTTGGTTCAAATAGTAATTACTGGTACAGTTCACTAGTATATTTGATGATAGTGTACTTGGTTGGAAATCTGTGTATGCAAAATCAGTAACAAACTCAACTGGTATATTTTCTTGATCTGATATTTCATTGCCCCAAACATCATGTACTGTCAGCTGGACAACACTGCCAAGATTATTGTGTGGAAGAATAGAGTAATTTGAAGGGCCACTGTAGTTGACATAAGCAGGACCAGATCCAAGCTGATTACTACAGCTATCCACTTCTACTGCATAATACGACCATCCTTTCCAGCAGAACAACCTGTAAAAACTATCTTGCCATTTATTAAAGGAAATTACTAAGTCAATATAGATTGAATTAGCTTGACCAGTTATTAGCTCGTTATCAATGAAGGTAATGTTCACTCCCCAGTCATCAGGATGAAGTGATGGGTTGATGTGTTTAAAAAAACAGAACCCAGTTTGACTCAGAGTACAAGTATCAGCATAGATGGCACCACCCTGACCTGAAGCTGTGTTGTGCTTGAACAAGAGAGTAGAGCCAGTATTCAGAATGACAGAGCTAGACCCCACCAGGTGGATACCAGCTCCATTATAAGCACTGTTGTTGATAAACTGTAACTGAGCAGATGATGAGAGTTCAATGGACGAGGAAAAAAGACTCAGAGCTGATATGAAGCTATTTCTGTCATTACCAATAAATACCACATCACACTGGAAAGTGACTAATTGCAAAAATTCAACAAGTAAAGTTCCAAAGCAGCGCAAAAATAATCTATTGCTGAAGACTGCACTACAGTGGCCATTGATAAACTTGGTATTGCCAACTGTAGTATTCAGAAGAGGTTGGTTACACTTACCACTTTGTGACAAGTAAGCAGATGATCCTTGAAATGCTGTATTGCTGTCAAATGTACTATTCTCAATGACCAGTTTGTTACTATCAGTTGAACACTCAATAGCATTGTGCACTAGATTTACTGAAATGCCACCACCAATATCAGCTTCATTCGAGATAATCCTGCTACTATTAATAGTAAGTACATTGCCAAAGAGACCATTTGTTCCAGTAGCAGCAAAGCCAATAAAGATACCTCCACCACTGGCTGAACTAGCCTTCTCTATCGACACCTCATTCTCTGTCACCTCAGTATTGTCTACAGTAACAGTATTACCTCTGGCATTGTCATAGAAGCCTAGAAACAAACCACCTCCAAACTGTGCTTTGTTGTTGTTCAGACATACACTATTAACCAGTTGTACAGTGTTGTTGGTTGCTTCTCCTCTGAGCACCACTGAGATGCCTCCTCCTCTAGTGGTACTGCCACACGGGTTGATCCACTGGCCAGCAGCTGCACTACTAGCAGTGTTGAGA
This sequence comes from Haliclona indistincta, assembly GCA_964017065.1. Lineage (NCBI taxonomy): Eukaryota > Metazoa > Porifera > Demospongiae > Haplosclerida > Chalinidae > Haliclona > Haliclona indistincta. Next base: position 3,324,686 of record OZ024788.1, on the reverse strand, counting down.
GTGAAGGTGGAGTTAGTTATAGTACAGAATGATTGTGAGGTGGCCTCGCTAGCCTCTATCACTAACCCTCCTCCTCCTCCGTACATGAACTGACACGAGTCAATGCTAACTTTGTCCATTGCATTATAAACAGCAACACCAGTGCCACTAGACTCATTAACGTGGAGATTGCTCAATTCTATTGAGGAGCAGCCAGTAAACAATATTGCTACTTGGATCGGGTTACAATCATTATCATGTTCACTTTGTATCTTTCCACAGTTAATTATAGTTAAGTTACTGATTGTGATATTGGTTGACCAGAGGAAAGCTAGACCAGTCAATGGCTGACATGTGATGACCACAGGCTCACCTTGACTGGTATTACCGACAACGGCTAGCTGGGACATGTTTCTGAGCTGAGTCTCACTGCCATTGTGCAGCTGGTGTTGTCCTGGTTGGAGGAGGATGGTGATGGAGTGGTTGTAGTGCTGGGCTCCTCTGAGGGCCAGGTTGAGGGAGAGACAGGGAGTGGAGTAGCCTCCCTCCCAGCAGGAGGAGTCATTGACACAAGTCTTGCTGCTGCTGTCCACATAGATCACCAGTCTTTGGTCTGCAATAGTAAAACATAAAATTGGCAGAGCCAGTAAGAGAAAGAAAGTACCCACGACCATCATGAGGTCAGTGAGGGGACCGTTACTGAATGAGGGCGGCAAGCTGTCTTTACTAATACCTCAGCAATGCATGTACCGCCTCCCATTGTACTACATGTACCTGTATTGTAATATTACGACGTATGTGCGCCGCGGAAGTTGCGCCGCTCTTTAGCACAGTAAACCACTGTACTTACAGAGAGCTTAGCAGGTATGTGTCAGTACAGGTGCATAGAAAATTGTAAGTGTCGCCTGTAATAGCCCGTGCTGCAAAGCAACGAGCCACGCCCTAATTAAGATTGCACTATACCCGTACTTTATGTACCTCTGCTGCTCTGATACAATCGGTATTTTAGGCTCTATTATTGGTTTCTTCTTTGTTATTACTATTATTCTTCTCTCTTCTGTTTATGTGTCAGTTTGTCATCTGCATCACACTGTTTACTTTTAGTTGTTCTTCTAATGCATAATAACTCTCTCTCTGCAACTACGTAATGCTTCTAGACAACATAATTACACTTCAATTTTGAGGGAAAAATTAATTTCTATAAATGTACATATCTAAGATTTGCAAAAACCAAATTATGAAGTTATACAACTACTTCTAACAAACTTCTAATAAAAATATCATACAACTATATGACCACTGAGTGGAGTGTGAGGAGAAATCATTAACACCAGTCTGGCTGCTGTTCACATAAATCACCAGGTTTTGATATCAAATTGGTATAGCATATAATTGGTAGAGCCGGTAAGAGAAAGAGGTACCCATGACCATCATGAGGTCAGTGTTGCTGAATGAGGGCGGCAAGCTGTCTGTACCAATATTTCAGCTATGTATCCCATTGTGAGACTATTGCATGTTTGCGTCACTCTTTAATACAATAAAATCATCTTATTTGGTAAACAACTATACTTACTGATATGTTAGCATGTATGTGACAGTACTGGTGCATGCAAATTGTAAGTGTCGCATCTAATTGCCCGTGTTGCAAAGCAACGAGCCAAGCTCTAATTAGGATTGCACTAGTACCTGTTCTGCTAAGATACTACCAGTATTTTAGGATATTCACCTCTGATACTATTGTTAGTCCCTCCTGTGTTCATGTGTCATTATTTCTCCTCTTCATCATACTCTTTACAATTGAATCGACAACAGACAAAATTATTATAAGTTTTGAAAAATGACTATCCATATCCGAAACTAAAAATCATTTGTAAGTTTTCTACAACTACTGTAACAAGCTTGAATAACTACTGTCAGTGACAATTAAATAAAGAAATTAATAGCTACAGAGCTAAAAATTAGCCAAGTACCACACACAAGTTTCATGAAACTACGTAAAAGTAGGCGTTGACTTTCTTCTGTTAATTCTCTTTGTACTCATCAGGATGGAGTATACGATCAGCATATAGATCATCTGCTTCAAAGTCACCGAGTGAGACACTAGTAACAGAAACTGAGATAAGTGGAGTTAGGTCTTCAACCTGTGGGTCATCATCGGCCGGGATTCTTGCTGTTTTATTTTTGCAAATATGTTTTGTACAGCAGGGCTTGAACAAACAATAGATTAAGTAAAGACAGAGTACCAAGAAGGGAATGAATTGCAAGCTTACAACAACAGCAAACAACAGTATATTGGAAATAAATCTTGTAACAAACCCTACACCTGCATACACAAGCAAGTAGAAGACTGAAAGAAAGAAAATGAGGTTATGGACATTCGTTTTATATGGTCGTAGGAAAGCAATTATTGCAGCTGAAACAAAACTTAAAGCAAGTTCCAATATTACAATTGAAAAAGGGTCAGCAACCAATGTAGCCATAAAGAATATGACATAGCAGAAACGGAAGAGAAGAAATAGTCCGGCAAAGTAACGTCTCTCAATGTTATCGGTTGCTTTGTTTTTCAAACAGCCCTGATAAGCATCCACCAGTGCATGCAGACCTGGCCTGTCCAACTTACAACTTGTCAGACATCGCTGGAAATATTTGAGATGATAGAATAAGAGGACGATTGTTGGAGTAACTACAAATACCAGTAGACACAATATTGCCAGGACACCATATACAACATGATGATCAGCAAAGTAGCTCAAGTTAGCATTATAATAAAATGCTACACTGTAATTATAAACCACATCTGAATATTCTTGTATACCACCATGATCAATGACAAAAGTGAATTTCAGCAGTTTAACTGATGTATCTAAGAATCGCATGTATGATAGCAGTATCAAGCCAGCATAAGTGTCAATTAGGGAAGGTCGTATTTTGAATTTTTGCCAGAAGCGAGCCAGTAGCTGATGGACTGGTCTAGTGGTGTATACAACAAGCCTGTAGCCATTATTGTACCACTTGATCCAAGTATATGTCACTACTATAAACACCAGAGGACAGGCAGCTGTGATGTATTGGAGAAGAATAGCTTCAGCTGCTGTGTCTATGTGAGGGATACAAAAATAATGTTTTGGAAGAAGGTTGAGAAAATGGAGGTTCCAAATACTGTACACTGTGAGAGGAATACTCAAAAAGTACTGACGATAATAATCTGTCATTGTTGTGTCATTGTCATGGTAGAAACTACCATACATTGTACTTGGCACCCAAGATGAATAGCCTAGTCCTGGAAATTGCAGTGTCACCATTTGACTGAAAAGTACAAACCCAATGAGACTACCATCAGTGATTTTGATGTGAAGAACTGCCAACAGTGTTAACATAATCAGAACTGGTACTAGTTGCAGTAATAAGAATATAGCCACTCCATATTGATAGTTACATTTGATACAAGAAAGGTCAGGATCATTAATGGCTACAGCATATCCCTCACTACAGTTACCACATAGTATTCCTTCTCTGCCTTGAACACATGAATTGTCAGGATAAGCATAGATGTATGAAGAAGGGCAAGCTCCATGTTTACCAGGGGACTGACAGGTGTTTACTTGATAAGATATAATATTATGACTATGGGATGATGCATGTGTTTGTTCAAAGCATCTACAGTAATGATCACCACATCGCTTGAAATGTATTATGACAGCAAGTCTAGGAAACTGAAGTGGGTGAATATACAAGAGTGATGTTTGTTTGGTATGATTGTAATGAGAAGTATTGGCCAGTATTCTAGATGATAGTGTACTAGGTTTGTTATATGTAAATGCTGGACCATTAACAAACTCTAATAGAATTTTTTCTCGATAATGTGAATCAAGTACGAAATTGCCCCAAGCATCATGCATCTCAAAAAACCAATGTTTATAAAGAAAATCACCAGAACAAACTGTGTATTCAGGTTGGCTGCTGTTTACATAATAGACGGGACCAGATCTTAGTTGCCAAATGCAGTATTCATTAACTCCGAAAATATTAAAATAAAACCATCCTTTCCAACAAAACGTATTGTTTAAAAAAGATTGTACAGAGTTGACATAGATTGCATTTCTGAGAGCTAGATGATACCAGAATATTCGGTTATCAATAAAGGTAATGTTCACTCCCCAGTCATCAGGATGGAGTGATGAGTTGATGTGTTTGAAAACACATAATCCAGTTTGACTCAGTGTACAAGTATCAGCATAGATGGCACCACCCTGACCTGAAGCTGAGTTGTGCTTGAACAAGAGAGTAGAGCCAGTATTCAGAATGATAGAGCTAGAACCCACCAGGTGGATACCAGCTCCATTATAAGCACTGTTGTTGATAAACTGTAACTGAGCAGATGATGAGAGTTCAATGGATGAGGAACGAAGACTCAGAGCTGATATGTAGCTGTTTCCTTTATCACCAATAAACATCACAGCACCTTGGAATTGAACGTTTGGCATGAATTCAACTAAAAGATTTCCAGAGCAACGAAAACCACGGTTATTTTTTAAGACAGTACCGCAATGACCACTAGTGAAGCTACTGTTGCTTACTGTGGTGTTCAGAAGAGGTTGGTTACACTTACCACTTTGTGACAAGTAAGCAGATGATCCATGAAATGCTGTATTGTTGTCAAATGTACTATTCTCAATGACCGGTTTGTTACTATCAGTTGAACATTCATGAGCATTGTGAACTAGATTTAATGAAATGCCACCACCAACATCGGCTTTATTCGAGATAATCCTGCTACTATTAACAGTAACTACATTGCCAAAGAGACCATTTGTTCCAGTAGCAGCAAAGCCAATAAAGATACCTCCACCACTGGCTGAACTAGCCTTCTCTATCAACACCTCATTCTCTGTCACCTCAGCATTGTCTACAATAACAGTATTACCACTGGCATTGTCATAGAAGCCTAGAACCAAACCGCCTCCAAACTGTGCTTTGTTGTTGTTCAGACGTACACTATTGACCAGTTGTACAGTGTTGTTGGTTGCTTCTCCTCTGAGCACCACTGAGAGGCCTCCTCCTCTAGTGGTACTGCCACACGGGTTGATCCACTGGCCAGCAGCTGTACTACTAGCAGTGTTGTGAGTGAAGGTGGAGTTAGTTATAGTACAGAATGATTGTGAGGTGGCCTCGCTAGCCTCTATCACTAACCCTCCTCCTCCTCCGTACATGAACTGACACGAGTCAATGCTAACTTTGTCCATTGCATTATAAACAGCAACACCAGTGCCACTAGACTCATTAACGTGAAGATTGCTCAATTTTATTGAGGAGCAGCCAGTAAACAATATTGCTACTTGGATCGGGTTACAATCATTATCGTGTTCGCTTTGTATCTTTCCACAGTTAATCAAACTCAAGTTACTGATTGTGATATTGGTTGACCAGAGGAATGCTAGACCAGCCAATGGCTGACACGTGATGACTACAGGCTCACCTTGACTGGCATTACCCACAATGGCTAGCTGGGACATGTTCCTGAGCTGAGTCTCACTGCCATTGTGCAGCTGGTGTTGTCCTGGTTGGAGGAGGATGGTGATGGAGTGGTTGTAGTGCTGAGCTATTTTGAGAGCCAAGTTGAGAGAGAAGCAGTAGATGAAATTCCCTCTCTCCAAGCATGAATGCGTACCAGTCGTCCTGTTGTTCACATAAATCAAATTTTGGCCTGTAGTGGAGCAAAAAGTAACACTTGGTAGTGCTATTAACAGTACCACAAAGGTACAAAGCGTCATATTGACAAGAGCTTGTTGATCTTGCTAGACTCTGAATTTGTTATCTGCTTAAATACATTTGTAGTGCATGAGGTCTGCATGCGCTAGTTTGCCCTAAATGCTGTAATAGTTGGTAATCAAGACTGCAACCATGTAGTCATGCTGAGGTTACAATCGATTATGCAATTCTTTGAGTACCTAGTTTATCAAAATTTATCTTATTTGGACATGTTATCATGAAAATCAATCATGTGCTTCGTATTATAAGGGCATACATTTCCATTTATGCCGAGAACACAACTGGATGTCATCATCATGATAGTAGCAGCTGTAAAGTACATGTATAAACAAGGACATGTGAGTAACATGGATCAATGATTTTCAAGCATGTAGTTCATAATTGGCTCTGATTCCAAGTGGCTGTTTTACTGAAAGCGTTGCTACAGTATGTTATACACTGCAATTATGTCGGTCAAACTTGTTTACTTGAAAAATGTACTCAATACACATCATCAATGGGACAATATCTTCAACTACAAGTATCAATGGTGATCATGCAGTACAATGCTGCTACTCCTTAGCAGTTCACACCCACTGCTGCTGCTGCGCCAGCTATGCTGTGTCAGCCTGGTAACTTCTTCATGAGAACTCTACTCTTTGAGAGTTTGATTTTCGGTTCAGTTTAAGATGCATTTGCTATGCCTGTTTGGCTTTGTGTCATTTATTTGTTGTTGCTGTTGATTTTTTTCTGTGATTTTGATACCAATATGCCAGAAGTACTAGTTTTAATGCTCTGAACAGCATTCATGCTCTGTATAAGAGCCTTGTCCTCTGCCTGAGTATTTCTTTACCAACACCTGAGAAGACAAAGGTGCTAAGCTCCTGTTAGCAAGTATATACATGTGCCAGCTGAAAGAATACTTCAGTACCAGAGATCTTGTCATTGCATCATTGAGGTCAATTGTTTCTATTGCTAAGATAATAAGACATCTTCTTGTAATGACTATGATTGAATGTTTCTTCTACCATAATTATTTATTGGCTTCACGATCATGTCTGTGAGTATGACTTCTACAATAATTATCTGCAGTTGTTGTTCTTCTTGTCTCCGTAAATTTTTTGCTTTATACTTCAGGTTTGACAAGGAAAATTTAACCTGAAGCGCATGTTTTGCTGCATGTGCGCGGGCTCCTTTGAAGAGAGAATACGACAGCAGCCTAGCTCCCTCTCATCAGGAAGAGTGATTGATTCAAGTTTGGATGCTGTTTGCAAAAATCAACCAGTATGCAGTTTGGAGACATACACAGTTACTGCAAATTTATTGTCTGAAGCATGCAAAAAGAGACTCACTTAACCATTAGAACTCTATTGCATCAAGAATTGTTGATTATTTAGAATAATAACTGTTAAAAACACATGCAGACAAATGCAGGGAAACTTTCCTTATATGGCTGCACGTGCTACTCCTCTGTTTACTCATCAGGATTGAGCATGCACAATCAGCATACAGATCATAATTGATTACATAGTCAGCACTGCTAATATGTGGTCAACACCGCACTTCGCCCTAATGTATACTAGCATGTACAAGGAGAGTTGCATGTGGTGTTGACCACAACTATGAGTCCTTGTAGTCTGTTTGTCAAAACTGATCGAGGTCAAGTTTTTTTTCTGCAATCAGCTGTAGCTAATGACAGGAGTCCATAATCAACCGCGCCTACTAAAGAGTAGGAGTGTGAATCGCCCACGCTTTAATTGGATTTTCTGCCAGCGAACTGTCGCTAGCGGATATACTATTTTTAGCTCTTGAAGATGGCAGCTCAATACTGAAGACAGAGAGTTGTCTATGATCTAAGCGCTGAGGAAGCATCCTGGTCTCTATTTCTAGCTCGATTTACAAGGCCGTCGTTGCCTTTGCCAATCCTCGTGAGCGTGGCTGTCTTCCGTTCGATCAAAGCTTCGTGTCATATCACTGGTCAGCTGTTTCTCAGAGTTCCATTCCTTACCTGAGTTGTAACAGTAGTTGTTACGGTTAGTGGCAGCGATACAACACATAACTGAAGCGGAACAGCTATGCTGACAAGTCAACACAGCAGCTCCAAGGTTCCAGTTGTATGATCGAGCGATAAACAGCTTCGAAACAATCAGATAGTCGAACCACCAACGTACAGGTGATCTAGCGACGCCACGATGTGGCTGGATAGGCTATCAGATGCTTTCACGAGTACATACAGTCAGTGGCGGATCCAGGGGTGGGCCAGGTAGGGCCTGGCCCACCCAAACTAGCCCACCTAAAATTTAAAGTTTTAACTATAGTGCAAAATTCTTACCGTTCTGAGCAGAGTTCACTAGCGCGCTCGCTGCGCTGTATAACCTTCTAGCTCGACTATCGCGTTGAAGCGTGTCAGAGTCAATTATTTACGCCTCTCATGAATATTAATTAGCTAAAATTTTTCGCCGGCGCTTCGCGCCGCACATTGGCCCACCCGATCTACTTTTTCTGGATCCGCCACTGCATACAGTTGCTCTCAGGTTGTCCATGTTCAAGGAGGTGCGGTCTAACTGCGCTAAAAATAGTATATCCGCTAGCGACAGTTCGCTGGCAGAAAATCCAATTAAAGCGTGGGCGATTCACACTCCTACTCTTTAGTAGGCGCGGTTGATTATGGACTCCTGCTAATGATTAGAACCATTCATCATAAGCATGTTTGTCTGCTCGCTCGATTTAAATCTTTGATCCATCTTGCCTTTGAATTGTAGTATCCTTGCTCAACCTCCCAATTAACCGGGAAATTTTACAGAGGCAGACGTGCGCGGACTGTGGCAGACAGCATCTTGCATGGCAATGATGACATCATTTGGTATCCGCAGTGCTTGTGGTCATTCAACTTGATTAAATAATTTTTTTATGCAGCAAAGTATAATACTAAAAATAATGAGTACAGTATACACTATGGTATAGTAACATAACCATTACGCCTACGATAGAGTTTCCTAATGTACACAAGGCAAGGAATACACAGAAGAATAATCCAAAAAATTAAATGGATAAGAAACAATAACAGCCATAGTGATGCATCACACTGTGGACATATCACAAGATTGATAACTGGAACTAAGATTGTGATCAAAATCACTATACCAATATAGGCAATAAGGGCAATAATAATTATTATGAAAACCTTGTATTCAAAAACTTTACCAACCACGTCCGAAATATACTTGTATGAACAACTCAAAATAATCAACCAGGCAGTAGAGGTTGTAGTGACATATAAGATCACTATGATTAAACCTACAATACGATTAGAAGATCCTGCTTTAGGATGAAAGAATACAACCAGAGTAGATACCATACACAAAGCGTTGGATGCAACTAGTAAAATAGTAAGCATAGTTGCAACAAACAGCCCTTTCATTTTGTCTTTTCTTCCTTCTCCTTCTTCTTGCTGGTCTCTGTTTTGTCCTCCGTCTCTATTTCCTTTTGCTCATTGTTGGTCTCCATTTCCTTCTGTTCCTTGCTGTTGGTGTCCATTTTGTTCTCGTTCCTGTTGGTCTACTGTTCCTCTATTTCCAGCTGTTCCTTGTTCGTCTCTATTTCCTACTGTTCCTTGTTGTTCTCTATTTCCAGCTGTTCCTTGTTGTTCTCTATTTCCAGCTGTTCCTTGTTGTTCTCTATTTCCAGCTGTTCCATGTTGTTCTCTATTTCCAGCTGTTCTATGTTGTTCTCTATTTCCAGCTGTTCCATGTTGTTCTCTATTTCCAACTGTTCCATGTTGTTCTCTATTTCCAGCTGTTCCTTGTTGTTCTCTATTTCCAGCTGTTCCATGTTGTTCTCTATTTCCAGCTGTTCTATGTTGTTCTCTATTTCCAGCTGTTCCATGTTGTTCTCTATTTCCAGCTGTTCTATGTTGTTCTCTATTTCCAGCTGTTCCATGTTGTTCTCTATTTCCAGCTGTTCCATGTTGTTCTCTATTTCCAGCTGTTCCTTGTTGTTCTCTTATTCCAGCTGTTCCTTGTTGTTCTCTTTGTTCACATCTTTCTTTGGTTTTCTCACTACAACAGCAACTGATTAGCCATGTTACCATAGCAATAATTATTAAAATGTACACTGTACAGGTCAAGAAAAACGTCGCAGAGTTGACAAGCACACTCAGTTCATCAGTTTCCCATGACCATTCGTATGTATTGGCAGCGACAGTTATCAAAATGGAATGCACAAGTATCCAACAGTACCACACTCTAACTATGTTGAAAGACAAACATTTATTAGAAGAAAAACAGCCTCGCAGTCGCTCAGCTTCGACATTTGTAATTTGATCTTGAGATTTCTCAGGTTGAAGTATGGATTTTAGATAAGGCAAGGTCCTTGCAGCATCAATGACACTAACTATGCATGAAAGTATTGCTAGCGCCAATACAGAGCCAGAGAAAGCACAGGTTGGACTACCAATCGTTGAGTTACTAGTATTGCTGCTAACCGTAGTTACTTCGTCACACAGCTCGGGTTTTACCAGTCCAAAATGAAATCCAGACAGCATCAATAGTAGACATGAGACTAGTATTTGTCCAATCAGCCACGCAATCCAGATCACTGCTGAGCTTGGGGGATCGTACGCATCCAAAATCCATTCTTCTCCATCGACAACCTGCCGAGCGGCGGCAGACGACGTCACAGTGGTAAAGGCCACGTCTGGATTTGAGTCATTATCCTCATCCGGCCCTTCTTCCGAATTTTCTTCCATGTTGTCAGTACTATACTACCAGGAGTTCAGGTGCTATGAAAAAAAAAACAGAGAGAAGAGACGGTGGCGTGACAAACTTCCGCATTCTCAATAGTTACTGCCCGGAAGGCCGCAAAACAAGCGGAACTTAATTGGGGCGAGCCTGAGCGAGCCCCATACTGCTCGAAACGTCCCCCGCGATGCGTAAGTCATTTCGTAAATGCCCGCGCGTTGTAATTAACCGGATGGCTTCAATTTTGCTCAACTGAGACTGAGCAAGCGCGCGCAAAGAAAAGGAGCATGAGCGCGATGCAGAGACTAAAGTAGGTACGAGGCTAAGACTAAGGCACAAAGAGAGGTTATGCTAGAGAGAAGAAGCACGAGCGACGTGATGTCAGAGAGACTGAAGAACAGAGAGAGGTTAGGCCAGAGAGAAGAAGCACGAGCGATGTGATGCACTGAGAGACTGAAGAACGTTCGACTACAGCAAATGAGAGAGAAGAAGCATGAGCGACGTGGTGAAGAGACCAAAGAACAGAGAGAGGACAGACTGAAGCAAATGAGAGAGATGCAGCATGAACGACGTGGTGTAGAGACTGAAGAACAGAGACTGGGAAGCCTGGCTGCAGCAAATGAGCCTTCACTCGACTGCGGCACAATCAGTGCATCACGCCTTTCCAAATGCACCTCTTCGACTAAATACCAAAGTTGCCCTCTCAGGCTCGCCCCACAAATGTCCTGCATTTCGCTAGTTATAACCATAGATGATACAGTACAAGTATCATCTATGTTATAACCACTGCCCGCCCGGTCGGGTAGCTTATGTACTTATCAATATGTACCGATTGTACCCTACCCCCCCTACCGGGACTACGTGGGCCAATGGTGGGGCATTTCGTTATTTTTGATACAAACGGCGCGCCATACATTTACCTCAGTTTTGACAACGATCTGGTCCCCGGTGGTGGGGCATTTGATACTCGAACAAACGCGCGTGTACGAGTCGCATGTCGGCTATTCTGCTCATTTTCTACTGTCCCTCAGTCCTCCTAGTGCTAGAAAACAATTCGTGTCGTACTCTTCTGTGCCTACCTACTAGACTGTCGTACTCGTCGGTGCCTGGCTCGGCCTTAGTCAGGCGTGGCCCGTCCCATCGCTTGCCGTAGACGCGGGGCATCGACGCGATGGGTTGGGCCACGCCTGACTAGGATAGGCTCGGCCTATGGCCAATGTCATTATATAGTTCATAGTTCATATAAGTGCAGCTAAGCGAGTTGTGCTAGTGATACGATCAAATCCCGAGGTGACACCCTGGGTATATGACGGGGATTTGACAACTTCTCGTGCCCTGTGGGTAGTCTGGATACCCGCCCCTTTCGCATTAACAGGAAAGGGTCTGGTCGCTTCAGTACCAATCAGACTCAGTTGTACCAGTGGAATTTAAATTACGTCACATTTTCACGTGTTAATTAGTAACAAAATGGCGGCAGTCAGTGTGCTGTTTTCTTTATCGATCTAGCTCACAAAATCGGCGGAAGAAGCAACCTTCGGTCAGCTTAAAAATTAAACTATGACATCTTATTCAAGCGCCAATGAAAGCAGGCAAAGCATAGACACTTTCTGTACCGTGTTTACAACCTAAGTTACAAAGTCGAGCGTACAAGCCAGCTCTAGCATTCTTACTTACAACCATTACGTTCAGTAGCTCGTTCGTGACATTTGCATGGTCACAACAGGTGTACAGCGCGTTTACTGCAGCCAATACGGCGTGATTTCTAGGCGAACGTTCGTAGCTTATGAATATTCATTATTTATTGATTCTGCCGTGCGTTTCTGCAATCTGATTGGACCTCAAGAATCCCTGCGCTGTGGTACGGGTACTGTATGCTGAAGCGACCAGACCCTTTCCTGTTAATGCGAAAGGGGCGGGTCTCCAGACTACCCTGTGGGTGGGGCAATTGACAATTAAAAGTTTCAAATCCCCACCATTGCCCCAAATAGTCCAGGGAGGGGGGCAATGGTGGGGATTTGAAACTGGTGGGCACTGGTGGGCAATAGTCCAGGGAGGGGGGCAATGGTGGGGATTTGAAACGCCCATCATGAATAATTAATTTTAGCTAATTAATTATTCATGATGGGCGTTTTCATTGAATCAGGCAGCACTCGCGATCGCGTACCGTGCATGCAACTAGGAAGCTGGCCGTATTACTGGCTTACTGCAGTCTTCTACTCTAGCAACAGCGATTTGTAGAGTAAAAAGTAGCCAGTATAGTAATTTTCTGAAGACTTCAAGCGGACCGTTGCGTAGCCTGGGCGGTTCGTCCGAACCTACCGAACCCCCCTGTCTACGGGCTTGATTAGTCTCGCACGCCAGACCCAACCCAAAGGAAGGAACCCTTCCCTCAACCCAAGGGAAGGAACCCTTCCCTTGGGTTGGGTTTGGCGCGCGAGACTACCGGTCGGGCCTGTCTTTTCACTGAGCCTTACAGCAACTTGGTAGCTACCCAGAGACCAGAGTTTCAATGTGAGCTTTTGCATGTTATACCGGCATACTAAGACTATTCTGACCAATCAGATTGCGCTGTTTGAGGGATATAACGGGTCGTATTTCCCTCCGCGTCACGTGCCCAAGATCAGAACAGCCTTTAGCATGGTACAAGTAAGTTATATCACATGTTGGCGGGACGTACTACCCGTTATATCTTCGGAATAGGGCTAGCGCTCTCGTGAAGTCTCGGAAGCGCCTCGGGCTTCGTCCTCGGCGCTTCCTCGACTTCACTTGAGCGCGCCCTTTCCCGCGGGATATAACGGGTCGTATATCCCGCTAACGCGGGATATAACCTGCATTCAGTGATTTGACACAGAGTCATTCAATTAGCGTTCCGTGCTAGCCAAAATCGCCTAATGACCAGAACGAGCATTTACGAAAACAGTGCTGTAACATTTATAGCTTTTCTATCAATATGAAGAACTCCATAATACGTTTGCATGAAACCCTCGCTTTCAATGATGACAGAGCGTCTCTCGGTCTATATGCATGTGACCAAAGAAACAGCTTGTCATGCCATTGTAATCATTATTCTTCCTGAGTATACATGTGCTCTATAACCTCTAGTGAACCTATGCAAAGCAATCACTGTTGTGATCAACTGCTCATGCACACTTGTTTTTCTATGAGATGGTGCTGTTTACTTTCATGCTTTTGTTATTACTCATCACAGAAATTGGCTAAACTTTAGAGATGGACAAAAAATTGGCTTCCCTTTTGACTTTTTCAATCATTGCGAGCTGTGCTCAGTCGCAATGCAACACCAATGCGCCTTACCTGCAAGACTGTGCTGCTTTATTCAAGATTTTCCGGAGTGCTCTCTTTAATACTAGTGGAACTGACAACATTTTCCTCTTGCAGTCAGTCTTCTATCCTTCGACACAAGTTTCACCAGTACTTGTGAAAGTCACATATAAACTCAACATCACAAAGGCGTCACATCAATTGACATCTTGTCCTGGGCCTGAATCTACTTTCTGCTTAAGCGATGGCATCTACACATTTGGGTGGACTAGCCAAGAAATTTATCGTATCTTTCATCCTGTTATTATTAATCATCTTCGCTTTCAGCTACCTTTCTGGTTACTACAGATATCAGAAAATTATCATTCTTTGACTGAATATTACGACCTTGAAGTTTTTCTGTGGGATGGGAGAAAAAGTTTGTCTTCACTTAATTTGACATTGAACGTCGATTTTACCGCCCACAACTTTGGTTGTTATCCAAAAACACAACTGATAGAAGAGGCTTTGGGAGAGTTAACTCAATGGGTAAGTCATCCATCCTATGTGTTTTGAAATAATAGCTATATATATACAGCCATTAGATCCTTCTTGTACTACCTGGTATGTATTTGTAGAATGAGTACAGATTATATAATGCCATGGTGCTTTAAAGTATCATATAATCGAAAAATTATTTTGTATAACATCGGAAATTGTATCAATTAACCCAAAATAATTCTACTATTATGATCCATTTTTCTTCTTTAGTTGAGGGCATATGCTAAAGTTTCGCAAAGGGAAAGCTACAATTCTGCCATTGCAGTAGACAAAGGTGTTGCACTAGATTGCACTTCTGTTAGCAACTATACCAGCTCTAAAAATTACTTCACAAATGGAGGTCGATACGGCAAAGATATTCTTGTTTTCACTTATACAATTGGGTTCATTCTTGTCATTGGATTGACACCAATTCTATTGCCGCTTCTTTTCAAGATAATAAGAGATCTTCTTCAAAGATCTGATAAGAACTATGATAAAATGTTTCTTGCTGGAGCGTGCACAATCTCTACTGGCTACACGATCTTGTCTGTAAGTATTGCTTTCTATCAAATGACAAGGTTTATCAACGAGTTTGATCACATGAAGGCTGCATTTTTGCTTATTATTTTAATCTGGATGCTCATCATCACAAGTTTTAGTGCTTTATACTTCAGGTTTGATGAGAACAATTTCTCAAATTCTCACAGAAAGCACATCTTACACTTTGCCATGTGTTTTGCTGCATTTAGCTTGTCTAGTTTCACTGGTATAGTAATGCTCAGTTTTGCTCCCACTATTCTCCTTCTTTTTGCTTATCCAGTGGATACATCATCATTGCTTATTCTTCATGTTGCCTCGTTTTATAGCACTACCATTGTGCTTGCTGTCTTCTTCCGCGGTGTGAAAGAATGGATCACAAATCATGATTCAATTTTTGGAACTACATTTTGTTCAAGCTGTTGTAAAAATGCATCAAACGTACCTAGCAAACGTGATAGCATCAAACGTACTTTCCAATGCTTCATATTTGGTGGACTGCTATTGCTTGGAATGGTGTTGTTTGCAATGCTGCCATTAACCTATGTCTGCTTAATTCTACTCTATCAGTTTGTAGTTGCTAGAAGTGAAGTCAACCAGTTGCTTGCCTACAGTAACTTTGCCACTTATATCCCATCGATTGTTATTGCTGTCTTTGGATATATAATCAAGAAAGGAGCTTTTGATTTGCCGTATGAAGAAACAGCCAAGGAGAAAAATGAGGCTGAAACTGCCCTGGCGGTAGATGCTTGAGATAGTGTGATTTTACTGATAATAACTCATGTATGCTTTATGATTGCATGCTATAACATTACTTCTGTATACTTTCATTACAACAATTTATATGAGCCAGCTTGCAATTGGTTTAATGAAGCGACTCATGGTGTAGTATGTCCCTATGTAGGGATGATCAGAAAAAAAATTGCAACAAAAACAATAGTTCAGACATCGTCTGGTTGTTAATTCTGCGTCTAAAGCTGAACAAAGAGTTCAATGGTTAAACGGAAAATGCTTTGACTCAAGAGGAAGTGTAAAATCTATTCACTATTCTACGAAGAGTCTAAGACCTCATGAAGAGGCATGCTAAAGTGGATTTATATAAGGAGTAAATGATTGCAATATAAGTAGCTTCCACCTAATGGGTGGGGCTTATGTGGATAAGAGTCTGAAGAGAGACTATGTGTGTGTGATAGTAATAATGTCTTTGGTCTTTTCTTTGCTATTTTAGTAGACCTGCAGGCTGAGTCGAAAATTTTGGATCAACATCTTCCATAATGAAAATTTATAATTGCTCGACTAGAGTGAGAGGTCTTGACAAGAAGCAAAAACAAAAATAATACTTTGTATTTTCAGGCAAACGACACCTAAATCACGCGAGAGCAGGAACGAGAATAATTATTTACACCAGAAAGCAAACCATTAGCCGATAGCACAGATGATCTACAACAAGCTTGTATTGTCCAAGTACAATTATGTCATTATCTGCTCTAGCACACAATAATGCATATTGCAATAACTAATGATACTATACAAACTAGGCACCGAAGGTGCTTATGCCTCGGTGGAATGTTATGCATACATGCCTGTCTGACTAAATATGCTGAAATGAAATACACAAGCAGTAAAGAAAGTCTGCTGTTGCTAGTTGAACACTATGCTAGTGGCGGACAACTTATAAAATCATTACGAAGTTCACAAATTAAAGTGTGTCATGCCTAATTTGCACCTCATGTGAGAGACATTAAATCTGACATGGTATTCAATATTGGCAAGGAACATTTTATATAATATTATACTAGTGAGATGTAAGAAGTAGAGAAAAGAAAATAAAGATACACAGTAAAGTTAAACTGGAGCTGTTGTACCTTTCTGTACAGCAATCACAATGCAGTATAATTGTTATGCAATCAGAAGCCAATCAGTGCTGACCACTAATTCAACTGGGCGTGTCTATGTTGTTCAGGGCACAGCACGTACAACGAGCGAGATAGCGTCCATAGCTTGCTTGCACAATTTCTTTAGACATGCGATGTAACCTATCAGCTTCTAGGCAGTCAACTGTGGATATTTTTGTCTACGGAGAACTCTAGATCGCCAGCAACGGCCATAGATCGCGAGGTAAGCAAAGCTACGCCATAACTCTAGAACGCAGCTTCATATACAAGTCTGCCGTGCTGTTCTGAAGTAAAGGCGAACTCACTAGCTGTAAGGCAGCCAGCAGAAGACAATTTTGTCTTTACGTCAGCAACTAGATCGCCAGCCGGCGATCGCGAGGTAAGCAATCACGCTATAACTCACGAACAGAGCCTTATAACCAAAATCCTTACAATTCATTTTCAAGCAAATATCGACTTTAGCTTGTGTTGCAACTTTCAGCGCTTAGTTTTCTGCGAGCGACGAGAAATCCTGCCGACAGACAGACAGACAGACAGATACACACATACATACATACACAAACCGACTACCGTATGCCCCGTGGCTCCGCCCACCGAGGCATAAAAAGACAATACAGTGTCAATCAGAGAGAGAAGAAAATGGTTTGAAGAGCACATGTGCAAAATTGTGAAAAAAAATAATTATGTTAAAAAACAGCCGTGCAGCAATTCACAATCGTCCTAAGCATAATTATTAGGGAGATACGGTAGTGTCTCCCTATGTAGGGTTGAACGAGAAAACAAGATGGCGGCTACATACAATGTATTAGCGTTCAAACGCTGATATTTCGCCTGGTGATGAATTTTATACGTCCAAAGACACTTAAATCTGCTATCTGACGTTGCCCCATCTTACAGTAGCAACGAGATCGCTCGAGACTGTTACTAAAGTGACGAACCTGGAAACGGTGAAAATCGAGTTTCGTCATCTTCGTTTTCTTCTTTCTTCTTTCTTCTTTCTTTCTTTCTTTCTTTCTTTCTTTCTTTCTTTCTTTCTTTCTTTCTTCCACTCGCCTAGCACCTTTACGTGAGCAGTGCCGAGTCCAAAACACCCACGAACAGTCGTGAAATTCTCCTGGCATGTGCCTTTTGAACTTAGTTTTTAGCGAAACGGCAATATAAATTCCGCGATTTCTCGATCGTGATCCATTGTCAGCTAAGTGCTAGACGCCATTAATAATTATAGTGATTGCGCAATACGCACGTGACCAAGCTGTGGTTAGCGCACGTGACCTAGCACAAGCTTGAGTATCGCCACGCCGTATAGATCACGGAGAACACATATTTGTCTGGAGTCTTCGAAGAACGGTAAGCTAGCAAGCGCAGAATCACCATTCTGCCTTGCCAGATAATTATAACCGCCGTAAACAAGTGTGGGCGGGGCTCGTAGACTATGCACTGTATTCATGCATGCGTAGGCGAGCTGATATCTACAGCATAACAATTATTTAGCTACAAGTTTAAAATTGTTAATAATAAAGAAAAGCCATCAACAACAGGAAAACCAAACCAATGGTGGAAACAAAGATGGCACAGTATTTGCATGATATTGAACTGTACTTCACTGAAAAAGAAAAAAGGAAACAAACAAGAAAATTAAAAAGATTTCTATCGAAATCAAAAGGATGTAGGGTTGTGAAATCTACCACTGGTCAACAATGTAAACTAACAAGGAACAAGCATGGAATGGTAACACGATTGACTTGCTAACAGACCATAGATCCCTACATCAGTGGCTGTACATAAGCTGTCACAAGCTGAATGCATGTCAGGTGTCAGTCAACAGCAACAAGCTAAGCTGAACTAGCTATAGTCAACTACAGCAGCCACTGATGTAGGGATCTATGGTCTGTTAGCAAGTCAATCGTGTTACCATTCCATGCTTGTTCCTTGTTAGTTTACATTGTTGACCAGTGGTAGATTTCACAACCCTACATCCTTTTGATTTCGATAGAAATCTTTTTAATTTTCTTGTATCACTAGGTTGTCTCTTGAACTCCATAGCATAACGGAAAGGTCTAGGAATAATAATAATAATGGTAATATAATTAATAGAGTTTTCTTGTGGCTATGCGGCTAAAACTCCTGAGACAGAACATCACATATCATCTTGGAGACACCCTCGTGCGAGGTTCTGACGGTCAATCGATACATCTGGATAGAGAGAGAGAAGGAGGAAGAGAGAGAGAGAGAGAGAGAGAGAGAGAGAGAGAGAGAGAGAGAGAGAGAGAGAGAGAGAGAGAGCAAGGGAGAGAGAGAGAGAGGGAGGGAGGGAGGGAGGGAGAGGGAGGGAGGGAGAGAGCAAATGAAAGAGAGAGGAAGAGAGAGAAAGGGAAGGAGATGGAAGGAGTGAGAGAGGGAGAGAGAAAGAGGGAGGGAGATAGAGGGAGGGAGATGGAAGGTGGGAGTGAGAGAGGGAGGGTGACATTATGTCTTTGTGGTTAGTCTGTAGCTGACCTTTGTTTGCAGGTTAGGCTCTAGAACACACTGCGAGTGTTGATGATGCCGGCTGAGACAAAATTGTCGGCATTGGGATCCACGTTTTCCAACAACGAGAGCTTGTAATTGATCAGCTAAAGTGAGAAGAGGATAATAATTAATTTTATGCAAACTGTAAAATAAGCACCTTCGATTTGTCTGTTTCTTTGTCCATGTTGGTACGAGCTGGAAACACTCTCTGAGCTTCTTGTGCAGGACTACAGTGAGGAGAACCAGGTCAACATTAATACTCACATACATGTACATGAATTTAAGAATTCTTGTACACACAGCTAGTAACATTTGTCTCGGAATATTCGACAACACTGATTCACCCCACACAACAACTAGGCACATACCATCTGTTGAGACTCATGACTAACTGAAGGACTACACCGCATAATACTCACACACAAACACACGCACACGCACACACACACACACACACACACACACACGCTCTACTGTACACGTACATTGCTAGTTGCTTCCATCGAGAGAAGAAGTCGTCAGCTGTCAGAGTAGTTGGATCACAGAACTTGTTCAGCGTCAATGGCAACTTGAGAACAATATGCTGAGGTGAGGTCCCACCCACACTGAGAGAGAAAAATTCATAAACCAGAGACAAAACACTTGTCAAAAGGATACATAAAAAAAACTTGTTAAATGTACATTTTACATTTAAATAGCCAGCTATTACCTAAATTTGATCTCGAGGTGAGGCGCTTCGAAGAAGACGTTCTTGCAGTCCACATTGATGACTTGCTGTTGCTGGGCTCCAGCTTCTACTGTGGTTGGCATAGGTTGAAGGTTGATCTCCAGTGCACTCTCATGATCAGCTGTGTTAGTGGTGACAGAGAACCCGTGTAGAGGTGAGCTGGACTTGTTACCGTAGAATACAATAATACGACCTTTGAGAGAGAGAGAGAGAGAGAGAGAGAGAGAGAGAGAGAGAGAGAAAAGGAGAGGGAGAGAGAGGGAGGGAGAGGTTATACACAATAATGCAGAGGTGCATGATACAGAAGGTTCCACCTTGCCCTTGAAGTAATTATTACTACTTTGACAAGCTGTTTTCACTGTAGTTTTGTAATATTAACCCAACCTCACAATTAACCAAGAACTTTCGCAGAGGCAAGTGCCCGGGTTGCCTGAATTATAGGTACACCACTGCACATGCGCAATGTGTAGATTTATGTTGTGACCCAGTCGTACTGACCTAGAGTCTTCTGATACATTGACTTGATACCAATCTGAAGCACATCGTTCTCAAACAACACTCCATTGTTCTTGAAGACGAACCTGCAGAGACCACAAGACAATTACGAACCAGCTTTTGGAAAAGAGAATTGTACAAGTACAAATAACCCTAATTGTGTTGCTAAATTGTAAAAAATTACATTTTGTCTTCATATTAGCAAGCTACAGTAACTTTTCACAACTACCGTATAGCGGGAAATTTTGAGGGAGAAAATTTTTGCTGATTGAGCGAGATAGAGCATTTCGCAAATAATATTTTCGCAAATCAGCGCTATTGCCCTATCTTTGTCAACAAAAACAAGACATTCGTGGATAATATTTTGTTTGTTTTGTGCTGACCGTTGAAAGCCCTCCTCTGCTCCGGGTGCGAGAGTACCACCAGTAGCTGGTACCGTGGGAGCTGGTTCAGTGGGAGCTGGTGGTCCAGTGGTGCTGGGAGCAGATTGGGTCAAGTCTAGCGGTAGAGATGGTGCTACATCGATGAGGAGGAGTGAGTCCAGTCCACCCCCTCCAAGAGGAGCTGAGACAGCAGAGGGGACAGGAGCAGCAGCAGCAACAGCAGGAGTGGGTACGGCACTGGGTACAGCAACTGGTTGGATAGCTAGAGAAGGAGAAAGAGAGAGAGAGAGAGGAAGAGAACAGTCAGGGAGGGACAGATTCAGTGACTGATTTTAAATTCGATATACATGTACAGTTTAACAATTTAAATTCCATTGTGTTTATACTAGCGTGAGAGGGAGAGAGAGAGCTGTTTTTACCTGAGGGTTGTTTGGCTGCTGCAGTATCTTCGTCTTGTTCATCTCCACCGTGAAGCTTAACCATCCACGGCGCTGTCTTGTAC